>OX459028.1:128884934-129485351 GCA_949775025.1 Tricholauxania praeusta
ATGAAATTACTTACACAAAAAAAAAATTACTTTCAGATATAATTTCACTTTTTCATTACTTTTCTCAGTAAAATTTAAGATCAGTTTTTGTGACTTTACAATACTTTGATGTAACTGACTGTGACTTCCGATTCCTTCAAAACGACAACGACAAAAACAATATAATATCTATGTAAAACTTTGCTTATACATCGTACAGCTAATAAAAAATTAATGTTCAAATAAAATTTTTATACGTTACAACATGCGAGCAATTTAAATGTATGATGCATATCTGCATCAGTATGCAACGAAGGGTTAATTACAAAAGTTCATTTTATTTAAATAATAAATACAAAAAAAAAAAATCATTAATTTATTTACAGTCTTCACAAAAATAAACATTTAGCAAAATAATACAGAAATACATCTCACAGTCAAAATGGTCCATTATATTAAATATTAAATAAAGTATGTTAAAATCTATTTCTAATATTTTGTTGGATATCCTTTTTGACGAATGACTGATTTTAAGCGATTTGGAATAGACTCCACTAGCTTTTTGGTGTATTCCGGACTTATTTTTTCCCATTCCTCCAATAGAGCCTTTTTCAAGTCATCTCTGTTGGAAATCTGATGTTTTCGAATTTCAATCTCTAGTTTCTGCCACAAATTTTCAATGATATTCAAATCTGGTGATTGGGGGGGGGGGGGTTTTTATTACCCTGGGACAATGATACAGCAGCCATTCTTTTATAATCCCAGCAGTATGTTTTGGATCATTGTTTTGGTAAAAATGAAAGGTGTCATTTAAGTCAAGTTTTTCAGCACTTTGTTTGAGATTGTTTTTAAAATAGATAAATATTGAAATTTGTCCATAATCCCTTCAACAAAGTGCAATTTACCAACACCAGCAGCCGAACAAGCACCCCAGACCATCACGTGGCCACCACCATGTTTAACTGTCGGACGCAAATGCTTGGGATCCATTTCCTGATTGGGTTTTCTCCAAACGTTAACTCTGCCATCTGACCCAAAAATGTTAAATTTGCTCTCATCCGTGAATACGACGTTCTTCCAGAATGAAAAATCTTTCCCGGCGTAGCTGTGAGCGAATTGCAGTCGAATTTTTTTATTCTTTACGCTAATAAAGGGCTTCTTGCGTGCAATTCTGCCATTTAGTCCATTCTTTCGTAGGACTCTACGGACTGTCTCGGCGTTACAGTTAATTGTGAAGTGTTCCTCAATCATATCCCGTAGTTTCGGTGCACTCAACCTTGGATTTATCTTGGTTTGGTTGACAATCCACCTCTTTTGACGCTCACTGAATATCTTTTTTGGGCTAGTTTTTGGCTTATTTATCACTCGATTTTCAGTCTGGAAACGGTGAATGATGTTTTCAACTGTTGTGCGGGCTACCTTAACAATTTGGGCAATTTTTCCCTCACTTTTTCCATCTTTATAATGCTCAATAATTAAATTTCGCACCTCAAGCGTAGTATGGCGGCCCATCTTGAAATTTAGAACTAAACAACTGAATAAGTCGATCTAAAACGTGTTCGTTTCAATGCAAGAATATAAATAACGGTAAACGGAATAAAACAAAAGAAAATTTTGAAAAACTTCCGCTATTTTTCGCAGCTTTACATGGGTGGACCATTTTGACTGTGACATGTATTTTTGTCTTATTTTGCAAAATGTTTATTTTTGTGAAGATTGTAAATAAATTAATGATTTTTTTTGTATTTATTATTTAAATAAAATGAACTTTTGTAATTAATAAAATTTTTTGGTAATTTGATTAAATTTTTTGATATTTTTGGACTTTGAAGTTTTTGAGCACAGGTGGACCATTTTCACTGTATATGTAGCTTATCTAGATCCCGTCAACTTTTATCATTTTAATAAAATATTTTGGCTATAGCTATTCAATAAACATGCACATAAAGAAAAGGGTTTCATTATCTCACCTAATTTCAAATCACCATGCGCTAAAGTAGTTTCACTTCTGTTACGTACACGTTGTTCGACCCCCCTCCCCCTTTCTCCCCTGTATCGAATCGTAACGTTTTGCAAGCCCCTCTCCCCCAAATTGCGTTACGTATACTTGAAGGCCCCTTTAGGGGAATACACTTACTATTTATGCAATTTTTATGAAGCATTTAAAATAGTGACATCTATCAGCGAACGTTCAAAGCAGAAAGCACTGCTTTTGCGCCCTCTTTGAATCAGCAATAGCAACTGGTACTAAGAACGTCATCACTTGTTCGTTTTGACACCTTTCAACTGCCAATTGTCCATGTTTATTTCATCTGACATTCTCCAGGGCAGCACTAACGCCGCATAATCAGTGAATTCCCTACAGCGCTTCTTGGCCAAACAAAAAGTTTACACGTACACGCGATCAAATTGATAAACGAACGTGCTAGGAAAACCCAATAGAAATAGAAATTAACAAAAACGGCAGAGACAGCGAGAGAGCTGAGTACTAACAAATTCCATTTAAACGAAGACAGCTAGAAAGCAGCAGCTGTTTTTGCTGTGCACCACGACGTTGGCAGAGAAAAAGAACACGTCAGTTGATTAACATCAATTTTCCATCTAGAAGAAGTGGAGCGCAGTTTAATTTTTCTGCACATTGTAGAAACTGTTGCCGTTGCCTATAAAAAGTTAATAACATTTTATATGTAAATCAATTAAAATAAATTCTCTTCAACGTGCGCTACAACATTGCCGATTGAACAAAAGTGAGTGAACAAAGTTGCAGTACAAAAGCCGTACAAAATTGGAATTTAAAGTCAAAGTTCATTTTAACCTCAAATTTTCAAATTCACAGATTCCGTGCTACTCACCACCTCCAAGATGGCACTCGCCACTATATCATTTACAAACTCCCTATTCAGCATCACCACTGTTGTATTGCTATGCTTCAGCGGCTACATGCCTACCACAGAATCGGCTGCCGTTATGTCTGTTGATCTCGGCACCGAATGGATGAAGGTGGGCGTTGTGTCACCCGGTGTTCCCATGGAGATTGCATTGAATCGTGAATCGAAACGTAAAACGCCTGCTATACTCGCCTTCCGCGATGGTGTGCGTACTTTTGGAGAAGATGCTGTCACTGTGGGTATACGTGATCCGTCTGCGGCTTATGGTTATTTATTGGATCTGCTGGGCAAAACTCTTGATAATCCCATTGTCGACCTTTATAGGTAAGTTTTGCAGCTAGTTGGTTGTTAAGAGATGTGTGTCAGTTATATACTTTGTTAAATTTTTCTTCAGATTGTAAACATTTTATGGGTTTTACACTTTACCGTAAAGTGTATTTGATTATCCAGATTTATATGGGTTGTTGGGTTAGGTTGGCTAGTACACATATTATTTTATTAATCTAATATCTATTTTATAAATACGAGCAACATAACCTCACTGTCGATATTTATTTATTGAAAAAATTGTAATTTTGAAGCCATTCGGCCAAATTTATGAAAATTTCAGGTATTTAAAGATTAGTGCGAGAGTAATTAATGACAAAAAGAAAGATAAAAAGTAGTCCAAACGACAAGATTGCAAACCGCATACTCAAATAAAAAGTACAAGACATGCAATATACTTAAGTAGTTCACATGTTAAGAAGCATCTCCTTGGAAAGATTACTCGGGGCAAAGAAATTTCTTAGGGATACAGGCAAGCAATTCCAATGTCTAGCAATTCTAACTAACAATGAACGTTTAAACTGAAATGAACTAATTTTAGGAATAATAATCTGTAGATTTCTTGTAGAGCGGGAGAATCTAAAGCGATTAGCAATATAATCCGGAATTCGACATTTGATGATTTTATAAAAAACAAACAAAAGGTTGAATTTGATGAAGTCATGAAAAGAACAGCCAAGAAATTGTAGCACATAGAGAGTGCGTATAATGGACAAAAACCGAACAATTCGATTAACTACCAACTGTATTCTACGAATGTAATACGATATTAAAAGAGCATGAACAACACGTAGTTTGACATGTAGGGGCAAAACCAAATTAAGGCTATAATTTTCTTAGAGTTAAATTTACAGAAGAAATTAATTTATTAATATGTGGAACAAAATTTAAATTAATATCAATCAAAATCCCTGCGTATCAACTAAATCGACCGCAAAATTATTAATAGTTATAGAGAGATTCAAAGAATACAGAATTAAAAATCATTGTTTTGGTTTTTGAAACATTGATGCGCAAATAATTGTCAGATATCCAAGAAGAAATCTAGAATACATTATACAAAATGGAAGCCTCAAGAACATCTTGAAACTGTGGCTCAGCACAGAAAAGTAGTTGGATGTCATTTGCATATATAACGGATGTACATCTATCTAGACAATCAGTAAAATTATTAAGTTACAAAATAAAAAGGATAGGCCCCACGACAGATCCCTGCGGGACACCACAAGTGACATCCAGATTTTCAGAGACATGGCTATTACAAGTAACAAATTGCTTACGATCAGACAGATATAATGATATAAGTTGACAAGCAGAAATAGAAAAATTAAAATATGTATTCAACTTCATAATAAGGGTTGGAATGCTATCAAACAAAGAAAGAAAAATGCAAACTTGATCATCGTTATAGGATTTTCTTATGAGATCAGTCAATCCAAATTCGCCTTCTCACACTGTCACAAAATGCCAACCCAATAAGTACTTCATTGATTCAAAAAATCTCTTAACTTTAAATCAACAATCTGTCCGTCTACAGCCAGCAGGCCCGGCGGTAGACATGTCCACGGTGTAGAGTACTCGACACCCGAAAATTTTTCGGGTGTCGAATTACCCATTCGAACTTTATAAAAGGCTCTATCAATATTTTTGTATACCATTTAGTATGGTTACAAATATTTCTTTTGTATTTCAATATGTAACTGATTGTAGCGATTAAAAATGAATATGAATTTGAATATCAAGCATTGAAAACTCTCTTGAAGTACAATTCTGCGTTCAAATATTTTTGCAAATAAACATTCTCTTATGTGTATGATCAGAAACGTTCTAAAAGTGCTCCAAAGCGATTTACTCGAAAACGCTATTATTTTCTCATGTTGAATCATATATTAAAACAGCCCCTAAGTCAAGATTTTAAAGCCATAGTTTCATAAAAAACTTCTAATTTGAATGAAAATATCACCAACGTTTTATTTGTAAATTCTACCACGGCTTCTTCATCTCAAGGATTTCGTCAATCATAAAATTTTCTCTAGGAAAAAAACTTCGAATTTTTTCTGAAGGCCAATAATTTTATCAATTTTATTTACCGAGATATTATCATGTTTTCGACATCTTGTTTCTTCAATTCGTCTTCTATTTATATGAAAAGGTATCTAGTCCATTTAAATCGTTAATCCAAAGAACCTCCTTAGCTCTTCAGGATCTATTGGTAACTGTTAATCCGATCATGTTGTGTGGTCTACTACTTCATTAACAATTCCCTATTAGATTTTCAAAGGGGTGGATTAAGCTGAAACCCAATCTTGCAGAGCTCGTTACCCAATATCTGCTAATGATGAGCATTTTGCATATTCATAAGCAAAGCAGACACATTTTCATCGAATTAGTTTTCAAGGAACCACGCATGATCTCTTTCGAAACTATCACTTCAGAGTAGTTTTTTCTCGTGGAAATGCGAATTAAGTATAGATATAGTAGTTCGCATAGCTGGGCATTAACTCGTTAATCCGTTAATCGGAGGTTAACATTTCGACTAACGGATTAACTTTTAAGTTAACTTTAAAAAATGTTAACGGACTCGTTAAATTTCCCCAAGTCCGATTATCGTTATCGTTTACCAAAAAGATACCGCACTCACCACGCCGCGAAAAACACGTTCTGACAGCAAGTACGTTGCATGAAAAAAAAGGTAGAAGAGGCCTTACGACAAAAAGCTGCCGAAAGTTTGAAGAACAGAGATAGTTTAAGTGGTGGAGGCAGCAACGCGAGTAACAACGACGATGATGAGGAAGACTTTTTCAATTCTGTCACTCAGTTTAAAGAAAAACCTAAGGGCCACAAATCTTTAAAGAGTAAAGCTCGAAATCTCGTCAATCCTCGGGGAACAGATATTTATAAATCTGTTTATTAAACATAATACTGCTATACCCTTAAGCGCTGCAGTTGAAAATCTTTTTTCCACTGGCAAAGTGGAAACGCCGAAACGAGCCTCGCTTTCAGACGAGAACTTCAACATATTAATGTCCATGAAGGGGAAAGTCCACATTGAACCAGGTGACTAAATTACACACTCCTATTATACACGTTTTTTTTTGTTCCTAGCCTGTTAATTTCCAGAACCCAATCCAATAGTTTTTAGAAGAAAATCACTAACGAAACGATTTAAAAAATGAATTTTTATCACGTGTTAACGGATTAACGATTACCGTTAACTTGCGTTAAGTCTTCCGAAGTTTAACGAAGTTAACTTTTTTAGTAACGGATTAGCGATTAACGAAGTTAACAGTTTCATTAACGTTGCCCAGCTATGGTAGTTCGATCTTTCTACGTCGGCATAGTAAGTCGATGCATAAGTTCACTGTCGTTTAAATAGGGACTAGTACTTCGGCGTTCAAATGCCAAAGTTGCTTAAATTTAAGTAAAATAAATGTTTAAAATAGCATATGCGTCGTTTCATGTGAAGCGGACAACGAAATAAAATGATATTCTAAAATTTGTTCTAATTGTTCTGAAATTCGGCCTAATTGTACTTCTGGACTTCTAAAAATTTAAATAATATGAAGAGCGAATTTTTTGGAAGCAGTTTTTACTGTTCTTCTCAATTATGAAATCAGAAACGAATTTTCCATTTTTTTTTTTTTTTTTTAAAAACCGGAAGTAAAAATTTCAAATCTAGTCCAGTAGAATTAGTCGATAAAATGAGAAAAAAAAATAATTCATTACAGCAATCTGACAGCGGAATATTGTTGAACAAGCTCTTGTAAAAGCGGACAAAGAAATCGAACCGACAGCAGCTATCCGGGGTGGAATGGGGTGCATTTTTAGAGGTCGAACACGGTTTTTCACGATTTCTGGTTAAACTGTGCATCATATCAAAAAAAGTTTAATGCAAAAGTTGTAGGAAATAAATAGATCTACAACTTTTGTACTGATCATTTTCACCTTAACCTCAAAATTTTTCGAAAAAATGGCTGAAAACTGGTTTTTTGGTTTTTAATTTTTTTCTTTGACAAAAAAGTATCTATGAAGCTGAAACTTAAGCAAAAGATACCTTTCAGTGTTACACAAAGGCAGTAATTTTTTCAGGCGGAAATATTTAGAGGTTGTTGCTAAATTTAATTTTTAAGCTAAAAAAACCGAAATTTTTAGCTGCAGTTCCTCTTAAAACTACACCTCTTAAGGAGTTATGTTTTGGCTCATTTACTCGTGGTTATGTCTTCTTTAGATAAATGGTAAAAAAAAGGTATACTGCAATCGAAACAATTACCGAAAAATTGAAAATCTGTGGTCTCTCCGATGACTAGAGCTATGTTGTTTCTTGTGTAACAGCTCAAATCCTTTGTTGTTTTCACTGTATTTACCTTACTACACTATAATTTGACATTCTCAATGCCACTACATAAATTTCCATTAAAAAAATAAATGAGAAAAAAAATTTTGATAATTCTTGGACCAAAAATTAAAAATTTTTTTTTCTCATATATTTTTTTAATGGAAATTTATGTAGTGGCACTGACAATTTCAAATTATAGTTTATTAAGGCAAATACAGTGAAAACAACAAAGGATCTGAGATGTTACACACGAAACACTTAAACTCTACTCGCGGAGAGTCCACAGATTTTCAATTTTTCGGTCAATTTTTCCATTGCAGTATACCTTTTTTTACCATTTATCTAAAGAAGACATAACGACGAGTAAGTGAGCCAAAACAAAACTCTTTAGGAGGTGTAGTTTTAAGAGGAATCTCAGTTAAAAATTTCTGTTTTTTTAGTCTAAAAATTAAATTTAACAACAACCTTTAAATATTTCCGCTTGAAAAAATTATTTCCTTTGTGTAACACTGAAAAGTATCTTTTGCCCCAGTTTCAGCTTCATAGATACTTTTTTGTCAAAGAAAAAAATTAAAAACCAAAAAACCAGTTTTCAGCCATTTTTTCGAAAAATTTTGAGGTTAAGGTGAAAATGATCAGCACTAAAGTTGTAGATCTTATTATTTCCTACAACTCTTGCATTAAACTTTTTTTGATATGATGCACAGTTTAGCCAGAAATCGTGAAAAACCGTGTTCGACCCCTAAAAATGCACCCCATTCCACCCCGGATAGCTGCTGTCGGTTCGATTTTTTTGTCCGCTTTTACAAGAGCTTGTTCAGCAATATTCCGTTGTCAGATTGCTGTAACGAATTATTTTGTTGTTCAAACCCTATTTCTCCTGGACTAATCAGAATCTGAACAATTTCGGCCTTTTCTATTTTAATTTTAAAATAATTAATTAATAATTAATTTTAAAAATATAAAGCCTACAGATAATGTACTAAAAATTGTAAAATGGATCAATTTTTGAGGCATCAGAAACTTTGAATTGTTTAATTTTTGTTTATTTTTTGGAACTTTTTTTCTTTTCAAAATCAAAAGGTACTTCATGTATCATACACTTGAAAAAAATTATAATTCCTTTTCATAATCCTGTAACACAAGCTTTCAAAATGCAATTATTACAAAAATCGATATTGACTGTTGTTTGTTAAGGTAATAGCGTATGTAAGTACGTTTTGAAAATTTTCAAGATTTTTCTTTCAATACTGCCCATCTTTCTACAATTACTTCATACATGGAGCCTTTATAGCCCGGAATTTTTTCCTCCTCCCTCGCAAGTCTGACAGTAGCTATAGTTTGCAATTAGCAATTTACTGTGATTTCGTCATTAAATTTTACATAAAACTTTAATTGAAATATCTCTCCTTACAGGAAACGTTTTCCTTACTACAATATTGTGGCAGATGAAGAAAGGAACACCTTAATTTTTAAAAAAAGTGATACTGAACAATTCACTGTCGAAGAACTCATCGCACAAATGCTGGTAAAGGCCAAAGAATTCGCACAGGAGTCCACACAACAAATTATCACTGAATGCGTACTTACAGTACCCAGTTATTTTGGACAAGCTGAGCGACAAGCACTCTTGGCTGCCGCGCAATTAGCCAACTTAAAGGTGTTGCAGTTAATTAACGATTTTACAGCGGTTGCCTTGAATTATGGTGTTTTCCATCGCGCAGAAATAAATGAGACAGCACAATATTTTGTTTTTTACGATATGGGTGCGTATAGCACATCAGCAGCTGTCGTAAGCTATCAATTGGCCAAGGATAAGCAAACTAAAGAAATCAATCCGGTAGTGCAGGTACTTGGAGTTGGATACGATCGAACTTTAGGTGGTTTGGAAATTCAATTAAGAATACGTGATTATTTGGCTGCAGAATTTAATGCACTTAAGAAGACAAAAACAGATGTTACAAAAAGTCCACGTGCTTTAGCCAAACTATTCAAAGAAGCTGGACGCGTAAAGAATGTGCTGTCCGCAAATAATGATCATTATGCGCAAATTGAAAATCTATTAGAAGATCACGATTTTAAACTGCAAGTAACTCGCGAAAAGCTGGAGGAACTATGTACTGATTTATGGCCACGTGTAACAAAGCCTCTTGAACAGGCATTAGCTGCTTCAGGATTAACTTTAGATGTTATAACGCAAGTAATTATCTTTGGTGGTGGTACACGTGTACCCAAAGTGCAAGAGATCATTAAAGAGGCAATTGAACAGGAGCTCGGCAAAAGCTTAAATGCTGACGAGGCAGCTACTATGGGCGCAGTTTACAAAGCAGCAGATCTTGCTACTGGCTTTAAAGTAAAGAAATTTGTCATAAAAGATGCTGTCATATTCCCTATTCAAGTTAGCTTTGAGCGTGATCCTGGTGATGGTGCTGGAATCAGGCAAGTGAAACGTTTGCTCTTTGGACACATGAACGCTTATCCACAAAAGAAAGTCATCACTTTCAACAAACACACGGATGATTTCGATTTTTATGTACACTATGGTGACTTAAATCATTTGACTGCAGATGAAGTTTCGTATCTGGGTGGTCTGAATATATCGCGTGTAGAACTACAAGATATAAAGGCGCTACTAGAGAAGCATCAAAATGATATGGTCGACTCCAAAGGTATAAAAGCTTATTTCACACTTGATGATTCAGGTATCTTTAAATGTAGTGGTGTTGAATTTGTTTACGAGAAACAAAAGACAGAGGAAGAAGATGAGAGTACACTCGCACGCTTGGGCAGCACCATAAGCAAACTATTCTCGAAAGAAGGTGGCGGCAAGGATAGTGAAAAGAAAGAGACTGAAGATGAGGGAACCACTGGTACAGGAGAAGCGGATGAAAAGTCGAGTGAATCTGGTGAAACTGAGAAAAAGTCTGAACAAACTGATGGCGATAACGCAGGCACAAATACAACTAACAGCGACAACAAGACAGACGAGGAGAATGCAAAGGCCAAAAATGAAACTATTAAAATTGTTACAATTAAAGAACCTGTCACACACAAACTAACTCTACAGTTTACAAATCCACTTGCTGGAGAAGCTTACACAAAATCTTTTGAGAAGTTAACGGCAATTAACACTGCTGAATCCGAGCGCAATCGCTTAGAATCAGCTTTTAATGCATTGGAGTCGCATGTTATTGAGACACAACGAAAACTCGGTGAAAAAGAATACGCAAGCTGTATTACAGAGAGTGAAAAGCAAGCAATTTTAGATGAATGCTCGACTATATCTGAATGGCTTTATGAGGATATTGAAAATCCAAAGCCAGAATTATATGAAAAACGTCTTGACGATCTAAAGAAATTAACAAATGTTTATTTAGCACGCCAATGGGAGCACGACGAACGTCCCGAAGCTTTGCGTGCGCTCGATGGTATGCTTGACGGTGCCAAAAAATTCTTAGCTACTGCACAGAACTTAACAAAAGAAAATAATCCCGAAAAAGATGTATTTACTGCAGTAGAAATCGAAACACTCACCAAAGTGATTGATGATGCTGTAGCATGGAAGAAAACAGAAACTGCCGCACAGAAAAAACTAAAGCGTCATGAGGAAGTACGTCTCACCGTTAGATCAATCACTGACAAAATGGCATTGTTGGATAGAGAAGTTAAGTATTTAGTAAGCAAATTAAAAATTTGGAAGCCAAAAATAAAACCAACGAAAAAAGAAAAAAAAGATGAGAAAAAAAATGATTCAGATGTTGAGACTGAGACTATTGAAGAAGCTGAACCAATAGAGGGTTCAGGTGTTGATGGTGCCAAAGATGGCGTCGAGCAGCTGGAAACTCCAGAAACGCAGAAAGAAGGTGCTGATACGCTCAAGCCAACACCCATAGAAAAACCTACTCCACACAGTGAACTTTAAACTAAGCAGTTAGTGAGTAGCAACAATATTTGGGGGGCTAAGCGTCAAGTGTACGTTTATTAATTAACTGAAAAGAAAATATATTTAAATTTTTAGGCATATAACTTTATTAGAAAAAAAAAATTAACGGAAATGAAATCTAATTCTTTTTATTAAGAAAAAAAAATGATTCCTTGGCGTATAAACATGACATGGCATTAATTTGATTTTTAGGCATAAAACTTTAAAAAAACGTTATTGATCACAAATAAAATTTATTTATGTTTTCAGCGTAGTACTCAAATAAATCTCTAATAAGATTTAATTCAAAAAATTGGAAAATGTTCCAAAAAACAGCAATTTAAAGTCGGCTCTAAATCAGCTTTTACTGATAAAACAAAAAAAGGGATTATTTAAACAGGGCGGTTAATATGGCTCTAGAATATTCAGTACTTTTACGTCTTTATGCTGTAGTTATGAATATCTCTTGTGTGCTTATGTCTCTTTAAGTCCTCAACAGACCATTTTATTCGTCACTTTCTAGGTGGTCTGGATGACTCTTTCAAGCTTTTTTATTACATACACGCAAATTATTTTTAATATTTGGTTCACAGACAGTTTTATGCCTAAAGATACTCACACTTTTTCATTCCATACCATTCAAAGTAAATCAAAATTTATCTCTTCTGCCCAAGACATTTTACTTCATATCATTATTTCCCAATATTTTCAATTTGTGTATTTTAAACAGTTTACTATCTTAAATGTTCAATAAAACCTGCAATATAAATTCATCAAACTTTTTGAATACTTAAAAGCACTTAAAATACTTATCGCTTCTTGATAAATTCAGAATATTTACGTTGCAGAAACGTATATAACGCATAAAAATGAAATTCTTAATGTTGTAACTGCCTTTTTCCCCATATATTTTTTGGGAATGACTAAAACATGTTAATCACTGAACAAATAAGTGATACTTAAATTTACATGATTATTCAAAAATATGTAAATAGATGGTATTGATTTTTGCAAGTACATATTTATGCGTCACTCACGTTTCAATTTCGCAAAAAAAAAATATAACGATCTGTTTTAGAGCAGCGCAAATCCATATACAATACATACCAACCAAAAAGTAATAAATTCTTTTTAATGCTAATTAACGTATTTTGTACATTTAACTTATTTGTAAATTCTAATATGAATTCTAATTTAAAATGCTATAATCCGAGTAATTTATTTATAACTTTTCAAAATACGGTTTAGCAATTATTTGTATTTGTAATTATAAGAGAAAACTAGAGAGAAATTTCAATAAAATTAAAATAAAAAATTTAATACGAAAAATACTTATGTGACTACCTACCCTGTCCTTCCCCAATCCCCGACGAGTCTGTTTAGTATTTGTCATAACAAAATCCCTCATTAAAGTATGAAACTAGTAGGTGTTTTCATTAGCCTTGCCAAAAATTCAATATGTACCTTCTTAAAGCTATATGTAAAATCATCCAGTTCTTGTTAGTTTCATCAATTTGGCAAAATCTTCGTGAATAGTTTACTGTGCATAACATTTGAAAGTTTTTGCTGCTATGCTCCGATCGAATTTTTACCAAATTTTTTATGTGGCCAGAAGTTCCAGTATAAGGTTTAACATAAAGTTTCATAGTTTTTGCATGTAGGCGTGGTACTTGTTTAAATCATTTGTAGTACATGCATGAATAGGTGCCACGCCCCTTTAAAATATAGCCCAGCTTTTATTTATACAAATCATATACGCTTTCTAACGACATTTTTGAAATTTGACTCAGTAGTATCTGAGATAGCTCCTAACATATGGTAAAAATTTCGAAGTGAGTTTTAGTGTTTCTGTGTGATCGGCTTGTTCGTCAACCGTCCATTTTCCACCTCATGAGGTAGAATTGAAGATGTGTGCAAAATTCCATCAATTTATCATCTTTCGTTTTTCTGTAGTCAGTGTTTTCACAGACAGATGTGATTAGAGGTATATAGTATATCGTTGTATATGTAAATGTATGGGCTACATTTCATTCTTAGAAGTCACTTATCTCAGATTTTTTCTTCCCACTAGTTGTATACATTATCTCAGCTTCTACCACCCTAACGTGCCAAAGGCACATCATAAAATTAAAGTCCGTACAAAATTATAAAATTCATCTCTACAAAGTTTCCTCAAATTATTAAAATTGAAAAAGTTACAGCGAATCTCAAATTTCAGTGCAAATATTTAATCAGAATAATAAAATCATAATTAACTTAAGTCCTAAAACTATGCAATGGTGGAGATATAAGAAAAAAACCAAATCGCATCAAATTTAGAGGCCGAAAAAAAAAGGTTGTTTACCTTAAAAATCTTTCAATATTAGCTTTCAAACTGGGGGATGTCATTCGAACTTTTTTTTTGCGATACTATCTACTGGTCATTTCAGACGTCGTTTTGGATGGAAAATCAATGTTAACAAGAACGTACATCGAGAAGAGATGTTTTCCATGAAATTAGAAAAGATTTTGGAGAAGCCTCTACATGTTGGAAGCAACTCTTAAAAGGTCTTATCTCACAATTCTAAGCAAAGTGCAAGGAACGTCTGCTAGGGAATAATTGATTCCCTAGGATTCATACCTCAAGCATATCTTTAAATATACTGAAGTCTGCTATTACATAGGGCTGATAATCATTGATCACGAATTCACTGCAGATTTTTTATTAAAAAATTGCTCGGTCCAATATAGCCACTTGAACTCAAGCGACATTGACTTTTTTCAGTTTTCGTCAATTAACTTCAATTCCTTAAAAAACATATCAAAATATAAATTATAGAAGAAAAAACATCGATTTATTGTCAACAAAGTCTTTGAACGATATAATTTTCTTGATTCGAGCTTGCAGTGGTTGAATTTTAGCGTAGTGGGGCTTTTCCTCATTTTCCGGTAGGGTTGTCAAGTTGAAAAGAAGGAATTCCCAATATAAAATGTTATTGCCTTAAAATTTTACACAAAAAATTTTACTTTTTACATTTTATGTATGAAAATCTAACATTTTTTGTTAAGGACCTTTTTCTATTAAATATTATATATATGTTATAAAAACTTGACCCTTTTTTTCTCTCATTAAAAAACAATTTAAGTACTTGTAACAGATATTTTTCACTCCCTACGGGGACCCCTGTTTTGACATGAATTTCAGGACTTGGCTGCGTAAAACCCGGTAACTTGACAACCCTGTTTCCAGCTCAATATAAACTGAAATTTATTTTAACAAAATACATCGTATCAAAAATTTTATCTCTGAATGTGCGAAGTTTCCCAAGTTCCTTTAATTGAGGTGCTCGGCAACATTGCATTACTTCTTATTTTTGCAAATAAAATTGTGGAGACCTGGTGGTTTATCAATTTTTTGTTTTAAATGAAAATCATTTAAAGTCTATCCCATCCCTAAAACATTGCTGTCAAAATTCAAAAATGATTTAAGTTTGAGATGCGAGTGCTAAAAAAAAACCAAACGAGACATTATTTTTCTTAAACGTTAAAGCAGTAGAGCCTTTCATTGCACATTTTCCTTTAACATTATAGAAAAAATTATTTTATTTTCTCGCACTCGCATTAATTGTGCTTAGAACTTCACAGCCTAATTTTCCAAATCATTTGTGATGCCAATTTTTCAACCAGCTGCGTTGCCAACCATAAAAGTACGACACTTCAATGAAATTGTTTTTGCAATTCCACTTGTGTTTGTGAATTCGTCGTCGTTGGTCGAGTCGATGTTGTTCGGTAGTTGTTTGTGCAAAGTACGGGAATAATTTTTTATAAAAAAAAACCTTTTAATCACTGCGTTCCATATATAAAATTGAACGCAATATGTGCAAAACTTTAAATAAAAATATCAAAAAAGAAAATAAAATAGCCCAGCGGATAAATTTAAAAACTTTACAATAAGTAAACATCAAGAAATGGAATAATTTTGCAATCGAATGCAGTTAAAAGAAAAATCTCAAATGAACATAAAATATCTTCAGGTTTTATTTGCATGCGTATGTGTGTAAAATTGCACCATTTCGACAAGTTTTACTTTGTTGTCTCTTCTGTGCGCATTGTGTCGTGCGATGTTTAAAAAGAGACAAAAATATTTAAACAAAATTGAATTTGTGGAAATTGCATTTTTTCATACAAATTGGAAATGGTCACAAATCCTAAAATTTATTAAAAAATAAATTCGATAAATATTTTCCATACTGTCTTGTGCTAAACAAAACAATTTTTATATAGTTAAACAAAAATAACAGCGATGCCACCATTTTTATTTTGCAGCGTTGCCAGCGCACTATTATACTGTGGTTATTTTGGCTACTACCTCACCTATGCGAGCCTGTCATGAAAAATCTTATTTTTGAAAAAAAGTTGACATGAGGAACTCCTAGGCTGCGGTTACACTGGATGCGTAAACTTGCTCATACGAATTCTTAAGAATTTTTTCGTATGAACATGTACGAGTAGAGTGGTTACATTAGACGCGACTTCGTTCATATTTTGAGCTGAAGTGCAATCCATCAGCTGTTTTTCTCCTTGTTTTCGTGCGACTGACTGATGAAAAACAAAATTTTTTGTTCGCATCAAAACATTCGTACAGATTCGTAAGAATACGCACGAAGCATGCGTAGCCACTGTAACCGCATTCATATACACACATGCATTTGTTCAATTTTTGGAATTCTTACGAGTACGTACGAACAAGTTTAGGCATCCAGTGTAACCGCAGCCCTACCTGATCTTTACTTGGAGGGAGTAAGGTTCGTTCCTAAAAATTTTTTCTGCCTATAACATTTTTGACACGTTTTAAATATCTCAAAATTGTATTTTCGGATGCAGTTGCCAAAACTATGTAATACTTTGGTTTTATTATTCACGTGCTAAAAATTTCGACATTTTTCGATTCAACGGTCAAAATTGCATTAGGTTAGGTGGATATAGTCCTGTGTTATTGAAAATTCTAAAAAAAGGCCCGTGGCGAAAAATTTCAAATGAGGGTCAATGTCCACTTGTTCAATCCCATCCACTTATTGTCCGATGGAGCGTTTGTCGCTACGTGTTCCATTGAAAAACTTCAAATAAATATACAAATATATACGATGACTAAAGATATTTTAAGGGAGGAACCAAGCCAACTTTCACAATTCCGTTAATTTTTCGTTATCGTTATCTGGCCTTAACCACTTTGTAATCTTGTACAAAATTTTATTACATTCAGCTGGAAAATTATATAAATTGATACTTAAAAGATTTTACTTCTATGAGAGGTGCCGCCGCTATTTGTAAAATCTTAAAATTCCACACAATCTTCGTCCCCATTGTGCTTTTGTGTCTTTGCACAAAGTTTCATAATTTTTCTGGTTTCCGTTGGTAAACTCGAAATATGATAACAACAAAATGTTACTCCTATGGGAGATGGGAATGTACGTGCCTAATCTAATCCATAACGTTCACCAATTTTTAGGAAAACTAGGAATATGATAACTTAATTTCTGTTCACTTTTCGTCTAATAAATTGCTTGTCACTTTATCTTTTTGTATGAAGTTTCATTTCATTCCACTGAAAAATTCTATAGATACTTAAAATTTAATTTTGTTAAAAAAAACTCTTAGATATACATAACTCAAAATTGTTTACTTCTGAAGGAGGTTCCACACCAACAAGTATCTGTCACCAGGGGACCTGCATAATGCTACGACTCTCAGAACATTTCTTGTTGGATAGAATTTAAGAAAAACCTTTCTTGTACGATGCCTACATTATGTAAGGATCCTGCGCTCCATGTTTTATGTTTTTAACTCAGTTCGAGCGACGATTTTAGCTAATTGATTAGTAGAAAAACATGTTTTTTGTATGGGAAAAACCAAATCTAAATTTCTATAAGGTACCATATTGCCTTATACTTTGAATCTAGGTATTCTGTGCTTAATATATATACAACTGTCACTTTGGCCTTAGCGATGATTCTTAGCTAATAAGTCAATAAAGAAATTTCTTCTTGTGAAAAAAACCGAAATTCTGAATTTCTTATAGATATCAAATCCCCTTTAGATTCGAATTTAAAAAAATCGGAACACCTACTATGACTTTCAGTTTAATTTGAGCGATAATCCCTAGCTTATAAGTCAGGAAATGGAGTTTTATTGCAAGAGGCCGTGAAGATATACTACTTTAAACAGATAAATAAAACTTCAAGAACTTTTTTTTATTATAAAAGCCAAAAACACCATTGTATGCACTTATAATTTTGTTAGAACCTTTACTTAAAAACATAAAAAAACCAGTAGTTATAAACAGAAAATTTTCTGATAAATTGTTTTTTGATAAAGAAAATGTCATTGCAAGTTAAAAAAGTTGAAAAAATTATTTTCGTTGATATAAAAAACATGAATCTACTTATCGAGTATCGAACTCGCACACTATGAATTATGAGCTCACAGCCCTAACCATTTGAACACACTATAGGCTGTTTTATGTCAACATGTTTTCAGAATTTGCTGCAAGTTTATTTTTTTTTTATAAATGAAGTCACTATGCATAACTCTATTATAGTAATAACCTGGGTTTATGCGAATACAATTGTCAAATAAATAAAATGAGCTTTGAATTTAAACTCCTAAACTAATAAAAAAAGTTGTTTCAAGAATATGCTATTATTTCTTGGGATTTCAAGTTAAAATTAAATGCACTGAAGAACTAATTTCTTGTATTAAACTAAAGCAACGATTTTTTTTAATTTTATTCAATAAACTTTTGTAAGCTTACTAGATTTCGAGAAAACAAAATGAGCGTTAAGTTTCTTTAATAGCCGTGTTTTTTTTTTTTTTTTTGACGCGGCTACCCGCTAAAAAATTTTTTTCTATGATAAATTAGTCTAAAGAAAGTAGATTTAATTCAGCTTTCAGTTTTTGTTTGACAGTTACTCTGCGGCAGTGCTGCCAAATTTGAATTACGAAAAAATAAATCGGCGAAAGCCGTTTTTTTTTTTGCCACTGAGATAACTATCTTATACCCGCGTCAAAAAAAAACATGGCTAATATATTCTAAATCGGAAGATCGTTATTATGTATATATTAAAAATATACTAATTCAAATTAAAATTTTAACCTGACAGACGACAGTTTGGTGCATTTAGAATGTCGTCGTATGCTTTTCAACACACATTAAAATGTGTCACTCTCTTTTCCCATACGATTTTCTCAGCAAAAATGTATTGATTACAAATTTTGTTCGTGTCACTCTCTTTTCCCATACGATTCTCTCACAGAAAATCACAAATAATGATACATTCACTATGACAATAACTGTGTTGCCATATTGAAATAGCTTAATTCAGTATAAATTCACTTTGATGTCGTGCATTTACATCAGAGCTAATGCACATTAGGATGGAGATAATTCATAAGTTAATTTGAATTAAGTCTGTTAATGCAAATTAACGCTACGCTATTAAGCCTAATTTCTATGCTATCTTTCTTGATCCCATATCAGGGATATCAAATCAAATTTTCGTAAGAAAGAAAAAGCATGCGAACAGATCCTAATGCGCTTGGAGAATGTGAGAGTGAATAGCATACATTTGCTATCTTTATAGCATGTGATGTCCTCCCTGATATTTGATAAGATAAGTTCAAGAAAGATCACATGGAAATTAGGCATTAGGCTACAAGTAATTAGAAATAGACTTCTCAGCGCTTTGACTGCTGTCATCGCCGGCACAAAGGTCAGGTGGCAACGCTATTGCAGAAAATGTCAACGTTGTTTTTCTTTACTCTTGTGCTTATTTTTCATACATATGTTTTGTAGTCTTCGTCTTCGTTGGCGAAAGTGATTTTTCACTGTTAACAGACTTCGTCGTGTTGTGTACAAGACTTTTAATTTTATAATATTGAAGTAAAACAATTTGTAGATCATTAAATGAAAATAAATAAGAAACAGTCAATAAAAACATAAGTGTTTAAATAAAACGTTTCCTAGAAAAGTGAATCCAATTGATTTCATATTTTTTCTATTTTGTTAACTTCTACTTGGGTGTGTTCTTTTTAAAGATAAATTAAAATATAATTAAAATACGGAAAAAAAAATTATTTTTGCGATTTTCCTTTCAAAAATTTTTAGTGAAGAATATAAATAAGTTATAAAAGAAGGAAAAAAGTGAAAAATTAACAAAGTTGAATAACTACAAAAAATTAGGATAATTAAATCGCAGCAAGAACAAATAATAAAAAAAACCTGGACTGCTGAGGAGTCGTCGTCGTCCAGCCAAAGGTTTCCTCGCCCTGTTGTCTGGCTTCCCCCTACGGTTGCTTTTGACTGCTCTTGCAGTTTACTTCGTTTTCTTCTGGCCGAAACAAGACGAATCTTTCGTAATTTTGTTTAACAGTTACAAAGGCGTCAAAAATATTAAAAAGAAAAGGAATAGGAGAGCAAAAAAGAAAATTGAATTGTCGACGTGCTGTGGCGACCATTATCATCAGCGTCAACGTAAGCGTTGAAATCTCTGCAAACGCATAGAGTGCGCAACGCACCAAACGCATTTTGACGACAAAACATCGTCATGGCGTGTTTGAATACATTAAAGTTGGAAATTAAAACTCTTGAAAAGATTTTCACAAAAAATCACGAACGTTTTCAAATTCTCAATTCAAGTGTGGACGAGTTAACTTGTCGTTTCATAAGCAAAAATGGAAAAAGATATGATATTCACGCAAACATAACGGTAAGTTGATGAATTTTTAAAAAGTTTTCTGACTACATAACTTAGAACAGGATGTTAAGACGGCCAGGCACAAATCTTCTTTAGCTACAGTTGCCCGAATTTGTTTTATTTTTTATTTCAAAGGAAGTAGGTTTTGAAAGCAAAGAAAAAATCGCTTGAGTCAAGTTCAGGAGATATTGTCATCGGAAGTTGCGGAAATAACTTCTAAAAATTTGTATAAGTTGAGAATTCTGATAGATCTTCAAAATACTGGTGTCATAAGAAAGACCGATTTTTTTTTAAATCGTTATACTATAGAAGCTAAATTGGCTAAAGTTTACTTGAGCTACCATTCGACAATTTTTATAAAACCAAACTTTTTTTTATTTGGTTTACAATTCTAAGAATAAATATGCAGTACAAAAAGTGTCGCTCGCATTTGGTTTCGGAGATATAGCCGTCGGAAGTTTCGGATATAGCTTTTGAAAAATTATTATAAGTTAGGAACACCTGTATGGATAGGGTTACCAGATGACATTCTTTAATAGTAAATATACTTCTTTTGCAAGGGAAAATACTTAAATACTTTTCACCTGAAATGTGCTACTTTTAGTTGAAATGTCATATTTTTCACTACTTTTGAAAATATGGAAAATGTTGAAATGTTTCAAATATTGTTATCTAGTGTTTTTCGTTCAAAAACGAGGACCTTTTTTTTTTTTGTTATAATTTTTTTTTTTTTTTTTTTTGTTATTTTTTTTTGTCATCAAAAATATTTTTATTGAAATGATTAAACAATTTTTGTTTTTTTATTAGAAAATTGTATGGATAAGCTAATTTATTGACCTACAATAATGATACGCAAATCTTTGAAATTTAACTTGTAGTTTTGGAGAAATGATGATTTTTCTGAAATTTCGACTTTTTTTAAATAAAACCTTTATTTTTTCCAAAAAAATGTGTACATGATGCCAATATGCAGTATTACCATCTTTCTTGTACACCTTAGGGGACGTCCATAAATTAAGTGAGTGGATCAATAAAAATCTCACGTCCACTTTTTAATCCAGAGACTATACATAAGTATAGCAGATTGCATATAAAATTATAAGGAAAATCTCACGGAAGGAGGGGGGTCCCGTCAGAACTCACCAAATCTCACCAAGAGGGGAGATTGGAATTTTCAAAAAAACTCCTTCACGTAATTAGTGGACGGCCCCTTATGATGCAGTCTTGTACATTGACAAACTAAATGACGTAATGCTGCCATATGCTATGCCTCTAAAGATTGTAAGACCTGACTTTAGAGCAATAGGATAGAAGTTTTTGGTTGGTCTGTCCCGACATGAATCCTTTTGAGACCTTGTGTGGGATATCGTTTACATGTATATCAACAGAGAAAATTGCAAAATGACGAAAAATCTATTAAGTCCTTAAAAATATCCAGGGAAATAAAATCGCAGGTAAAAAACGTACCGCTATTTTTAAGCCTATATATGTATAAGGAAAAAAACTGTGGTCTCTCGAGTAGAGCTTTGGTGTTTCTTGTGTAACAGCTCAAATACTTTGTTGTTTTCACTGCATTCGCCTTGATACACTATAATTTGAAATTGTCAATGCCACTACCTGAATTTCCATCAAAAAATAAAATCTGATTTTTTTTCTAATATTTTTAAAATATAGTTACTTGATAAGTACACAAAATAAGCACATGATATTTTGTTCCAAAAAAATAACAGTACTTTATAAGTTTGCTATTACATACATATATGGAGTAATTTGTAACTTCGAGTGATCATAATAATAGTAGTGTTCAACTTCATTACTTCTGAAGATTAGATATTTACTCTTATTAAAAAAAATTTGTTCGTAAAAAGTAAGTTCTATTATTTTTGTATAATATTCGAATGATTTTTTCAAGTTTTTGCATTTTAGTGGGCCGTGGAAAGCATTCTACAACAGAGCTAAGCAAAATTATTAAAAATTCCATTTCGCAAGGTAAAATTTTACGGAAATTTAAATTTTTATCGGATAATATGCGAAAATGGTTTCGAATACGACAAAATACACAAACAAACGAAAAACACGAAGCCGAATGCCTTCCGTGTTCCCCCGGGACGTGAATTGTTCGAAATAGCTTTCGATACATAAATCCGCTTTTGCCTGTTACGGAAATAAAGAAAGTGGTTAAATATAGCAGGCATTGTAGAAACCGTTAAAATAAGATTCAGGGAAATCAATTTGAGTGCCCAGTATCCACGACGAGCTCCATTGTTAAAAAAAAAATACATATCACAAAGAGATCGGACTTTGCGCACGGGTACTTAGTATGGTCGCTTGCAAAATGGAGAAACATTATGTGGAGCATGAGTGTAAGATCGTCTTTTTGGTGGAAAAGGCACTCGTCAATATGTAAGGCGCAGCCCAAGCACAGAATATGATCCCTGGAATTGTCTTACTCTCATCGCTCCGCTCTACTTTGCAAGCGGCCATACCAAGATTAGATAAGATTAGAAAAAAACGTCATTTGTTCGAAATATTTTCTTTCAATTCATAAATGACATCGCACTACTATTTTTCTGATCACAGCAGTATGTACATAAGGAAAATCGAAAAAACATTTTAAAAAAATATTATAACCCTTTAACCGCCAAGAGTGCCTCGAGGTACTCACAGAAAAGCCCGATTTTTTGTCAATAATTCTTTTATTTTTTATTTAAGCTGAAGATAGTGCCTTCAGAAATATATCTAGTTATGTTTCTCAAGGCACCTTTATCAGTTTAAATATAAAGTAAAAGAATCATTGACTAAAAACCGAGTTCTTCGAAGAGTGCCCTGAGGCACTCTTGCGAGTTAGAGGGATAAATGAGAAAAACATCAAATTTTCTTCATTTTTTGTTTGGCCTAATTCCAAAAAATTAAAATTTTGCAGCTCTGGTAGCAACCATAGGACTATTTTTTTTTTGTTTTTTTAAATAATATATGAATCCCTTCTGTTTGCCTAAAGTTTTGTGAAATTTTCAATATGAAAAACTGAAGCTCGCTCGTAATAGCAGCAGGGATAAGATGTGCAACAGTTTTGCTTAAGCTTGAATAACTCCGAAACTAATGGACCGATTTGAATGAGGAAAACGTAATTTTATTGCTTACGAGTTGAGGAAGAGAATGAAAAACTATAAAGCTCTGAAAACTGCCACCAGATGGCGCTATAAGCAGCATTTTTAACTACTTCAAATAAAAACTTGCAGGCTCGAAATTCATTGTAGTGGACTTTTTGCTTAAAATTTGACGAACTTTCAGAATAATAGAGTTTCCGGACCACTTAAAAATTTAATCCGCCCTAATAAACATACATATGTATGTAAGAATTCTATGTTGCTATTATATCATTTGCTCACAAGCATTTAAGATGTTGACTAAAGAAATCGAAAAATGAACTCTTTGAAAGCGCGGAAAAAATACTATTTTTCTACTCTACTTAACAAGGGAGGAGACCGCTTCGCGAACTTCTTTCATAAATGAGGGAAACGACAACCATAGACTTCGCTGTTTGCTTAGGCCTTTGCTTTCAACTCTAATGTGCATGCTTTAGAACTGAAAAATTAAGTTTTCAGCTATCAAGAGCGGTTGCATTTTATCGATCAGATTATTTGTCCTTGAATATATAAAAACAATCTTATCCATCGTCAAATATGTTATAAACAACACAGATGAACAGTATACGTAACACTTTGTATGCAGTAATACTCACAACACTAGCCACAGCTCTATAAAGTCATATTAGTTGTGTATATTTACTCGCTTAAAGTAAACTTGAGGTGCTCTGAGGGCGTGAAAATAATAATTTCTGACCTTAAACGCATTGCAAAGTTAGGTAGCAGTGTTGCGTTTGTATATGGTTAGATAAAGTCGGGGCTTCATGGAAAGGTTGTGCGTAAGAAGAAAAACAAAGAAATCCCAGCAACGATGTACTTGGGATGTCGTACATACCAAGTGCCGTCTTGGCCTAAGTGACTAATTTTTTTTCCCACTTTTGATTGCTTGCGCGCAACTCTTGAAGAATAAATCCAATTAGAGATCTGAGAACGAGTTTGAACTATGTTGATGTGTTTCTGAGCCTTAGATTTAATTGACCTAGCCTAATAATTTTTTAAGATCAGTTCGCAGCTTGCGTATTCTTTTGGTAATAAAAAAGCCTTCAATTATTGCCCGACTTAAAAACAACTTATTTTTTCCAACAGCGTAGCAGCACCTTCGGTTGCCCGGGTCGATACCATCTAACAAAGTTCCAACAATAAACTTTAAAATGTTCTACACAACTGATAGGAACCATATCACTTAAAATAATGAACATCCCCATAGGGACCCTACATTACACATAATTTGAGGGCCCCGTAAGGTCATGACGGTCTGATCCCCCTTGTTATGTGAGTTATTGTTTCTATTTAGATAGTCATCCAAATTTATCTCTTTTCTAAATATATTACATATTTTGTCTTTTCTGACTGAACTAGAATGTAAATTCACATTTAAAAAGTTCTGTTTTTCATATATAATTAAGAAATATTAAAGTAATTTTATTAAACTACTGATGGCTCAATCCAAACCACAGTTTATGGCTTACGTTCTTAATCCTAACCCATATTGCACCGTTTTGCTGAAAACGATGTTATAAAATGTGAGATTTGAAACTTAAACTGTGAATATAACGACGGTGGATAACGATTTTATTCACCGTAGTCTGTTATATCAACCAATTGTATGGTAAAAGAACATTTCTGCCAGTAGATCTGTTCGATAAATCTGCATTGCCTCTTTTTCATGTATTTTCTTGTAGAACCTTTCAACAAACATTTGCAATTTCAAATTAAACTTTGTTTTAAGCTTGACCCGAATTCGTATTTTGTTGCAGATCTTTTGATTATTTCAACTTTTTAGTGTAATAATAGATAGATAGAACCATATAAATCATTTTCCCTTCCAGATGACATGCTCATCTCGCTTTCAAAAAACTTTTTTAAAATGTAAGTTTTGTTGTTCACGACATCATACCTTCGTTAAGGACATTACACTTGCATTTGAACGCATGAAAGAGGAGTTCATGTTAATAAAACACATGTAAGCAACACAAAAGAATGAGTCAAGTTTTGAGGCGCTAAGACGCAAAAAATATTTATTTTTTCTCATATTATATCCGTATCAATAGAATTATGTATGTATGTATGCAATTGTGATGCTTGTGATTGGGGTAAGGGAATTTATATTTCAACGTTGGTGGTTTTGCATTTTTACAAAATTAAAAAGACAAAAAATTTAATTTGTATAAATGATGACACGTCACATGCAAATGGGCATTCACTTATAATTTTTTTATTAAGCTCAACAGAAAAATGTTGATTATTTTTAAATAAAATATTATTTTTTTAAGCTTTCGGTGAAAACGAATTTGTGGTGTATTGTTTACTTTGTATTTTATTTTAATACCCTACACAGAGGGTGTGTTCATTTTGGGTTGTCGGTTGTTATGCATAGAATGGAGAATTTGCTACTTATTTCAAAATTTATCTAATTAAATTGTCTATACAATGAGCCTCAACCATTTACTCAAAAATAAAAATTAAAAACCGGTCACTATAAACAAAACAAAATTTACTTTTACTTATAATTCAAAATCCATAATGCGCCTTATCACGAAACTATTCAAAAATTTCCTCTCGAGAATTTATTCCCTTCTCGAGAAAATGCATTTGCAATTGTTAATATTTTGAGAATGGAAATTCAAGAAAGGGATACTATTTTTATTCCAATTTTTGCCAAAAGACGAATATGCAGCCTTGGTATTTTGCATTTGATTTTGCCAGCTAAGGTTAAAAAAGGTAAACAACATGAAGCGATATGTGAAAAATTGATTCAAGAAACAAAATTAAGCTGAGTGGAAATTGCATTTCAGAAGAATTAAGGCTTTTTTTATGGCGACGTGAGTGTTGATGGCTAGTCGATTTCGCATAGCGCGACAAGTTGGCTTTCCGGCCGATCGCGAGTCGATTGCTGATTAGTTTCAGTCGTGTTTAAATAGACGTAGAGTAAATAAGATGCGTGTTAAAAGCATTATTTATTGCGTAAAAAAATTATTACTGATAAAAATTTTACTTCACATATCTCCAAAGGCTGAGGTCGAAAATTATTTTTTATCCCCCGAGCGTGTTTTAAGTCCATGTTTTTTTTTTTAACTAACCCGGTTCCTATTATTCGTAGTATAATTTAAGTTAGGAAAAGTTGTAAAAAATGTATTATGAATTTTAACGTGAGACTAGCGGTTTTCATGATACAATTTAAAATAGTGTAAAACCTATTTTTAACCTTTGACCTTGAATATTTTGAAAACGGTTGAACTAACGTGATTAATTTTTTTTTTTTGAAAATTGTCCTACCTTTAACATTTGTACAAATTGAATTTGTGTCCGGAAGCGAGATAATAGCGAAAAACAAGAATAATTCGAAAACGGTCTCTCCCAAGGTTCAGACCGTATTTTGTCTAGTTGTATTCTAAAATTTCGTTGCTACGTAAGAGACTTTGTTTATTTATAGCTTTTGTTGTAAAGTAATTACACTTGCTTAAAGCATTTTAAGATTAATTTCAACTACTAAATCTGGAAGCAGCTTCTAAGGGTAGAACGTCAGATGTGCTTCTTCCGAAGCATTTAATTTGAAATTCTACTTAATTTAAAAAAAAAACCCTCATCAACTGGGGTTTGAACCTAGGCATTCCGTGCTTTTACTTGCGCAGTTTAACGACATGAACCTCTTGTTATATTTAGGCTCCTAAGTCAAAAACTCAACAATTCATTTTGACAGAAAAGTATTGTAGTCTTAGTCTCAATTATATTATTGATAAGAGTAGCTCAGTTGCTTAAGATTAAAAATTAGTTGAGTTTTTTTTTTCAATCTAAGCTCAATGCGCTTCTACTTTACATCTAAGAAAGCGTATTTAATATGCTACTCATAGAGACTCTTTTCGAATAAAATAATATTAAACCTTAATATAATTATTAAAGAAACATTTTCAATTGTAACGAACAGTTTTTCAAATTGCCATTTTTTCCATTGATGTCTCTAAATAACGATCGCTAAAAATTTTCACTATTGTAAATAACGAATACTTTTTAATTCAGTGTTTAAGTGTTTTTTTTTTTTTTTCTAGGGATAACTTTTTTTTAACCTCAGTCCTTCGACTATTTATTTGGCGTCGTTTTTGTTTACTTTGTCAATAGTTATTATAAAATGGTTTGATGTTTTGAAATCATAGTGATTCCACACAAGCGCCTTATTTGAGTGATAAGGTTAAGATAATTGAAGATGGTCAAACAAGAATACCAGTAAAAGTGATTGGAAGTACTAGAGGTATAGAGCTTCGAATTGAAATAAAACACAAGAAAATCGTTTTAATGTCCATCATTTTGGCTTTATTGGAAGGATAATTTTATGCCATTAATGTTTAAATATGATTTCGGGCATGTGGCCGCCGCGGCTGGCTCGAATAAAGCCAATTCTACAGGTCCAATTTTGAACTACTTTTTCGAGCATATGGGGCCGTATGTTGGCAATAACGCCACGAATGTTGGCTTCCAAGTCCCCTAACGTTTCTGGTTTGTTGGCGTAGACGAGCGACTTCACATATCCCCAAAGAAAATAATCCAATGGTGTCAAATCACACGATCTTGGTGGCCAATTGACAGGTCCATTCCGCGAAATTATGCGCTCATCGAATGTTTCCTTCAATAAATTGATTGTGACATGCGCTCTGTGGCATGTAGCGCCGTCTTGTTGGAACCACAACTCATCCACATTCATGCCATCCAATTCGGGAACAAAATAGTCGGTTATCATGGCTCTATACCGGTCTCCATTAACGGTAACTGACTCTCCAGCATTATTTCGAAAGAAGTATGGCCCAATGACTCCACCAGCCCATAGAGCACACCAAACAGTCAGTTTTTTTGGATGTAATGGCGTCTCAAGGGTCTCATGTGGATTCTCTTCACTCCAAATGCGGCAATTTTGCTTGTTGACGTAGCCATTCAACCAAAAATGAGCCTCATCACTGAACAAAATTTTGCGATGAAAATCAGCATCGAGATCAATCTCATTTTCGGCCCATACACCAAAATCACGACGCATTGCATGGTTTCGCGGCTTTAATTCTTGCACAAGCTGGATCTTGTAAGGTCGCAAGCCAAGATCTTTGCGCAAAATCTTCCATTAAGTTGATGGACAAGGCTCCAATTGCTGTGCACGGTGGCGAATCGATTCATTCGGGTCCTCTTCAACATTTTGCTCTACAGCGGCAATTGTTTCTTCGGTGCGCACTGTTCGACGTCTCTGCGGATGCGTATTATCACATAGAGTAAACGTAGTGCTGACTCAAAACGATGTCAGCCTGGAGATAAAGCGAAGACTAACTCTTGCTAATAGGTGTTACTATGGTCTCAGTAAGCAATTGAGTAGTAGAGACCTCTCTCGCCCGACAAAACTGACACTCTACAAGACGCTCATCTTACCCGTGCTACTTTACGGCGCAGAAGCATGGGTTGTGTCGCAGACTGATGCAGCCACGCTTGGGGTGTTTGAGAGAAAAATTCTTCGCAAAATCTTCGGTCCTGTTCACGTCGGCGACGACTACCGTATTCGAATGAACCACGAACTGTACGAGCTCTACGCTGACATTGACATAGTCAAGCGCATCACTATTCAACGTCTGCGCTGGCTGGGACATGTTGTGCGTATGGACGAAGAAGCTCCGGCGAAAAAGGTGTTTGATGCGGAAGCCGCTGGGCGACGACGAAGAGGAAGACCATGCCTCCGATGGAAAGACCAAGCCGAGGAAACCCTATCCACGCTTGGTGTGAATGATTGGAGAAGGCGTGCGCAAAGCAGAGGCGCCTGGAGAGAGCTTTTGAGGTCGGCCGTAACCCGGTAACGGGTTGTTATGGCCACCCAAGCAAGCAAAGTAAACGTAGTGCGAAAACGACCCATGATTAACCGAATTAATTGCTCTGATGGACGATTATGTCGACCATAAAATGGACGGAGCTTGCGGTAAACTTCGCGAACTGAACCATTATTTTCGAAATAAATTTGCACGATTTGCAAGCGTTGTTCTTTTGTCAACCTGTTCATGATGAAATAGCAAACCAAACTGAAATTAAATGACATTAGAGTTGCCAGATTTGACCATAAAATACCAGTTTTGTCTCTATTCGAAAAACAAACCTCTAAAAAAAACACCCAGTATATATCGCACACAACTCAAAATTTGCCATTTTCGAGTTAACTTGTTAAAACTGTTCATCATACACATATCTATCAGCACAAAACAGATCACTTCATTTTTTGCTGTACTTTGGTGTCAAAAAACAATTATGTCTCTCTTCATGTTGCAATAGAAATTAGGCTACAATAGTTATGCACTATGTCCTATTTTTAGTGTCGGAGAGTTCAAGCTGTTGTGATCGCGATGTGGCTTCCAACCATATTCTGTTAGTACCCTTCGTCTAAATAATCCACACTTTATTTATGAAAAATAGTTCAAAGTTTTTTGCGTTTTCTGAAAATTCCAAAATTTTGAGTTGTGCCTCTTCAGCTAAATGTGTGCGATTTGGCCTTCCAAAATCTAACTCAACTTTTATACGAGTATATGTGTAAATAAAAGCCAGTTTTTTTAATAAAAAAAACACTTCGGTGTAACGAATTTTTCGATATTACGACTGATCCGTGCATACAATTGAATGGCACAACTTTTTCGAATTATTTATGGCATTTTTATTAAACAAAACATTTAAAAAAACATTCGCTATTCAAAAAAATATTAATAAAATTAAACTTGTTTTAAATTAATGCAGATAGAATAAATATCAACTTTTGAAATTAATCTTGATCATAATAAAATTAGTATAATAATTTTGGTTAAATTGTTGGGCACTTTCTTCTATTATGTTTACCAAATTATGCTCTACTTAAAACTTTAATAGGCACATTGGTTTCATTTAAGAAAACACTTTTTTGCTTTTGATTTTTTGCAACAACTCGTTGATAAACGATGGAAACCCTTCTAAGCCTAACCTTAAGCTATACAACGGTATGAAATTCTCAAATTATGTTCAGTAACTCCACAGATAACCCCTATCATAAAATAAAAATTTTGAGTTGAGCTCAGATTTGTGTGAGTGGTGGGCGTGTCCGTTAACACCCTGCAGTGCAACTAAATAAGTAACATACGCGCTAAATTTCACTCATACACAGACAAACACATTTGCATAAGAAGTATGCATGACTGCACTCGAAACGATCATCATATAAACTTCTGAATGCAATAAACTTCGAGTGCTTGAACTTGTAGAACATTTTATTTGTGATTTATTTGCAAGTGCAACACTCACCTCACCTGCCTTGTGTTTCGATTTGATTTGTAGTTTTTGTGCACAAAAGCTGGATGGACTCGCAACGTGGCAAGTGGCTTAATGGTCGTTTCGAGTGCACTCATGCAGACCTCTAATATGCATTAGGCCGTACTACCCCCCATGCAAACAAAAAAAAGTTCACCGGTCACCAGCCAGTTTGAAAACTTACCTCGAAATATTTTTATTTATATTTTAACAAATACACCGACCGGTGAATTTCTTTTTTCATAATACGCCCTAATGTTCATGCATAATTATATTTACTGAGGAAGTGACACTGACCAAAAACATTTCCCCTTTTTATATCTGTCGCGCCCCCTTCTATGCATTACAAATCCAAATACAAAATGAATACACTTTTTGTTTAGGGTATAAGGGCTCAATAAATCCCTTTGAAATCCCTAACAGAAGTTTAATTTTTGAATTAACTTTTTCGAAAACTGGTGTTTTGTCAACTTTTTCGAGAAATGTATGAGGGTACCCATCGGTCTTATTAATGATATTGTAATCTAGCCCTACAACGATATGAGGCAAGCCTACCGTCCACACAAATTTAATCTTCCTTCAAGTCTTTTACTTTAGTGTAAAAAAATCCATGTACAGTGGAACTTCGATTATCCGTCAGGCACGGGACCAGCAGCCCGACGGATAATTGAATAGACGGATAATCGAATATATGGCAGAATTTTGTTTTGATTCTGTATGGTGTAACACAAAAACGCAAGAAAAAAGGAAATGTAACAAAAAATGTTGATTTGTCATTTTCGTATTTTATTATCGAATAAAAAAACAATGTGATAGTTTACAATCGCATCAAGATGTTTTGGTGAAAAAATTCGTCAAAAATTTGTGTAATCCACTTGACTTGGCGAACAAAAAGAACTAGATTAATGAATTTCTGCGAAATTTTCATCTCCGAATTTCATAAGAAAAATTTCAGACAGAATCGTTTCTCGCATTGTGTGCATACATAAACAGAATCGAAACAAAACGAAAAAAAAGTTTGCTGACAAAATGTGACGGTTAATCGGAGTGACGGTTGATCGGGAGACGGATAATCGAAGTTCCACTGTATTTGTGACATTTTGAAATGTACTTTGTCGGGTGGATAAAACTTAGGCAGCGTTGTAATATTTAAGTACTAAGCATTCCCTTGATAATCTAATCTCCACTTAAAAATCGATTCGGACTCGATAAGATTTTCAATTCTTATCAGTTTACGTAAATGTCAAATGATAAAAATTACGAAGTCAACGTTTTCATCCCACGCTACTCTCGTTTTTTTTTTTTTGTTGTCACTTAACTCGTACTTGAAATAATTTGTTTATATACGGATATACCTAATTATGAATGTATTTTGATTCGAATGTTCCAAGAATTGTTTTTTTTTTTTAACTTTTTGTTTATCCCCAACACACTTTCGATTTGTGTTAAGACGAGTATGTCTGCATGTACTGCTTATGTAATGGGATGCTCGCAAATACATTCATATCACTGTGCAAAACAAAGACTTGAAGTTGGCAATGCCAGCCTGACCTAACCTAGATTTATATTCCATATATTGAATATTTTGTTATTGTATGTTCAGAAGAAATCATTTACCCATCTATACCAAAATGCACGCACACAGACATGAAATGGTGTTTAATGCAGCGAACTATATACATACATATGTATGTTGGCATAATATTTAAAATGCTTTGCGGCCTGATAGTCTTACGTATTGTTTTTATTTTTTATTTCTCCTTACTCATCCTTTAGTAGGATAGCATGGATAGTGCGTTACGATTACAGGAGAAGATAATAAATTAAACTTTGACATTGCTGTTGCTTTTAACATAATGTCACGCCTGCTGCTTGGCTGTTCATCTCTCAACCTTGTTGTTTTTATTGTACTTTTTTGTTATATTTCAACTCACCTGTCTCTTGTTGTTATTGTATTTTTGTAGTCATCGATTATTTTGTTGGTTTGTATTTATCAGGCTTTTAAATTGGTCGTTGAACTTTTAAAGTTCAGTGTACAATATCGGTTAAAGGCCTTATTTGATATGATTTCTCAAACTTGAAAATATATTTTATTCGTCATGCGTCCTTCGTTACAGTTAAATTTTAGGTTGGTTTTATTTTTTTGTTAATAAAACAACTGACCTAATTAATTTTTATAATATTTTATTTCTAATCGTATTCGATTCGCGCCCCGTATACATTTTTTAAAAAGTTCATTTGAAGTATGTAACCTCCCTACTTTCTCTTTATACTAGATTGTAGCAGTATGTATCTCACAGTTTTACAGTGTTTAGTTAACCAATTTGTTAACTTAACTAATGTCTGTTAGTTAACTACCAAATTAAAGATCTTCAGTTTCACAGTTCATTGGTTAACTAATGATAATTTTTTGTACAAAATTTAGCATCACTGCACAAAACATTTGTTTTTTATTTGACATTTCATAGTTTGCGAAATGGAATCAACAAGAACTTCTAAATTTTCGGCAGACGAAATAAATTTCTAATTGGAGCTGGTCGGCAACTTTGAAAACATCATCGAATGCAAAAAAAAAACCGATAAAGTTAGTCTAGCCGAGAAGGAAAAAATATGGGGGATCATTGTGGACGATTTTAACGGCTTGCAAGGAACCTACCGAAAGTAATATGGACGGGATCTTAATACATTTTTTCGACTAGCAAATGCAATATTCCATACTACTTCAATATCTGAATCACTATGAACTTTGCAATCCCAATCTTAATTCATATTTATATAGGTACTTATTTGCTTTTTTGAAACTTTGTGTTTTTATTTCTTATGTTCTTTTTCGTTATGACAGCAATCAGCTGTTAGTTAACTATTAGTTAACCTGCCAAATTTAGTTGGTTAACTAATTGCTATGAAACTGAAATTGTATAGTTAACCTCAAATCTTTAGTTAACTAAACACTGTGAAACCGGCCCTAAATGTTATGAAGTACTCACCAAATGTTCCGCCTGCATACTTTTGTCTAGTACTTCTCCAAACTATTCCAAGTACATAGTTATTGCTGTGCAATTCGGTTGCATTGGCTCTCTGAGTATAGCGTTTGCTTGGATGGGAGATGCCACACCCTCTTGTCAAAATGTACTGACTTTTCGTCTAGTGCTTGTCGGAACTCTTTGGTCTTAAGCCTTTTAAAGTTTTGATTATATTGGAGCTGTCCAAATGTGCCAACTTTTCCTGCGGTACGTTTGTCTATATCATTTGTATTGCCTTCATAAGCACAAAAGCGGTATCTCGGAAGTGAGTTTCGATAAAATTTATGTTTTTTTAATGTCGTATTGTTGAAATACTTACCTCTGAAATTGAGATACGCATTTGGCGTAGTTCAATAGACGCGCAATTTCTTAAGCTATCCGATGCCGTAAGAATCAAGAATATGAAGAGCTGAGATGCAATTTGAGAGATGCGTTTTTGAGAGTGACGAAAAAACTGTATTCCATTGAAATTTAAGGGCGTCCGGGAGTTTTTCGAAAAATAAAAAAAAGACATTTTTTTTAAAATTTTTTTTTTGAAGCTATCTTTTATCTTAGACCAAAACTTTTTTTACATTATTAAAGTTTAACTATTCAAGACTTATCTCTGAAATTTTGATACAAAAATATTCGTCAATAAGTTAGAAAAGTGCAAGCCGTGAACGACCTCAAAATTTGCGGTGAGCAAGATATCTGGAGACTGGTTCATCCGAAAAAAGAAAATTAAATTTTTTTTTCGGTTAAGCAAATAGTTAGGGGGCGTTTGATCGTTCGATTTTGTTTTTGGATACATAATTTTTGATTTATAGCCTAAAACGATCTCAAGTTTGTGCACAAAAAATGAAAATTTTCTTTGTACGCCCGCCATTTTGTCAAAAATTAATATTTTTTAAAAATCAACTCTTACAATATTTCTGCATTTTGTGATTTTAATATTCTTCAGGTAGTTATATGATTTAAATACTCTCATATCATATTAATAAGGATTAATTACTTTTAATTTGGATTACTTCTCACAGCTTTTGGAAAACCCATTTACTTTTCACAAATAAATATTTTGCTCCAAATAACAAATAAAATTGGACTTGGCTGGTTTTGATTTTCAGAAAAGTGGACTAGGCGGGTTTTGATAAAAAGAACTTAGTTATCAGACATTTTTGCAATCAAAAGCTTGTGAAGGGAAATTTTTTTTTTTACAAATAAGACTAGGCTTGTATTCATTTTTTTGGACTTGGCGGGTTTTACATCTCAGCTTTTCATATGTACTTTTTTGAGATACCGCTTTTGCTCTTCTGAGGGCAGTGTAGCACTAGTAAGAAGTTTGTCTACATTAGATCAAATCCCGATGTACTCTTTTAAAATTTTTGATTGTAGGAAAGTTGGTACGCCTGCTTAAAATATTCAGATATTGTTAGTTTATTGTAACTATGAACCATGTACGATTTCTAATGACATAAAGTTATGAAATTTGGCTATGTAGTTACTGATATAGCTTACAACACATCTGAAAAATCTCAATATAGACTTAGACATTCTATTTTCGGATTAAGTCAAGTTTAATGACAATCAATTTTTTTTTTCATACTTACTTTTTCTTTAGTGGTTCTTATTTAATTCGAAGAAAAACAAACGTATTCAAAGTGTAACTAGGATCTATGTAGTTTCGAAGATATAGCAATCAGAAGTTGCGGATATGGATTTCTGAAAAGCAATATATGTAAGTTGGAAATCCCTTGAGCGATTTTCACAAAAATAGGAGTCATATGATCACAATCCTGGGTGTCACATCTCACGCACTGGTTTATATAAGTCATAATTTTTTTATTTACAAATAATAGGGAATGGGTAAATTGGTACCCACGGCCAAAAGTTGTTGCCATTGGTGTTGGCACCAAATGGACAATGCAATTATTTGGAATTCTTAAGAACATTTTTAAGAACTTTCTTTCCAAGAAAGAAAACATTTAATTTGGAAATTTGTTTGCACTATTTTTAGAAAGTACTATATTGTCACTCACATAACCACAATTTTTGGCTTTAAAAAAAAATTCTTTTTTACTTGCATTTTATATTGCATTCCTAAGAATTTCTGGCTATTGCTCGAATATTTGCCTTGATTTGTGTTTACCTGTATACGTAAAATTCCCTAAACAAAGTAGTCAGAGGCACTAAAATCCTTGGAACGTGGAGGGCTGTTGAAAGCAACAAAGCTTTCTATCGGCTCCCGTTATTGCAGTCCGCGTCCGGTTAGAGCGATTACTTTGTCGTTTTCGAAGAACAATATCCATTTTATTAAATGCAATTCACGCTGATGAAAAACTCAGTATTAAAATTATCTTCATTGCTCGTTATCAACTTACGAATTAATTAATTTTGTTTAGTTATAGCTAATTCTTGGTTACGAACTGCTTTAACAAGGGACTAATGCGATTTTTCACAATTAGTGTAAAACAAATTCAAATTAAATAAATGTTTTATTTTTATAAACCAAACCAATGCGCGACCTATGTCCTGCTATGTCCGAACGAAAAGATCAAAATCTGACGGACCTATTTTTAAAAAACATGGAAAAATTAGTTTAATATACGAGAGGTAAGCGATTGGTTTAGCAATAACGATATTAACTAATAGCGTTACAAATGGATATTGTTTCACAGTTAATTTCTTTAATTTTCCTAATTTTCTATTGCAAATCAAATCAGAGTATGTATCTACTATTGCATGGAATACCATTATAACATATGCACATAGGAGTATATAAATATTTTTTATTTAATTCAGACATACGTAGGTTGCTATTTATATTTCGGGATCGGGCAATACTAATGTCAAATTCAGCAATCTGACACTTCTATTGGAAAGTTTGACATTTTATAGCCTAAACGTACTCAGAACGTATTGACGTATCATTGCAATTGGTATTGTTTACATTCATTTGAAAATTGTGCTTCAGTAAAAAAATGGAATTAAATCGTGAACATTTTCGTGCTATTATTTATCACAACTTTCGGCGTAAATTATCACAACAAGAGTGCGTCGATGAATTAATTGCTTTGTATGGTGACGAAGCACCATCGAGGACTACTGTGTTTCGGTGGTACTCAGAATTTAATCATGGCCGTCGTTCGCTCAGTGATGAATATCGTGAAGGTCGCCCAAACTCAGTGGTTGTGACAGAAAACATCCATGCTGTGAAAAATCTAATAATGCTAGACCGTCATGTGACCTACCGTGAGATAGAGGCAACATTGGGCATTAGTATGACTAGCATCAACAAGATTTTGCATGAAAATTTGGCCGTAAAAAAAATCTGTTCACGTTGGATTCCACATAATTTAACAATTACTCAAAAAAAGGCTCGCATCGATTGGTGCAAAGAAATGTTAAAAAAATACAATCGTGGTACATCAAAAGCTGTGTATAACGTCTACACAGGTGACGAATCGTGGATATATGCATATGAGCCCGAAACAAAGCAGCAATCGACTGTTTGGGTGTTTCAAGATGAGCAAAACCCTTCAAAGCACACGTTTCTGAGATACCAACTTCAAAGTGGCATGAATGCTTTTCAAATTCGTTTAAACGGATGCCAAAGTGTATCGATCTAAATGGAAAGTATTTTGAAAAACAATAAAGCCAATATCAACTGAATTTTTTGTCTTTTTCTTGCTTATCCCGAAATATAAATAGCGCCCCTCGTACAAATAATATTGTATCACATGTTGCATATTGTTCAGTAAACAATCAAATATGTTACTAACGTAAAAAATCAACTATGTTACTAACTAACGGATACGTTTATATTCTTACTAGTGTAGAAGCGCGAACAACTTTTGAAAATAAAATCCTATACACTAGAGCCCCGATTTTGGTCGTTTCGATTTACGTCGCTACATACGATTGGATTTTTTCACTGAAAATTGCATGTGAAGAATTTTTCGATTTGCGTGTAAAAAGGGGAATTCCCATTTTATTCTGTAAGGTAAGTTATTCTGAGCATAGTTGCGTGTTAGGAAGTAAGAAGCTTTTAATAAGAAGTGCTGTGGTTGAGTCAATAAAATAACTTAAGAAAAGAAGAGAAAAAAAAAAATTTATAAAAATAAAAGAAATTTTATTAATTTGGAACCAAAATTGGATGCATTAAAACGTTTTAAATCTGGAGAAATAAGCTGTTGACATAGGAAGAGACCTTGGGCTAGCACCTACAACAGTAAAAACAATTTGCAAAAGAGACAGTGTTAAAATAACTCAATGTGCTAAAATTGTCACACCATTCCAATGTGAACAAGTTACAAAAGTAAGAAATTCTTTAATGGTTAAAATGGAGTCCCTTCTTTTTATTTTGACACTAAATCATAATAAGCGAAGAATGTCACTGATCAGTAAAAACCTGTATTTATACAGAAAAAACTTATTCAATTTGCGTCGTTTCGGTTTGCGCCGCATTTCTCCGGTCCCTTCAACGACGCAAATCGGGGCACTAGTGTATTTAAGTATGAGATACAAAAATTGACATTTTTAAAAGTAACTTGAAAATTAGATTAAAAATTGACATCACTGGGTAAAATCCTGTAAAACTGTCAAACACGAGAGATTAAGAAAATTGCGCTCTGTGAAAGAGAAATAATGTAAAAAGTACAGGAACGGAAAAAAAAATTTTGGATGTAGTTGGTGCAGAAAGTTAATTCTCTAAGTCCGGACAATAAATAAACATCTTAAATTGAATGTAGTTGAACAATAAATTCAATTCTATAAACGCAAAGAATAAAATGGAAAATAAAAATAGTCGAAATAAACTCAATGTTTACAATTCAGCTTGCACAACATAGAACAGCTGATAGTTTGACACTTTTAATGAGCTTACACGCAAAAATTCTTCGGGTAAAAACCTGTAACTTCTTACAAAGAGAGAACATAAATTACTCTCTCATTTTCGTTCTCACTTACAGGTTTTTCGTGTACGGGAACGCTTTTTGGGTAAAAACCTGCAAATTGTACTAATGCATTATTGTACGGGAACGCAACTACTATGAATGAAAATCTCAAATCAATATTAGTTGCGCAAATTTGTTGAGTTCGACCAAAGTATAATTTATTTTAATTATTAGTTATTTGGGCTTAAGGTCGTATTTTAAATTATTTTATAATAAAACCATCAGTTTCACCAATAATTTTTTCCCAACGTTTCGTGGATAGTTCTCCACTTCTTCAGGGGTAATTTTATTTATCGAAATCACTACGAACAAAAAACATTCATATAATTATCTTAGAAAAAATTAAAAACAAAACTAATAAACTTACGATGAACATTATAAAAAAATTTTTAAAAATGAAAAGCAAACTATTAAAAATATTTTAAATTATTTAAAACAAACAGAAAAAACTTTCACGAACAAAGAACATTTATTTATATTGCCGCTGCCCGATTACTAACGAATAAGCTTTGTTAATATCGTCAACATCTTCTTTTGCGTTCATTGCATGTTTTATGTTTTGTTGTATTCTTAGTGTGCGTCCACAGTGCGCGCTCAAAGCGGAGCCGAGCGCAAAGCTGATCAAAGCTGATCAATGCGAGAAGCAATGCGAGAAAACTGGCTGCATACAATTTCATACGAAATCGCGCATGGTGGCCACAGTGAAAGCCGAGCCGAGCCGAGCGCAAAGCGGATTGAATGCGAGAAAACAGTTTTGAAGTGTTTTTCAGCGCTGACTCGCATTGCAGATGTTGATGATGTTATATGTAATTGCTTTTTTCAAGTGAATTTGTGTTTTGTTCGGCGTTTTTGTTTTTCATTATTCTTAATTAAAAAAATAAAATGGACTGTGACTTATTGATTAGTCAAATTTTTTCTCATCCTGCTCTATGGGACCAAAAAAATAAATGTTATCATAACAGAAATTTAGTAGAGAACTTATGGAGGTCAATTTCAACAGAAATGAATGTACCAAGTAGAGATTAACAATTAGTCGTTCACAAGGAGTTATGGGTATTTTTAGTAGAATTAAGTAGAAAATTTCAATTTCAACAGAAATGAATGTACAAGTAGAGAGTAACAATTAGTCGTTCACAAGGAGTTATGGGTATTTTTATGAAATTGGTCCATTTTTTATCAATATGTTGCGAAATTTTTTTGAGAATGTAGTCAAAAGTTTCGATACTCATTTGGGTATATTCAAAAAATTTTTCTGGGTATTTCCTCAAATCTTCATATAAATGATGAAATTCACCAAAATCGTTCCTTTTTACGTTTATTGGATGCTTTCCAAATTGTCTTTCTTTTAAAAAATAGTCCATGACAATCGGAGAAACAAAATACTCTTCATCAGACGAATCCATTGCTTTTTACTTCAATAAACACAAATGAATGAATGAAGTAAATACGAACAGCAAATACGAACATGAAAATACGAACGACAAGCAGAATTTCAGCGCCGATTCTCGCATTCACTGTGGCCACCCAAAATTCCGCTTCTCGCATGAAAAATCAGCTTTGCGCTCGGCTCCGCTTTGAGCGCGCACTGTGGACGCACACTTAGACTTTCCAGCGTATATCTTCTTTTAAATCGTCTCTCCTTGTCTAAAATATTAACTTCATCGAAGTTGTGTTGATTTTCAATCATATGTTGTGCCAATGCAGTTTTTGTTCTCCCTCTGTTAACATCGGCTTTGTGTTCACGAATTCTTGTCTCTAATTTTCTCTTTGTTGTCCCCACGTATGTTAGTGTGCAGCTCTCCTTGTCGTTGCCTTTACATTTTATTTCGTAGACAACATTGCTTTCATTTTCCTTTGTTATTTTGTCTTTCTTGTTCGTGAAAATTGAATTTAATGTGAGATTCGGCTTATGTGCAAAAACAACATTTTCGTCTTCTGTTAACGTTTTCATGTTAGTACTGTCTGTAAGATTAGGTATGTAAGATATACCGAAATATTGTTTAGGGTTACCAGGTATATTATTTGTTTGATTATTATTATTATGTTTGTGAATTAATTTATAAATTAATTGTCTCGGGTAATCATTCATTGTCAGGATTTTAATAATTTCTTTAATATTATCTTTTTTGAAACGACAATCACTTATCGTCAGTATCTTATTAATAAAATTGCTCGCGGTGTTAATTTTTTGTTGCATCGGTTGAGTGGATCTGAAATTAAGCATCCTACCAGATGCGATGGGTTTTTTGTACCAATTAATTATTATCTGGTTATTAGTTCTGTGAAGTTTTGAATCTAAGTATGCAATACTGTTGTCTTTTTCTTCTTCCATCGTGAATTGGATTTTATTATGGAACTGATTCATTGTGTCCAGAAAAAAAAATATTTTTAATAGTTTGCTTTTCATTTTTAAAAATTTTTTTATAATGTTCATCGTAAGTTTATTAGTTTTGTTTTTAATTTTTTCTAAGATAATTATATGAATGTTTTTTGTTCGTAGTGATTTCGATAAATAAAATTACCCCTGAAGAAGTGGAGAACTATCCACGAAACGTTGGGAAAAAATTATTGGTGAAACTGATGGTTTTATTATAAAATAATTTAAAATACGACCTTAAGCCCAAATAACTAATAATATTAGTTGCGTTCCCGTACAATAATGCATTAGTACAATTTGCAGGTTTTTACAGGATTTTACCCAAAAAGCGTTCCCGTACACGAAAAACCTGTAAGTGAGAACGAAAATGAGAGAGTAATTTATGTTCTCTCATTGTAAGAAGTTACAGGTTTTTACCCGAAGAATTTTTGTGTGTAAACTCATTAAAAGTGTCAAACTATCAGCTGTTCTATGTTGTGCAAACTGAATTGTAAACATTGAGTTTATTTTGACTATTTTTATTTTCCAGTTTATTGTTTGCGTTTATAGAATTGAATTTATTGTTCAACTACATTCAATTTAAGATGTTTATTTATTGTCTGGACTTAGAAAATTAACTTTTTGCACCAACTAAATTCAAAATTTTTTGACGTTTATTCTCGTGCTAAAAAAATGGTTTTTTCCGTTCCTGTACTTTTTAAATTATTTCTATTTCACAGAGCGCAATTTTCTTATTCTCTCGTGCTTGACAGTTTTACAGGATTTTACCCAAAAAGTTCTGGAACGAAGCTATTTTGATATTTAGAAAAAATTACTTTTCACATTTTCAGCTGTCTTCTAAAACTTACTTCAAAAACACACCCCTTTATTTTGACAAAGAGTACACTTAAATGCATTTAAAATTCTCCAAAAGCAACAAACAGTTTATTTATGTACTACTAAATACGATCCATTTTTTATTCACCTTAAATATGATTCACTTGACTTGAAAATATGAACCATTTGACTTCGGCAATGTTATTTAAGATATTAAACAATGCTGACAGCAAACGACGTTATGGAATATTAGCAATTGGATTGGAATAAATAGCACGCAGCCAATCAAAACAAAGCATTTACATCACTTAATCGCACAATCGCAATTCTACCACAGCATTCGCTCCATTGTTGTATGAACTCACGAATGTAAAAGCAAAACAGTTAATTTTTTGAGTGGAACTTACTTTTGCTCCTGATCTTTTACATACATATGTACCAAATCTTATCCATTTGCGTCAAATACTTAATAATAATAGAGCTTAGGTACTACAGCTATTATAGCCTTCTTAGCTTAAAGCTTTAAATCAAGTAAAGAGCTTATTCAATAAGTAATGGAAATGAAAAAACTATCATGTACATCAATTTATAATTTTTTCTTAGCTTTTTCTTAGCTTTTTCGCATTTTCTCAATATACCCACTAGAGGTATGCATGAGTGCACTCGAAACGACCATCAAGTCACTCGCCACGTTGCGAGTCCATCGAGCCCTTGTGCACAAAAACCACAAATCGAACACCAAGCAGGAGAGGTCAGTGCTGCACTTGCAATGTTCTTCAAGTTCAAGCATTCGAAATTTATTGCATTCGGAAGTTTATATGAAGATCGTTTCGAGTGCACCCATGCAGACCTCTAATACCCACTCACACCATGTGAACATAAACATATAGATATTAAAATATTTATATGTATAAATTTACATGGTCATACATGTTAGAAAAAATATACCCTGCATGCTGTGGGACTCGGACAACAAACATAAAAATACAGACCACCATTAAGCTACAAATTTAGCTACAGTCAGTTTTCAATCTAAAGCTTGAGTTTACCTTTTGACAAGCTAATGATATAAACTTCGCAATTGTTAATAAGAGTTGTCATGCGATTAAAAGGAGCTGTAGTCATGTAATTAGTCCTGCTAACCGGTTGATAAAATAATTGATACGAGTTACGAGTACTTCTCCGAATAGTAATAAAATGTATGTAGCTAAGAAGCTTTGGTACATCAAGTCACCCAGTTACAAGTTGATGCAGATAAAGCATATTTAATAGCTTCAAACGATCCTCATAAGAACGAAAGTTTTAAGAGTCAATCCGACAAATTTTCTTATATTCAAATTTATAATCAATCTACAATATTGTTCTTCCTGGCAAAAATCATAATTTGGCATTTCTCAGCATTAAGATGTAAAATGATTGCTAAAATGAACAGGAGCGGCTCCAGTTGGCTTCCTTGTGGAACACCTGATGTCGCGTTAAATCGAGTTTGAAACATCATTTATACACCCCGTACTTTTTCTATATGTACCAAGTTGCATTGATCTGCGTCAAATAATGGATGAGATATGTTGAATTTTTTTCTTATATGGGGGGTGTGTCATCGCCTTTATTTTTCCCAAACCAAATTATGATTAGAACCTTCCGCAGACCATAAGAAACGTTTAAAAAAAAAACTAAAATCCGTTGAGTAGTTCGCGAGCTTATGTGCGACAGACGAACAGTTTAGATTTGTTTCTCATATGGGCAGCCGATTTTTTAATTGAAATTTACTTTTGCCCGTATTTTTTATATACATATGTGCCAAGTCTCATTCATCTGCGTCAAATAGTTGATAAGATATAGGACGGGCGTGACATTGTCTATATTTTTCAAACCAAACTATGCTAAGAACCTTCACAGAAATATTGGAAGGAAATATTTTTGATAATAAAATCTTCTACCATATTAGGACGTTAAAAAGTCTTGTAACATAATGCCGCGTTTTCATGTTATCTTTCTTTCTATCAAATTTTTGTAAGAAAGAAAAAGCCTGCGTGCAGAACCTAATGCGCTTAAAGAATGTGAGGGTGAATAGGCATATATGTGCTATTATTATAGCATGTGATATCCTCTGTAATATGGGATAGTAGAACTTAATGCAATTTAATAATTTGCTTTTTTTCGATATGGCGCCTGAAATCACCGATCTCTAGCGGATTCAACTGAAATAAAAATGTCTTATTACATTCTTTGAGTTGAAAAGTCACTTTGGTATTGATTAAGATAAATTTATGCCTGAGGCCTGTGCTGTTCAAAACATTGTATACAATAAAAATGTAGCTAAAATTATTGGTGCTTTGAAATAATTTTGGAAAAAACTTGCATAGTTAAATTTTTTTTTTTAAATTTGAAAGGTTGATAATTCTGAACTGAACACATTGTTAGCAATAATAGCACTACTAAAGAACATTTGAATTGATTCCTTAATAATACTCAATCATGTTATTGCTTTTGTTATATTACTTAGAAAGTTAAGAGATAATCTTTGTTTGTAACCACTACTCTAAAGGAACTTTTTTATACACCCTTTCACTTAGACGGTGTTCAAGAAAAGCCCCTCCCCTTCCCCCACCTATACAATTTTTGCTCACATAAACCAGGGAATCGATTCTTAAAGTACAGATGCCCAGAACTGGACCTTGCATATAAAGCTCCTAAGACCTGTTGAAATAAATTAATTTTTCATGCTTTCATTTTTTTTAGGAAACCTATCCTTCATCTCCTCCAGTATGGTTTGCTGAAAGTGAAGAAACAAGTGTCACCAATGCCGTACAAATCCTTAGCAATACAAATGGACGTGATAATCACGTTATAAATCAGGTAAGTATAGCATTTTTTGTAATTCAATAAAGTTATGTAATCAATCTTATGCTTACTTTCATAACAGGTTGGCATATTACTTCGAGAACTTTGTCGCCTTCACAATGTACCACTGCCGCCCGATATTGAGAATTTAACAATTCCATTTCAATTGCCACCACAAAACGCATCGCCATTGCATCAACAACCCGCAGCACAAATTGAAGATATTGATTCGGACCAAGATGAAATAGAAGATCCCATTGGTGACAGCGAACAAGAGAGTGAAGGGGATGAAGATTTGCCACTAGAAATGGACGATGGGCGCAGCGCGAATAAGGTGAATTATGAATAAAATTAAGAATTTTAAAAACTTTCTAAAAATAATATCAATTCTTGTTTTTAGAAAGATGAAATGGAAGTTGAACACCTTGCCACATTAGAAAGACTGCGTCAAAGTCAACGACAAGACTATTTAAAGGTAAACGCACACTAAATTTTAAACTTGGCAATATCTTTTCTTATACATATTTACATTTGCTTCCTTTTTTAGGGTTCAGTTTCTGGATCCGTTCAAGCAACAGATCGTCTAATGAAAGAACTGCGCGACATCTACCGTTCAGATTCATTTAAAAGCAACATGTATTCAATAGATCTTGTTAATGATTCAATTTATGAATGGAATATACGCCTCAAATCGGTGGATCCCGATAGCCCGCTACATAATGATTTAGTCATGCTCAAAGAAAAGGAAGGCAAAGATAGCATTCTATTGAATATAATATTTAAGGAAACGTATCCATTTGAACCGCCATTTGTACGTGTTGTTCATCCTGTCATATCAGGTAGGAATAAAATTTGTATGTAAAATATTTTAGTGTGTACAGTAAAATTTCAAAAACTGATTCATGAAAAAAGTTTTTCTTGGTAAAAAGTTTATATAGGGGTAAAAGCGGTTTTCGCGCATAACATCAAAATAAATTATTATTATCATGAGGAAGGGATATGTACCGTGACCATAGCTGGGCATTGACTCCTTAATCTGTTAATCGTTAATTAACGAAGTTAATATTTCAACTAGCGAATTAACTTTTAAGTTAACTTTAAAAGATGTTAAACCGACTTGTTAAGTTCCGATAAACTTCCCCAAGTTCGTTAATTGCCATTCTTATACCTACCATTTACCAAAAAATTACCGCACGCACCGCGAAAACAAGTACGTTCCGTTAAAAAATACATGGAAAAAATATAAAAGAGGCGTTACGACAATAGCTGCCGAAAGTTCGAAGAACAGATAGTTTAAGTGGCGGAGGCAGCAACGCGAGTAACAACGACGTTGATGAGGAAGACTTTTTCAATTCTGTCGCTCAGGCTAAAGGAAAACCTAAGAGACACAAATCTAAACAAAAAGTAAAGATCAAAATCTCGTCAAAACGTGGCTAGACATGAAATCAAATGACTTCTTCAACGATGCGGTATTCCTCGGGCTACTGCTATACCCTCAAGAGCTGGAGTAGAAAATCGTTTTTCCACGGGCAGATATTTTAACGCCGAAACCGAACCTCGTTTTCAGACGAGAACTTTATCATATTAAGTTCATGAAGGAGAATATCCACATTATGACACATGACTAAATTACACACTCCACTTATATATACACGTTTTTTTTTTGTTCCTAGTCTGTTAACTTCCAGAACCCAAACCAACAGTTTTTATAAGAAGATCACTAACGTAACGATATAAAAAATGCAATTTTGATCACATGTTATCGGATTAACGATTTTAGTCTTCCGAAGTATAAAAACGTAACGCTTTAGCGAAGTTAACTTTTTTTGTAACGGATTTGCGATTAAAGAAGTGAACTATTTGACTGTGACCATACAATCTATTGTATCCCACCTAGTGATTGAGTTATTCTCAATTATAAATTGTGAAGTAATCTAGAAATAGTCAGGAATTGCAAAATTAGTAAAAGCATATGCCCTTCGCCTGAATAGACCGAGAAATCATCGATTAAGGCTGGGCGTTCCAGCGCAGTTCAGGAACTCTAATTTTAGACTGAGGTGAAAATTGAAATTCACACAATATATCGGCTCTATGAAATAGCCTCCAACGAAATAATCCCCAAAAAAATTTATGAAAAAATCCCCAAAAATGTTCATACATACATTTGGGGGTGTTGTTTGGGGAAAACATTAATTGGTGTTTCTTACATTCGTTTTCATTATGAAATGACATCTAATAACACATGGCCGCGATTCAGGCTATAGTTTTTCCAACACTGCCTTCGCTAGCCACAATAATTCTACATAAAAGTTAGGGTAAGTGGGAGGAATTTGGCCGCGGCTCAGGACTTACCTCCTCCAATATGTCCAACACCGGCTTCGCTAGGGGATTTGGGGATTATTTCATTTTGTTTGGAAATTGTTTCATTGCATTACTTTAGGTCTTATTTCATATATTTTTTGGCCATTATTTCATTGGGGTGTATTTCGTTGGGGACTATTTCACCCCAGTATATCTGCTAAACACAATCAGATTTTGCTAACTTTAAACACAACTTATTTTTAACGCTTTTATTTATTTAAGGATAAAATTGCACCAGTACTTCAAAATTACGTAAAAAACTAGTGTACTCATTTGATTAATAGTGGATTACTCCAAAAGTTTCCGCTTTTTAAGAGATCCGTGAAAAGACTTCCAAGGGATGTGCCGAGGCATGGCAGCAATGTACTAACTGCTAAGTTGAATTCCTGCAGAATAAGTTTAAGTGGAACTCGATATCTTTCGTTTTCTAATAATCTTCGTTAAAGCTGGTATCAATTAGGACACTTCCGACTCGTTAAATATTTTGTTCTGGCACCCAGAACTGTTTATTGTTTTTGTATTGAAAGTTCATTATTTTGTTCCATGCTTACGATTGTATTGTGTTTTCATTGAGTATTTCGCTAAAAATTCGTTTGATTGTTGTTGATTCTTGTAAGCAAGGTTAACTATATCGTGCAGCCCTGTCATTTGACAGTTTAAGGATAGTCACTTAACATTATGGATTCTTTAACTACCGAACAACGCGTTAAAACTTCTACAAAAAAATACCAGAGCTGTTGGTGAAATGGGCCTAGGACTCATTAATCGATTCCGCAGCGCTTTCAGCATGTGGTCTTGTCTTACGGCACATTTAGACGCCAGCATTGAAGCTTGCTAACTAGATAGGATGCTGTAAACATTTTTCAAACAAAATTTTCTTCAGCGATGAAGATCATTTCTCGAGACTCTAGGACTCAACAAATTATCTTTTATCATTTTTACCGGTGTGCATTATGGTCTGTTTTTCTCTTGTGATGCTATCTATCCGTAAGATCGTGTTTTCGCAAACAATTCACTTACTCTAAAGCAATTAGGTACCAAAATTCGTGCAGAAAAGTTATCGAAAATTAACTGATGAATGATGTATTTCATACCAGCTTTAAGGAATAAAATCGATGAAGATTAAATGTAAGGAAGAGGCCAATCATATATCTGCCTCACGACAATGCGAAGAGTATTTATTTGATCAACAACTGCCTGTTTCCGGACAAATATTTCTATTTTTTCGCTGACTCTGGTGAGGAGGACTCTCGTCAAGACATCTGATGAGATTAACAGTATCATGATGATTTTGTAGTTCTGCTTCCTATGAATCAGTTTCCAGATATTCCTTCTACCCAAATTATGATAAAGACAAGGTTCAGAAGTTCTGGGATAAACTCCGTTGAAGATTTCAACATTTAGGCATCTAAACGATCCACATCAACTGCTTTCTTAGATTTAACAGTATTTTATAGCCTTTGTTATCTCCATTAATGAAGAAAAACGGTTCAGTCTCCGAAAAATGTTCTTTCAACGAGTCAGCTAGTCATCTATAGTAGTTAACAGGTTTCCGATTTTCTTTTGATAAATCGATTTTATCGGAATATTTTGCCGTCATATTTCGTGTTATTTCATAAAACTTCCGAAGTTTTTTGATTTCTGCTGCTTGTTGAGCTTCGGTTGCAAGATCGTTGCAAATTTCTCGTGTTGTTTTTGTAGGATGCAACATCTACTTATTCATTAAGGGCTATATACTTTTTATTGTATCTGTGCAGCGTATTTTTTCTGGTATTTTGTTCGCGCTTCATAACAGTTGCGATTATGTTGCGCTATGCAATTATATTTCTTCTACCAAAATGCAAAGTACTTACAGTCTAATTATATTTTCTTACCAAGGTGGATATGTGCTAGTTGGTGGTGCCATCTGTATGGAACTACTTACGAAACAAGGCTGGAGCTCAGCATACACTGTAGAAGCAGTCATTATGCAAATAGCAGCCACATTAGTGAAAGGCAAGGCCAGAATACATTTAGATGCCACTAAGGTAAGTAATACAAAAACATGCAAAACCCATCTAGTTACTATGCAACTATTTATTTTGAAATTTATAAATTCAATTTTAGGCCTTGTCGCAGGGTCAATATAGCTTGGCGCGTGCACAGCAAAGTTTTAAGTCCTTGGTACAGATACACGAAAAAAATGGTTTGTTTAATGTTTTAATAAAGATTTGTTTGCATCTCTCAACTAATTTGTACTCTTTTTTAGGTTGGTTTACACCACCCAAGGAAGATGGCTAAAATGGTCTTTGTTTTTATATAAGTTTTTCGTATATTTATTTAATTTTTTTTTTTTGCTTTTTTGTTTGATTTCGGTTTCTTTAAAATTAAAAATACTTAAACATAATATATTAAAACAAAAAAAAAAACATTTAAAGATAAAATGATTTAACATATGTATATAAATATTGTACACAAGGAAACTTTACATATTTATTGCATTAAATGAACTTCGAAGCAAAATTATATTAAAAGCCGAAATTTTTTTCTCAAAGGGATAACTTGAACATTTTAAAAAAATAACAACGCAACTTTAGTTTTTTTTTTAATATTTGTGAAACATAAATTTTGTACGAAACGTTTGTAACTTAACGAAGTAATGTATGCCTGTGTAAGAGTCATTGATTAACCTACTATCCAATAGAAAGCAAGTATTCGACTCAATTACTCACATATGATTTATACATAACTTTCGTTTTCAAATAAACCAAGCTGAGCATAACTCTTCCAAATGCATTGGTGTCAAATAAACTTAATACTAATAAGTCTATTACAACTAAGCACTATTAAGCAGCTTTATACTTAAATAAGTTATTGAGGCGCTTTCATATCAGGCATGTTGTACATTTTACTTCCGAGTGAAGCTCAAGTGAATTTTATATAAATTCATGAGATTTCGTTTCACTTTCACTCGGAAGCGAAATGTTAACGTATGCCTGTTTACCTACCTTTTAATAATTTGTAACACTTAAAAACACACATTTTTTACAAAATAAGACAAACTTGTAATGAATGAAAATAAAGTAAATATTGTTCGGCTGAATTCAAAAATCATGCAATAAAAAGCGTGGGTCATGATTCCTTTGAATCAATCCTGAAATTTTAATCCATGTCATAGACTATTTCTGCTTGGCTTTATATTAAATTATGAAATCGGTTAAGGAAATCTTTGCAGAAAATTTTCTCGTGATTATAGGAAAACGTTACGTCTATAATTTTTGACTTTGACTTTATTTCTGCTTGATCAAGTTATTAATGAAAAACTTTTTGTGACCTGAATGAAACTTCTTCATTCAGCAGGTACAAACAAATTATCCTGCTAACTTTTAAACCTATGAAAAGCATTGTAATTATATTTCTTCTCGCTCTTCGTAGTGGTAATTTTCTTGCTGTGAGAAAATTTAACCTGGACATTCTTCAAACGAGATTTTGTTGAAAACTAATTCAGCTATTATAATCTGGCATAATGTATGAATTCAACCGAAATAATAAGCTTTCATTCATCGTAGCTTTTGTAAACTAGTGTCGTTAACATATTATTACGGGTTTTAACTAAAATTGTAACATTTATAGAAGTTTTCCTGTCGTAACTGCATAACCACGCATTCCAATAAACCGTAATATAAAAGTTATTTCCTAAAAATATGTATTCGCACAACATTGTACAATCGTTTTTATCATATTGACATGGTTATACAGAATTTTGCAGGTGCCAGAATTAAAATTATGTTTTTTGTGCTGTTTTTTTAACTCTAATTAGCTCCTAAATAAACAAACATACATACATTACAACTGATGGCAATGTTTTTAATTTATTTTGTTTTTAACTTTCTATTTCAATTTTAATCTGACTGTGAATATATTAATAATAAATTTAAAATTAAGCGCATTAAAAAATATGGTACATAGCTGTAATGTGTCTAAATTTAGTTAAAATGAAAAAAAAAAAAAAAGAAAATTAAAGTTAAGTAGTTAAGAGTTTATTTAATAGTTTAAATATTAGTGTAGCATATATAGCATCAAATATCGAATATATGTAATATTCATCATTTCAATTTTACACTTTTGTTTTAAAACATTTACTTTAACGCAAGTAGTAGTATTGATAAATTAATCTGTTGCTATTGAAAGTAAAGAATAGTTAAATAACAGAAAAAAAGAATAACTTTTTAAATTCTTATCGAATCTTGTAAAAATTAAAGGAATAAAACTTGTATATTAAATCCCGTTATGAGAAAAACAAAACAGAGCAAAATTAACATTAACTAAAAAGAAAACTTGTTTAAAATAATTTTAAGGCACACATCAAACAAATACTAGAAGCAGTAATTGTTTGATTAATATTTATATGTAATTTAAACCGCGATGCTGGAGTTATTTTACATATTAACATATACATATATTACACTATTTAAAACATAACGCATATACATATGATAAATAAATGGAAAATAAAATAAATACATAAAAAAATGGAAACAATCAGTTTGTTTATTTATTAAATGGTTTGTTTAGTGTAGTTCAAAATGATATGGTGTGATATTTTTCACAGAAAGTCTTATTACCCGAATTAGGACAGAAACCCTAAGCGTGATAAAATATATTATTAAAGCACAATACGGACAGTTGACGGTAATACCTCCAGCGCACAGTGTATTATTTTGGCAATCTAGCGCTACTAAACTCAAAAAAAAAAGTTGATTTTTTGATGGAATTTAAATGCAAATATGTTAAAATTCCCCAATTAGGTTAAAACTTCAAAAAAATTTTCAAGTATAGCGCAATACTTAAAATAACTGTACCTTGAAAGTAAGTAAAAACAAAATGTCAAAAATAGTATAAGTTCGCTGAATTTTGCGCGCAAGCTTTAAAGTCTTTTAAATCCTTTCTGAAAAAATTATAGGTTTAAGTTTTTTTAAAAAAATTAATTTCCAAGCTTTCTTGATCGAAATAACATAAAATCTTAACAAAATTATTGATAGCATTGTGTATACACTTAAAGAACCTACTTTAACTGTAAGTACTAAAAAAAAAAAAAAAATTTGTGGACAATAAAAAAATTGGTTGGAATAGTTTAGAGTTCTGACTATGATTACAATAAAGCTTGATATGCATACTAATAGAATCAACAGAAAAATTCTGCGCCTAGCTGCGGCAACCATACAACCATTTTCAATTTTTAAAGATGACCTCTGAAATTTCTCGCTTCCAAATATTTGAGTTATGGCTTGATACTGCAGTAAACAAACGATTAGAGAGGATGATTTTGTTTTTATCCGGAAATGTTGCTGGTGGATCGCAAAGTACTGTTGATATTGATTAGGCTAAGCAATATGCCAAGAACTTGTCGCTACTGAATTCCCGGTGGGCAAATGCTTGTCGGAAGAAAGATCGATTTATTTCATCAAATAAAGATTGACTCAGATGTAAATCGAATTCTCTTTATTTTTGTGCAATACACCGAAAAAATTTTCTGATGGGAGACCAAATAAAGAATTTGAAGAACGCGCCGAAAGTACTAAAAATAAAAAGCCAGAAAAGTTGCAAGAGAGGTGAACGAAAATCAAGGCGTTTTTTCAAAGAAGCGGATATAACAGCTGAAATAACTGGTATAAATTTGGATCTAATTTTTCGTTTCCGTACCTTGCTTCAATCCTTAATCTTTGGTTTTTCAATCAATGTGGATGCTTTCCAAAAATATTCGCAGGATACGCTGTACCTATACTTAGAGTTATATCCTTGGTACTATGTGCTACCAACAGTGCACAAAGTGCTTTACCATGGAAGCAGTGTAATAAAAACCTGCATTATACCTATTGCCCAAATGTTAGAGAAAGTACACGAAGCACGTGATAAGGATGTCCGGCGTTATACGGATCTTTTTACGCGAAAAACTTCAAGGACCGATACAAATACTGATTTGATCAATAAACTCTTGATAACATCGGGTCCATTTACAGCAAGTTTGCGCAAAACGTCTAAAAAGAAGTATAGAAACCTAAGTCCGGACACGATAGTTTTGCTTCAAATGAAAAACGATGACACTTCTGATTCGAGCGATTTAGATGAGTCTTTGGAGTAAATTTTAGAAATTACACTGTAAGCATTTTTAATATTTATCCTTTTCATAATTAAGTATTGTTGATTAATTTTTTATGTATCAACTTTACAGACAGGCTTATGATGAATCTAGTCATAAAGACCTCGTATCTACAGTTGTCATGGCAAGATTGAGAGCAGCATCCCTGAATTGAAGAACATATAAAAATTAAAAAGTACATATTTTTTTTTTAATTTTTGGTTCTATAATATAATTTGTTAATTATTTCGTAATTATTTTCCAAATTCGCGTCCAAACCTCAGCTAAAATCATTATAACTCCGAAAACTGAAACTATTTATATATAAACGAAACGCTGAAAAGTTCACTTTCTTATATCTTACAACTATCTTAAAAGTCATATTTTTGTATCTTAAGCAAGCTAAAAGTTATGTAAAAATTTTAATTTCAAAAACAGTTAATGAAAAACCAAGCGATAAAATATTTATTTTCATTGCAAAATGTTCGTCAGACACTAAAAAATAAATAATGTACTATAAACTCAAGTTTTACATACTTTTTTATTTAGGTCGCCCTTTAAAACACCAAAACGAAAAAATCGGTTATATGGGACACAACCAATTTACAGCATTTTTACGTTGATGCTGTAAAATATAAATATTAACATTTGTGGAAAATTTCATTGACCTAGCTGCTATAGTTTTTGAGATATTATTTTAGTACTGCTAGATTGGCAAAATAACACACAGTGCAGCGGTTAGCCGCTGGCAAAATTACAACACCCTTAACCAAATGAAATAGTACAGAATTGCTGCGTACGACGTAAAAACTGCTACCGCTGGTCGACAATTGGACAAAGCAATTTTGTTCACTCGAACGGATTTTACAATGGTTATTTCGCTGGCGGTATTCCTGTCAACCATCCGTGTTATGGGTTAACCATTGGTAGAGCAGTCGGAAGTTCCGAAAATTATGCCAAAGCTTGAAAAGTCGAAAGATCGAAAAATATATTATTCTTTTTATTTTTAGCCAAAATTTAGGTCAATTATGAAACTGAAGCATACGCAAGATTATTACGCCGCACAAAAAATAAAGATAAAAGCATTGAAAAGTATTTTTATGACGGTCTTGCTTTATCTCGCCAAGCTGGATTTGGTGACAACTGTGCAAAAAATTATATAGTTTCGGAACTTAAAGATAATGAACTGATTAACGCGGTTACGGAATATGTTTCTCATTGCAAATTAATGCAAGAACTCCTTATGCAAATCATAGCAGAGACTGTCAAAGAACAACAGAGATTGTCAAAGAACAACGGAAAAATTGGGAAAGATTGGTTTTGGACAAAATAGATAGTCCTTTTTATTCAAGTATACTTAATAGTCATAGCTGGGCACTGTTAATCAAATAGTTAACTTCGTTAATCGTTAATCCGTTACTAAAAAAGTTAACTTCGTTAAGCGTTAAGGCGTTGAATTTCGAAAGGTTTAACGCAAGTTAACGTTAATCGTTAAGCCGTTAACACGTGATAAAAATTGCATTTTTATATCGTTGCGTTAGTGATCTTCTTATAAAAATTGTTGGTTTGGGTTAACAGGTTAGGAACAAAAAAAAAGGCCTGTGTAAGAGTCCATTCATAAATTACGTCACACGACAAGGGAGAGGGAGGGGGTCGACGAAGTGTGACATTGTGTGACAAGGGGTGGGAGCGGTCCTAAATTTCGTGACGTCACATTTCAAAATCTTATATTACTAAGTAAAACTTTTAATATTCTTTTGCACAAAAATCTCTTAAAAAAAATCATGTGTGCAATACACACATGGTCGAAGTGAAACCTATAAAAAACTTAACTGTTATAGAATGAGACGAAAATTTTTTTTATATAATGATAAAAGTTGATGGGATCTAGAATAGCTACAGCCATAAAAGATATATCAAATTAAAATAATCATCGAGCAAAGTGCCCGAAAACTATCAGCTTTGAGATCTATTAACCAAAATCTGAGGTATAAGCGTGGAAAGATTTCCTGTTTTTTCAATCATTGCACTGATTAACTACCAAAGCGCCACTGCTCTTGCTCTCCAAAAGAGAACGATTATACTGATAAGTCAGTTATAAATAATTTAAAGGAGCGGGTTCAAAGTCCATGGACTCAAGATGATTAAGTTTGTATCTTTCATTAACACATTAAAGTCTAATGGGTAAATTTTTATCCAAAAGAAGAGTGCATTTTAAAAAATCCTACCAGACGACAGGTAAGAGATGTTGTGGTTTTTAAAGCTTTATTAGACAGATGAAGGATTAGTCTGAAATGAATATTTTTATTTTTTTGAACTTCTTTGGTTACCCTGTATTTTTATGAGGTAGAATTTAGTTAATTTGTAGTTTTCGAAATTTTGGTAGAAAACTATCCAGAAAAATTTAAAAAAAAAATGCGAAAAATTTTAAAGATCCTATGTGGTATGCTATAATAAAATAGATATGATTGAAAGAAAGGTTGTACGATAAATTTTTTTTTATCTCATATAGGGCTAAGGGGTAAAAATCTACCCAAGCCATATCTCCGGTGCGCCGATGGGGAAAACAATTTTTTTTCATCGGCAACTTTTATTGATCCCCTGCCCTCCCACACAAAATTTTATCAAAATTGTACGGGCCCACCAAGCACCAATATTTAATGGGCTAATTTTTTCAAATGTTTGATTTGATGTTGATTTAATTAAAAAAAAAATTAAATTAAATTCGGAACTATTGTTTTAATTTAATAATTTCTAGATGTAAAATTGCAAATATAAGACGTCACACTAGAGAGGGTAGTCTCATCAATGTGACCAGCTGTGACAAGGAAGAGGGGGGGAGGTAAAAAATCATGAAATTCGTGTGACGTAATTTATGGATGCCCCCTAATTGGAGTTTGTAATTTAGTCATTTAGCATTATGTGGATATTCCACTTCATGAACATTAATATGTTGAAGTTCTCGTCTGAAAGCGAAACTCGTTTCGGCGTTATAATATCTTTGTCCGTGAAAAAAAGTTTTTCAACTGCAGCTCTTGAGGGTATAGCAATATTTAGTAAGCAGATTTATGAATATCTGTTCCCCGAGGAATGACGCATCGTTGAACAAGTCATTTGATTTCATGTCTAGCCACATTTTGACTAGATTTAGAGCTTTGCTCTTTAGAGATTTGTGGCTCTTAGGTTTTTCTTTAGACTGAGTGACAGAGTTGAAAAAGTCTTCCTCATCATCGTCGTTATTACACGGGTTGCTGCCTCCCAAACTTAGACTATTTCTGTTCTTTGAGCTTTCGGCAGCTTCTTGTCGTAACGCCTCTTTTACCTTTTTTCATGCATTTTTTACTGCATCCACTCGACTGCTGTCATACGTTTCCAGCCATATAACCGAAACGTACTTGGTGTCAGAACGTGTTTTTCGCGGCGCGGTGCGTGTGGTATATTTTTGGTAAATAATATATACTGGATTAACGATTAACGGACTTGGGGAAATTTAACGGAAGTTAACGCGTCCGTTAACATTTTTTAAAGTTAACTTAAAAGTTAATCCGTTAGTCGAAATGTTAACTTCGTTAATTAACGATTAACGAGTTAATGCCCAGCTATGGTAATAGTCTTAGAAGACCACAGCAAAATTATAACAAATATCCCAGTTCGTTGCTATGATTGTCGCGAAATTGGTCATTATGCACGCGAGTGTAAAAAGTTAGTTAAAAGAGCGAACGAAAATCCATTTGATTCTCCAGAAAATGCGAAAGTAAACGCGTTTGACAATCAATAGCGGTAGTGGCTTAACACAAATTGCTTGTATTGAAGACATGTTTTTAAATGCGTTCTGCGATTTAGGCAGTGAGTACTCCACAATAAAACTAAGTAAAATACAAGAATTTGGATGAAATTTTACTTCATGTTCAACAAAGTTAATTGGTTTCGACAGAACTGCTAGTTACTCAATTGGAAAAATAACAAAAGTTGTCAAAATTCAAAGTGTTTCACTTTCAATAGACATTTTAATCGTCAAAAACAGTGGTCAGGAATGTGAAATGATAATTAGTCAGCATTTTTTTGATCACTCGGGAGTAAGTTTATTGCGTCAAAATGGACAGTTAGAAATTTCTTACATAAATTCTGATAATGCTCTCAGTGAACAAGATTGACCAGGAGTACCGAGTGAAAATATCAAGTCTACCAGTTTTGATTTTGAGTTATTAACGATAGGCAACCTGTTATTCGATGAAAAAACTCATTTTTTGAATGTGATTTCTGAGTTTTCCGCTTGTTTTGCTCGCTTGTTTTGCTCTAAATTTATACGAACTTGGAAAACCTAATGAGATTCAATTATATATTAAATTAAAAGACAACAGCAAAATTGTTAACCAAAAACCGTTTTGTGTACCATTCCATTTAAGAGACAAATTTTTTTTTTTTTTTATAGAATTATTTTATTTGCAATCTATTCTATGAATAATAAGCAAATATAATAACAATATTCTTACTTGGGTGGCCATAACAAACCGTTACCGGGTTACGGCCAACCTCAATCATTCACACCAAGCGTGGATAGGGTTTCCTCGGCTTGGTCTTTCCATCGGAGGCATGGTCTTCCTCTTCGTCGTCGCCCAGCGGCTTCCGCATCAAACACCTTTTTTGCCGAAGCTTCTTCGTCCATACGCACAACATGTCCCAGCCAGCGCAGACGTTGGATAGTGATGCGCTTGACTATGTCAATTTCAGCATAAAGCTCGTACAGTTCGTGATTCATTCGAATACGGTAGTCGTCGCCGAAGTAAACAGGACCGAAGATTTTGCTAAGAATTTTTCTCTTAAACACCCCAAGCGTGGCTGCATCAGTCTGCGACACACCCCATGCTTCTGCGCCGTAAAGTAGCACGGGTAAGATGAGCGTCTTGTAGAGTGTCAGTTTTGTCGGACGAGAGAGGTCTCTACTACTCAATTGCTTACTGAGACCATAGTAACACCTATTAGCAAGAGTTAGTCTTCGCTTTATCTCCAGGCTGACATCGTTTTGAGTGTTCACGGCGCACAGTGTTGTATTTTGGGAAAAAATGGACAAAATCAAATTCCCGTCGATAGGAATGCCCAAAAAAAACGAGGTCGGTCTCATTCGAAAGGTGATTTCATGCTTTTTTTAGAAAAATTGTCCCGAATCGAAATCCCAGCTTTGGGCGTTTCTCAGAAATGCCCAAAATATGGTCTTTTTCAATTTTAGACAGTTTTTCCCAATTTTAGTACAATTCTGACTCGTATACATATCCGATGATAATTTATTTTGAAAGTCGAGAAAAATACCTTTAATTTGGTATTTTAAAAATTTTTCTAGGTGCTTGGTATCGAAAAATACATCTATATTTAATTAGGGGTAAATTAACGTTAATCTATTATATAAAACTCATTTTTTGTCTGTCCGTCTGTCTGTCTGTCTCTTTTGCACGCGGAAACTATCCAGCCGATTTTGATGAAATTTTTACAGTATGTTCGCATCGATCGGGCGGGTGTCATAGGCTATAAAACTTTTATTTAGGGTACATATTTAGGGTGGCCCTCATACACAAATATTTTAAAAATAGCGATTTCTCCAAGACTGGCAAATCGATTCTCATGAAATTTACACAGTATGGCTTTTATGTTAAGGGGCACAGATTGAATGGTAAAAATTTTATTTAGGGTGCATACTTAGGGTGGCCCCCATACAAATATATTTTTAAATATCATTTTCACGAAGGCAAATAAATCAATTCACATCGAATTCACACTACGTATCTCTAATGTTAAGAAGCATAGCTTAGACCACAAAACTTTTATTTAGGGTGGCCCTCATACACAAATATTTTAAAAATAGTAATCTTCAAACGAAAAAATAAACGATACTTGGCCAAGTATCGTTTATTTTTTCGTTTGAAGATTACTATTTTTAAAATATTTGTGTATGAGGGCCACCCTAAATAAAAGTTTTGTGGTCTAAGCTATGCTTCTTAACATTAGAGATACGTAGTGTGAATTCGATGTGAATTGATTTATTTGCCTTCGTGAAAATGATATTTAAAAATATATTTGTATGGGGGCCACCCTAAGTATGCACCCTAAATAAAATTTTTACCATTCAATCTGTGCCCCTTAACATAAAAGCCATACTGTGTAAATTTCATGAGAATCGATTTGCCAGTCTTGGAGAAATCGCTATTTTTAAAATATTTGTGTATGAGGGCCACCCTAAATATGTACCCTAAATAAAAGTTTTATAGCCTATGACACCCGCCCGATCGATGCGAACATACTGTAAAAATTTCATCAAAATCGGCTGGATAGTTTCCGCGTGCAAAAGAGACAGACAGACAGACGGACAGACAAAAAATGAGTTTTATATAATAGATTAACGTTAATTTACCCCTAATTAAATATAGATGTATTTTTCGATACCAAGCACCTAGAAAAATTTTTAAAATACCAAATTAAAGGTATTTTTCTCGACTTTCAAAATAAATTATCATCGGATATGTATACGAGTCAGAATTGTACTAAAATTGGGAAAAACTGTCTAAAATTGAAAAAGACCATATTTTGGGCATTTCTGAGAAACGCCCAAAGCTGGGATTTCGATTCGGGACAATTTTTCTAAAAAAAGCATGAAATCACCTTTCGAATGAGACCGACCTCGTTTTTTTTGGGCATTCCTATCGACGGGAATTTGATTTTGTCCATTTTTTCCCAAAATACAACACTGTGCGGCGGTGCCAAGATAGGTGAATTCCTTGACAACTTCGAAAATATAGCTGTTCGCAGTAACATAGGGTCCGAACGCCGCGTCTCCCTGTTTGTGGACAGCATATACTTTGTTTTGCCCTCGTTCACCGTCAAACCCACCTTCGCTGACTCTTTTTCGATAGCAGAGAACGCAGCAGTAACATCTCGCTTACAACGTCCAATGATATCAATATCATCGGCATATGCAAGGAGGTGGACACTTTTGTAGAAAATAGTGCCATTACGATGTATACTGGCTCTTCGCACACCCCTTCCATCACAAAGTTGAAGAGGTTGCAGGATAGTGGATCGCCCTGTCTGAAACCTCGTTCAGTATCAAATGGTTCGGAGAGGTCCCTTCCTGCTCTGACGGAGCTGGCTGTGTTGCTCAACGTCATTCTGCAAAGCCGCACCAGCTTCGCAAGTATACCGAACTCAGACATGGTGGCATACAGGCAATCCCGTATCGGGCTATCGAAAGCAGCTTTAAAATCGATAAAGAGATGATGGGTATCGATCCGTTTTTCGTGGGTTTTTTCCAGGATTTGACGTAGAGTGAAGATCTGGTCTATGGTGGACTTACCAGGTCTAAAGCCACACTGATAAGGCCCAATCAGTGTGTTGCCAAACGGCTTAAGTCTTTCACACAGTACAGTCGACAGGACCTTGTACGATATGGCAAGAAGACTGATTCCCCGGTAGTTAGCGCAGATTGTCGGGTCACCTTTCTTCAGTACAGGACAAAGGACACTGAGATTCCAATCGTCGGGCATGCTTTCTATTAGCCATATTTTGCAGATGGGTTGATGTATACACCCTATCAGCTCATAACCGCCGCCGGTCTTGAACAATTCAGCAGACAGGCCATCGGCACCAGCCGCTATGTTGTTCTTAAGTCGTTGGATCACAACTCGTACCGCGTCATGGCTAGGTGGTGGTACGTCCACACCATCGTCGTTGATTGGTGGCATCGGGTTAATTTCTCCAAAGGCGGGATTGGTGGAGTCATCGCCAGCAAGCAGCTTGGAAAAGTGTTCCCTCCATAATATCAGTGTACCCTGCGTATCCGTAACCAGATTTCCAAGTTCATCTTAACAGGTAGAAGCTCCGGGCTTGACACCTTCTGTCAGACGCTTGACTTGTTGGTAAAATTTTCGAGGATTATTCATGCCCCGTAACACTTCGAGTTTCTCACGCTCGTGCCTTTCCTGCTCTCGTTTCTTGCATCTGAAAAGGCGCCTCTCTTCCTTTCTCTTTTCCCGGTAGTTTTCATGCACGGCTCGCGTTGCGACTGACTGCATGGTTCTTTTGTAGGCGGCGTTTTTCACTGCAGTAGCTTCGCGACACTCCTGGTCATACCATTGATTTCGCGGAAGTAGGCGTCGGAAACCAATGACTTCCTCAGCGGCAGAGCGCATGGAGCGGGATATATGCGCCCAAAGTCCACCGGCATCATCGGGTAGAGAGTCAGGTTGAAGGAGCAGTTCTGAGAGGCGAGCGGAATAGGCTTCGGCCGTCCGATGTGATTGCAGCTTAGCGACGTCAAGCTTTCGTTGCGTACCAGAGCGTACATCCTTTGGATTGCACAGCAGCACGCGTATCTTGGCTGCAACAAGATAATGATTGGAGTCAATATTGACTCCCCGGAATGTACGAACATCTAGCACGCTGGAAGCATGCCTTCCGTCGATCACAACATGATCGATTTGGTTACGTGTTTTCTGATCAGGGGACAGACAGGTGGCCTTGTGGATATCGAGGTGTTGAAATCTGGTGCTACTTACTACCATGTTTCGCGCCGCGGCGAAGTCGATCAGCCTTAGACCGTTGTTTGAGGTGGTCTCGTGAAGGCTGAACTAACCGACAGTGGGGCCAAATATACCTTTTCTTCCGACCTTTCCGTTGAAATCCCCGAGTACAATTTTAACGTCGTGAGCCGGGCAGCGATCGTATACTTCCTCGAGTCTCGCATAGAAGGCATCTTTGACAGCATCGTCCTTTTCCACCGTCCGCTCACAGGTGTGAACCTGGAGATATGGTGGCGAAGTCTCTTGCTTACTACGAATCCGCATCCCAATTCGCGCCTCTCCGATATCGCAACTTTTTTGGTTAGAGCAACCTTGTCCTATCCATCTTATATCCTGGATGGCGGTGATGTCAGCCTTAATTTTTCTGAGGGCATCCGCCAATTCGATTGAGGCACCTTCCCTATTGAGGGTCCGGATATTCCAGGTGCATTTCCTTAAATCATAGTCCTTTTTTCGTTTGCAGTGTTCGTCAACGTTGAGGGGTTCTGTATCAGAGGCTTTTTTAGTCTTCATTGGAATGTTTTTTTTACGTGGCGGGTACCAAACCCTGCGCACAACTCAGTTTACTTTCAGGGAGGACACGCTGCACACATTCGCTCACTATCTCAGCGGATACGGAGATAGCTACACAGATGGAGCCGCGGGGAGGCTGTGTGTCAACTTGCTAATGGTTGGCTCAGAGATCGCTCTGGCAATCCCCAGGTGGAAAGCAGTCAGAAACTTTACTCTGATCAACCAAAAGCCAATCCATCTTAACTTAATTTATCGATCTCCAACGAAATCAATGCAAATTATGTACATTGAATTGCCTTATACGTATTTTTATAAATATAAAAATATTTCTTAATACTGCCTGTAATTATCGCCTAAAAGGGAGATCAAGAACATGCAATCTTTTTCAGTCTTCTAATTTCGTCTGTTTCATCGAGAAGAGTTATTGCACATGGTTGCTTACAGCCCTATTCTGGCAGCTTAACAAAGCTCACCACATTAACAAAATATTTAATATTAACACGTTGTTAATGTTCCGTATTCTGGCAAAAATTTAAAAGCTCTTTTCTATACTATTTTGTTAATGTCAGAAAGTGTCTTAACAACGAGTGATATTTCAGTATTCGGCTAAGTAAAATTTTTTTTTTTTATAAAATTTAAAAGACAGGACAACGTGCTTTTAAATATTTACAACCATGTCTTAAAAAAAACATTTATTTTCATTGATATCAATAAAAAATTTTGATTTTGATTTTGATATCAAATAAAAATTTTGGATTTACGAGTATCGAACCAACGCACGCGAGCTATGAGTTCAAAGTCCTAACTACTTCGCCACTTTCCCTTGTATATTCAAGTTTTTTATTACTCTATTTGTTATTTTATTAATTTAAATTTAAAAAGTCAAAATTTGACAAGTTTACCACGAAAGCTTTTGTGTGGGGAATTCAAAAGCTTTTATGTTGTTAATGATTTTTTAGAATACCAATATTTACATTTCATAACAATTAGATTAACACGAGCACCTTTATTATTTCTAGTTAAGTCAACAAGCAGAATAGGGCTGTTGGTCTATCGAGATATTTTGTACTAAATTTTTTAACTTCTTCTTTTATAAATGGAATGTCCAGATCTTTATGTATTGAGTTGTTAGTTACAAACCATGGTGCTTTAGTTATTGATCTTAAAGTTTTTGACTGAAACCGCTGTAAAATCTCTAATTTTGAATTACAGGTTGTACCCCAAAGTTGAATCCCATATGTCCAAACAGATTTTAACAAGACTTTATACAATAAAAGTTTGTTTTCAAGGCTAAGTTCTGATTTTGGTCCCATTAACCAATTAAGTTTTTTCAATTTTATATTCAAATGTTGTCGTTTGGCCTTTATATGTTCTTTAAACGTTAATCTTCTATCGAGATGCACACCAAGATATTTTACACATCTAAATTTTGGAATTTCATTCCCGTCAAGCATCACTGGTGGGCATTCTCCCCTTTTTAAGGTGAAAGTGAGCAGACTTTTCTGAATAAACTTTAATTAAAGACAACATGAATAAAATTGTAATGGAATTGTTGAATAATGATATAATTTAGCATTCAACTTCTGAATATGCTAGTCGTGCTCTCCTCGTGCCAAAAAAGAACGGAGTTTCGTTTGGCGGTAGATTACTGAGAACTTAATAAAAACACCATTCGTGAGACTTATCCAATTTCGAATATTGAAGAAGAATGTGTGAAGATAAAATTTTATTGTTCTTGATATGAGGAACGGTTATCAGCAAGTTCCTATAGCTGAGGGATCACGCTTTTGTTACTCCATGTGAACATTACCAGTATAAAAGAATGCCTTTCGGCTTGGCTAATGCTCCTGCTGTTCTTATGCGTCTTATAGCAAAAATGGTTCGGGCTGTGAAGAGCGATTATATTATTGCATATATGGACGACATAGTTTTATTTGGAAAAACATTTTCGGACTTATTATATATTTTAAAAGGTGTGTTAGCGGTTTGCAAAGAAATGAGTTTAAGTTTTAACATTAAAAAGTGCGAGTTTTTTTGTAAATAAAATTAATTATTTGGGTCATTCAATTACATCTGAGGGTATAAGCCCTGTTGATGTGAATACAAAATTTTTCGACACCTAATGGCAATCGAGAAGTTAAACAAACAAATTCTGAGTCTGACAGGATATTTCCGTCGTTTTATTGAAAACTACGCACTGATAGCATACCCCCTAAATCAATTACAAAAAGAAAATACTAAGTTTCAATGGGGTACAAGTGAAGGAAATGCTTTTCAGACATTAAAAACGAAGTTGCATGAAGAACCCATTCTTGCCACTATACATACGTGTCAAAAAGCGACTGGATGAGCAAAGCAAAAAACAGGCTGAAAAGTTCAATAATTATCATTAGGCTCCAAAAAAGTACATGGAAGATGATCTCGTTTTGATAAAGGCGGAACATCCTGCTACTAGACAATCGCGAAAACTACCTTCAAAGTACAAAGGTCCTTATGTAGTTAAAAAGGTAATGGAAAATGATCGCTACGTTATAACCGATACTTGTACTTTTCAAGTTAATCTGCATTATGAATCTGTTCAGGCTGCAGATAAACTAAAACCATGGTGTGATTTAGCTGATTTTGAACTTGGTGAAGTTGAAGACGAATTGGAAGAAAGTTTGTTCGAGGATGAGTGAAAAAAAAATCGAATTTATTTTATACTAGCATTACCCTGTGCGCATCGCTTCACCTCAACCGTGGTGTATATTCGATGTGCAGTCTGCGTGAAAATTCTATTTAAAAAATACTTTTGTATGAGGACCACCCTTGGTATGCACCCCAATTAAAATTTTTACAACCTAAGCCTCTTAATATAAAAACCACGTGGTGTAAATTCCATGAGAATCGATTAAGCGGTCTTCGAGAAAATGATATTTAAAAATATTTTTGTGTGAGGACCACCCTAAATAAGTTTTGTAGCCTAAGCTATGCCTATTAACATAAGAGCTACGTGGTGTAAGTTCAGTGTGAATCGACTAACCTGTCTTCGTGAAAATGATATTTGAAAATATTTTTGTATGAGGGTCACCCTAAGTATGCACATTAAATACAATTTCTGCAACCTTATATGTGCCCCTTAATATAAAAGCCATGTGGCGTAAAGTCAATGAGAATCGATTTAGCGGTCTTCGAGAAAATGATACTTAAAAATATTTTTGAGTGAGGTCCACCCTACATATGCACCCTAAATAAAAGTTTTGTAGCCTAAGCTATGCTTCTTAATATAAGAGCTAAGTGGTGCAAGTTCGGAGTGAATCGACTAACCTGTCTTCTTGAAAATGATACTTAAAAATATTTTTGTATGAGGGTCACCCTAAGTACGCACCCTAAATAAAATTTTTTTAAGCTTATCTGTGCCTCTTAACATAATAGCTATGTGGTGTAAGTTCCAAGAGAATCGATTAAGCAGTCTTTGAAAAAATGATATTTAAAAAATATTTTTGTCTGAGGGCTACCTTGAATAAAAGTTTTGTATCCTTAACTATGCCTCTCAACATAAGAGCTACGTGGTGTAATCGATTTAGCGGACTTCGAGAAAATGATAGCATTGAAAAAATATTTTTGTGTGAGGGCCACCCTAAATAAAAGTTTTGTGGGCTAAGCTATGCTTCTTAACATAAGAGATACGTAGTGTAAATTCGGTGTGAATCGATTTATTTGTCTTCGCGAAAATGATATTTAAAAATATATTTGTATGAGGACCACCCTAAGTATGCACCCTAAATAAAATTTTTACCATCCAATCTGTGCCCCTTAACACAAAAGCCATACGGTGTAAATTTCATGAGAATCGATTTGCCTGTCTTTGAGAAATCGCTATTTTTAAAATATTTGTGTATGAGGGCCACCCTAAATATGCACCCTAAATAAAAGTTTTATAGCCTTTGACACCCGCCTGATCGATGCTAACATACTGTAAAAATTTCATCAAAAATTTCACGGTAAAAACACCCCTCTAATATGTAAAATAAATAAGAGCCGCCTACCATTTCATTATCCGCCCGATGTGCACCCGTTGAAATTTTTTTTCAAGTGAGAAAAATGTACTAGCAAATTTGATGTGCATACACACCATCAAATTGTTTGACAAAAAATGATAATGAAATGGTAAGCAGCTCTTATTTATTTTACATATTAGAAGCAGTGGTGTCATTTCACAAAAAGCTTGGGGGGCAGCAAGAGTTTAAATAACATATCGAATCGATGATATTCTTAATTGAATCGATGTAATGTATAGTAATATCAGATCCTTGGGGGGGAGGGGCAATGCCCCCCTAGCCCTACCCAATTGACGCCACTGATTATAAGGGTTTTTTACTGTTTTCTTTATAAATGTGGTTAGAAGAGTCGATGTTGATAATATTAAAGGGCGTAAATTTTAATTAAAATTTATTTTATACTTAGGTAACGATTTAGCTATAATTGTTTCGATTATTGGAAACGTTTTAGTTTGTATGTAAAATTTTATATCTCTTTTTAATTGGTATTGTGGACTTAAAAATTACCGATTGTTATTATGGTCTTGAAAATGACATTGAGTATTAATTTATGTAAAATTAAATTCCTATTTCATCAACATATCTACTTTCCTGAATACAATAATTTGTCCGTCATCACGTTTTCTCTTCGGTGGTCGGAACAAAACTGAAATTTGATGAAAAAATTTGACGGTTTGAACCCCTTAATGGGACAGTGATTCTGTCGGTTGGCCGAGTTATAAGATAAATAAAACACTGAGAAAAATACCATCTAAAACCACACTTTCATAAAACAATATTTGAAACTACGTTTGTAGCTCGTCAATTCGATTCTATAGGCGATAGCGAAAGGGTGTGTTATTTTAAAAGAATCTTATACAAGGAATATAAATATTGTTGTTTTGTCGAAGAAATATTTTTTTTAATACATGTCTCAAAACTAGAGCTTTCTGCACCAAAAAAAAAACGGCGGGTTGCACTCCGGGAGTGCCGACAGAAGTGAAAACAAATCGTTTAATGGCAAGTTAGTGCGTTAATTGGTATGTGTGCGTTTTCTTTTTATATGGCAATGCAATGGAAGACAAAAACGGAATATGTATTCAAATTTTACTCTCGCTCTCATTCTCAATTTGTCAACGCAACAACGCGGACATTGACAGAAACAAACATGTAAGCATAACAATCGTTGAATGAGAATTAAATGTGTCAGTTAGTGTGCATGCTTTGCTTTTTGTCTTCCACTTGGAATATTTTTTATTTAAAAGAAACAATAGAACATTAAAATTTTACCATCGCATTCATGACGGGGAATCCCGATGACGGTCGGTGTCACGAGTTTATACTTTTTTACTCAGCCGCACAACGTGCCATAAGAAGTTTTCACTTCAAAAATTGCTGGAAGAAGTATATTCGGCTCAGTAGCCTCAACTGTGAATAATTAAATTTGAGCTAAGTACTCCTTATGTTTAAAAACAAAAATTTATTCTGATTGCAGTAAGACACATCATTGCGAATTATGTAAGTATAAGAAAAAATCAGGTAAAAAAAGTACCTGGACCTGTGACTAAATAGCTTAAACATAATTTTTCTTCAACTTAAAATAAAAATCTGCTTCTTCTAACAGACACTATGACACCACATTTATCAAAATCGGCTTATTCGTTGCCGAGTTCTGGCTGTTAGAATATTCAAACTGCTTAAAACGCCATCTTGTGACAGTTAATCATAATACAAATGACTTCAAAAAAATCTGCTTGTTCTTAAAAAAAACTATTACACCTCATTTGTCTAAATCGGTTTAGTAATAGCCGAGATATAACGTTTTAAAGTATTTCAAAAAACCAAATTTGCTTGCTGCTGGTTCAAGATGGCCTGGTATTTCAGATTTTTCTCTGCTTTGGGCTGCTGGCTCTGCTTTCGGCTGCGCTAGCAGAGAAAAATTTGCTTACTGAGCAACAACTAACCGGAAGTCAACATATGTATGCTACAAATTTAAAAAATTTTTCCACAAAATTACATACTTTCATGGGCCAATTTTTTCAAAAAACGTTGCCTACTTTTAGGCGCTATTAATAATTTACCCTTAAGCGGCCCTCACACGATCAGTATTACTGACAGGATTTTGCATACTGACAGTATTACTGATCGTATGAGGTGAGTACTGATGTACTGTCAGTATAGAAAAACGATACTGATGACTGATGAAAAAATCGGATATTACTGACGAAGTTTTTAAATACTGACAGTAAAGCGGCCCTCACACGATCAATATTACTGACAGTATAATTACTGACAGTACATTACTGTCAGTGTACCACTCACACGGTCAGTATTGTTTATTGTCAGTAACCAGTTTTTTTGACATTCGACTGGTGAAGGTGCGAACTATGCTCCGGCTACGTGACCGACAGCCGAAAATGGCATGCCACTTTTTGGGGCAGATTCCATCCAAACTTGCACCACGCCTCCAGCTAGGCATCGGACGACCATACCCTTGGACGCAATGTTCCATGCCACTGAATGAGGAACTTTTCCAAGTTTCTTTCAAGTTTCGCTGCCTCATCGTCTATCTGCCACAAAATGGGGCATGCCACGCCCCCTCCCAGGATTTTGCCGTCCCTTGCCTACTTGCACCCTCTGACCAACTTTCAGCCGGATCTGCCCCAAAAAGTGGCATGCCTCATCGTCTATCTGCCACAAAATGGGGCATGCCACGCCCCCTCCCAGGATTTTTTCGTCCCGTGCCTACTTGCACCCTCTGACCAACTTTCAGCCGGATCTGCCCCAAAAAGTGGCATGCCACTTTTTGGCCACTTTTCTGCAAATAATACTGATGAACTGTCAGTATTCACCTTACACCATCAGTATTAAGCGGCCCTCACACGACCAATATTACTGACAGTGTGAGGGCCGCTTAATACTGATGGTGTGAGGTGAATACTGACAGTTCATCAGTATTATTTGCACAGAAAAGTGGCCAAAAAGTGGCATGCCACTTTTTGGGGCAGATCCGGCTGAAAGTTGGTCAGAGGGTGCAAGTAGGCACGGGACGGAAAAATCCTGGGAGGGGGCGTGGCATGCCCCATTTTGTGGCAGATAGACGATGAGGCATGCCACTTTTTGGGGCAGATCCGGCTGAAAGTTGGTCAGAGGGTGCAAGTAGGCACGGGACGGCAAAATCCTGGGAGGGGGCGTGGCATGCCCCATTTTGTGGCAGATAGACGATTAGGCAGCGAAACTTGAAAAAGTTCCTCATTCAGTGGCATGGAACATTGCGTCCAAGGGTATGATCGTCCGATGCCTAGCTGGAGGCGTGGTGCAAGTTTGGATGGAATCTGCCCCAAAAAGTGGCATGCCATTTTCGGCTGTCGGTTACGTAGTCGGAGCATAGTTCGCACCTTCACCAGTCGAATGTCAAAAAAACTGATTACTGACAATAAACAATACTGACCGTGTGAGTGGTACACTGACAGTAATGTAAATACTGTCAGTAATTATACTGTCAGTAATATTGATCGTGTGAGAGCCGCTTTAAAAGTATGCAACACTTTCCGACGAATTTCAAAAATAGCACCTAAAATTAGGACACATTATCTGAAATTTTTAAAATCGTTACCTACTTTTAGGCGTTCTTTTTGAAATTTGTCAGAAAGTGTTGCCTACTTTTAGGGGCAAGTTATTAATAGCACCTAAAAGTAGGCAACGTTTTATAAATTTTTTGAAATCGAGTTCATTTTCCAAGTCTTCAAAATTTTAAAATCGAGTTCGTTTCCCAAGTCTTCAAAATTCCAAAATCAAGTTCGTTTCCCAAGTCTTCCAAATTTGAAATCGAGTTCGTTTCCCAAGTCTTCAAATTTCTGAAATCGAATTCGTTTCCAAAGTCTTCGAAATTTTAAAATCGAGTTCGTTTCCCAAGTCTTCAAAATTCCAAAATCAAGTTCGTTTCCCAAGTCTTCCAAATTTGAAATCGAGTTCGTTTCCCAAGTCTTCAAATTTCTGAAATCGAGTTCGTTTCAAAAGTCTTCAAAATTCCAATATCGAGTTCGTTTCCCAAGTCTTCAAAATTCCAAAATCGAGTTCGTTTCCCAAGTCTTCCCGATGACGGTCGGTGTCGCGAAATTATACTTTTTTCCTCAGCCGCACAACGTGCCATAAGAAGTTTTCACTTCAAAAAATATGCTATTTTTAAGAAAAAATTGATTTTTGTTATTGAATAAAAACATATAATATATATAATTCAATATGAATGCTTAAATACTACCGCTTCAATTTGTATGCTACACTGTTACTATAGATGACTCTTTTGCCATTGTAGTTTGTTTTAACGCAACACCGCTGTCATCACGTACAAAATGAAACAAGCCATCAGTTTGATCAGCAACATTTGATGCGGCCAGTAATAGCTCTAAAGAACCTTGCAACTCCAGCAACTCGTAGGTTAAGGCGGTTTCTTTTTGTAACACAAAAGACAAACGTATAAAAAGCTTTCCCAAATCTCCAGTGAATTCATGAAAACGATCCTCATAAACATCCAGTAGCGTCATGCCAACATCAGTCAGCACACGCATGAAACGATGTTCGCCTATGTGATTGCAAATAAACCTTATGATGCGCGCCAGCGATTTATTATCGCGACCAGCTAAGGCGCGCGCTAAGCCTTTACGATGTATAAGTTCTTGCATCACACTCACAGTAACTTCTGGCGTTTTACTGGTGACATAAGGCAGCATAACAGCACTCAAACATTTCACATATTCATATTTACGGAAAAAATCATTATATTTAGCCTGCTTGGTATAAGTTGGATTGACAATTTCATGATCAACTTGCACAGATGTAAGCCTATGTTTCTTATCTGCAGCGGCTGTCTGCGCGTCTTTTCTTCGATCAGTTTCCATATTCTGTATTGATATCAGACCATCTACCAAGCCCGCAACCACAGTTTGATCATTTTGAGCAACACCAAGACTAAGAACAGCATTCGTAAACTCAAGCGTATGAACTGTTTGATAGGTAGCCACATCATAAATCTTAACATGACGATCTAAGCCGCCAGATAAAATACGTTTACCATTTGAACCGAGACGTAGACATGTTACAGTTTTGTGATGTTGAGATAGTTTTGTCAAAAGTCGGCAACCTGAAATATACTAAAAATTAATTTTCTATATTTTTACAAATCCTAATTGTAAGCGTTTTTAAAGGAAATAGAACATTATATCATTAAAAAAAGAAACAATTTCAATACTCAAAACAGACTTTGTACGAACTTCGCGTCTCGTTTTGGGCTTATGGTTCTAAACTATTTTTACAAGAGTTCGTACAAACGTTAGGTTAGTAGGCGTTGATTTCACACCTGTTTTAAACCTATTCTGAAAGTTTTTTGTGCCCTGAATTTTTCGCCGCAATCTTGCTCTTATAACATAGTTTTTTAAAATCTTTCGTGCTTATTTAAAAAGGCAAATTTTTCGAAAAAATACGATTTTATATGAATCCGAATCTGGCATTCATTTTAATGCTCCAAAAGAATTGTTGGCTCTGCTATAAGTGCAAGAAAATTGTCAAATTCAGTGTTTTTGACAAATTTCACTTTCTTTATTCAAATGAGCTCGAAAGATTAACATAAATTTTTTTATTTCTTCATAGAATCACTCACAATATACGGATAGAATCACTCACAATAAATGGGTGGCTTATAAATTCTTGGAAAAACAAAACTTAAAGGATCGATCGCCTCGCATCATTGTTTTCAGTTCATCCCCTTTATGAAATATTCAGATGTTTCATTCAGATCGGTTTATTTGTTTAAGAGCAACAAGCTTTTGTTCGGAATTCGGAATCGATTTTTGGGGGTCCGCTTGTATTGCGCTTAGAATTTGACGTTCGTCTTGCGGTGTCAGTTTTTTCGTACAACCCTAGCGTGCCTTTACGTGCAAAGTTTCAGAATTTCCGTGAGAGTGAATTATTGTCTGGACACTGGTAATAGGCCTGTTGATTATTCTGTCAATTTGGAGAGCAGCTTTTTCATCTAAGTACAGTTTTTAAATAATTTTGCGCGTTTCAAATGGAATTTCGCTACCTCGACCCTTTTTGACTATTTGCCACGGAAATGAAATTCCAATGCAACAAAACCCAAGCATACGAACTATAGTAATTAGCAAATATACGATCTCCGTTAGATCCGCAAAAAAATCGATATCAAAGCGACAGGAAAATTAATGTACGCAGATTTTTATGTTTTTATAGATGCAGACAAAAATCATTTCTATTTTATGTCACGTCATGTATCCATTTTTGTTTGCTTATACCTCAGGATCATACTTTTGGCAGCTCCTGGTTGTGGTTTATTCCCCCATTAAATAAATGTAAGCTTAAACACAAAAAACTATTGCTGAGCTTCCTATTCAGTACTTTTTAGCAGACTTGTGAATTTTTGGATTACATTTTTTTCAATTACAATTACAAGTAATCCTTACTTGTAATTGAAAAAATCAATTAAAAGTAATTGTAATTGAAGTTTTTTTCCAATTACATTAATTTCAATTACATGTAATTTAAAATTACAATTACATTCAATTCTTATTACTTTTGTAATTGGATTAGTAATCCATGAAAATGTAATCTTTTTGAGATTTGTAGTCCATTACTTTTTCCAAGTAATTTGAAACAAAAATGTAATAACACATTTTTCTGCAATTATATTTATTAAAATTTGAAAAAAAGTTTCTTTCAAGCGATAAAATTTTTTAAAATTCGATTCGTAAAGAAGATTTGGTTTGTGGGCTCATCTTATAATGTAAAGGTAGAGGCATACCAACAGCAATATGTTTATATACATATATTAGAGCGGTTCAAAAAAAAAAAAAAAACTTTTTATTTTTTCGCGGATTGCTATAGCTCGACAAAGCTCCTCAAAAGGGTGTTAAGTTGTCTACCTTTTTCAAAGAAAATTGATTTTAAAAAATGGTACAAGTTAAAGAGGTTATTAAATTTTCCAAGAAAGTAGGTAAGTATGCACCCTAAATAAAATTTTTACGATTTTATCTGTGTCTCGTCACATAAAATCCATATGGTGTAAATTACTTGAGAATCGCCTTAGTGGTCTTCGAGAAAATGATATTTAACAAATATTTTTGTGCAAGGGCCACCCTAAAAAGTTTTTTGTAGCCTAAGCTATGTTTCTTAACATAAGAGATACTTAGTGTAAATTCGGCGTGAATCGATTAACTTGTCTTCGTGAAAATGATATTTAAAAATATATTTGTATGAGGGCCACCCTAAATATGCACCCTAAATAAAATTTTTACCATCAAATCTGTGCTCCTTAACATAAAAGCCATACTGTGTAAATTTCATGAGAATCAATTTACCTGTCTTCGAGAAAATGTTATTCTTAAAATATTTTTGTATGAGGGCCACCCTAAATATGCACCCTAAATAAAAGCTTTATAGCCTATGACACCCGCCTGATTAATACTAACATACTGTAAAAATGTTATCACGATCGGCTGGATACTTTCCGCGGCCATAAAGGACATACAGACAAAAAATGAATTTTATAAAATAGATATATTTATAAACATACAATTTTAGCTCATTTAATAATAGTAGATGTATGGATACGTATTTGTATTTAGTATAAATTAGTTATATCTTGTAATTGATTACTTAAACAGTTGGAAATTACAAGTAAAAGTAATCCATTACAAATTTCGTTCAATTACTTTGCTTTTCAATTACATATTTTGGATTACAATAATTTCCGACGAAAATATTTCAATTACAATTATAAGTAATTGTAAATACGTAACTTTCAATTACATTAACATGTAATTGTAATTGAAACATTTCAATTACAAAATTACAAGTAATTGTAATTGCATGTGTAATTAATTACCAAATTCAAAAAATACAATTAGACAAAAATGGCCAACTAGCTGCTTATACTAGTTTCAAGCGTTACACGGTATCATCAGTAAGCTTTGTCAGCCGACGTTTAAGAATTTCCAAGCAATACTATGTTTTACTTTTTCATTGACCAGTTAAGAATCATAGCAAAATATTAACGCAGTACGCCAAAATTCTACATTTTTATCTTGCATTTCCTGCATTGACCAGCAAAAATTTAAACTTAGCCTACAAACTTAGCCCAAAACGCAGCTTTCAAAATAAAATTTCAGAGTGTAAGTTTTCTAACTGCAGTTTTGCTTTTAAAGTCACATTGAACAATAAGCAATCGCTCTCAGATCAAAAGTGAAAATAGACTTTAGAAGGGAGGGTATCGCCAGGGGTAATTTGGTCTCATTTAATGTATTGAACCAATAGCTGGGAAAAGGTCTAAAATGAATTTAGGATGGAGAGACTCTCAAAAAAATGTTTTGTCCCCATTTTCGATGTTATCCATAATTACTGCAATCATTTCTTTTTTTTTTTTCACCTCATCCTTCCAAAATTTAATTTCGATCTTTTCACATAAATTGGTGCAATATATGTACAAGAGCAAACATAAAAAAGAAGCTTCCGTTTTCTTGGACTTTTCTGACCAATCTTTCTTCATTTTTTTTTTCGAGTGCTTTTGTGAATTTCGGAATAAATTTATGAATGTAGAGTTTTCGCTGGATTTTGTATATGCCCAGTAGGCAAGGGCAGGAGCTAACAGTGCTTCTAGAAGGCCTTCCTTGGTAAGTATAAGGCCTTCCACCCTCCTTTCAAACGTACTTTCTTTTTTATATGAAATGGCCGCAGAAAACAGGCCTTCCTAAGCAGGCTTTCTAACACCGCTTACCGTAGAAGGACTCTCAGAAGTACTTGACAAAAATTTAATTTTAATAAATTTAAAGACTCTAAATATTAATTGTTTTTTTTTTTTATCCGCGCCATCTCACTTGCGTTGATATTTTTTTAATGACTTTACAATTTGACAAAGAATACACAAAACTCTACCTCCTTAACATAACACGAAACAACAGAAGACTACCCAGTAGGCAAGGGCAGGAGCTAACAGTGCTTCTAGAAGGCCTTCCTTGGTAATTATAAGGCCTTCCACCCTCCTTTCAAACGTACTTTCTTTTTTTATATGAAATGGCCGCAGAAAACAGGCCTTCCTAAGCAGGCTTTCTAAAACCGCTTACCGTAGAAGGACTCTCCTCCTTTCAAACGTACTTTCTTTTTTATATGAAATGGCCGCAGAAAACAGGCCTTCCTAAGCAGGCTTTCTAACACCGCTTACCGTAGAAGGACTCTCAGAAGTACTTGACAAAAATTTAATTTTAATAAATTTAAAGACTCTAAATATTAATTGTTTTTTTTTTTTTATCCGCGCCATCTCACTTGCGTTGATATTTTTTTAATGACTTTACAATTTGACAAAGAATACACAAAACTCTACCTCCTTAACATAACATGAAACAACAGAAGACTAGCCTGCGCACCTTCTTAATTTCTAACCATGTGTATACTTTTCATGTCGTATATGTACAATGCATATGACAAAAAAGTTATGCCGAATCATAAAACAATACATGAAATAAAAAAGAAACAGAAAAGCGCTAAAGTAAATGGTGTGCTTCTTCTTTGCCTTCTAAAATCAGGCCTGATAGCACGTCTGTTGTGGCAAGGCATATTATGCCTTCTGTGATTGTATTTTTATTTGCATGAAAATCTAGTTTTGAGAAGTCCTTATATAATCGCAGCAGTGCTAGCAGGCCTTCTCCGAGTAAGGCCTTGCTCATTTGCCTGCTGGGATATTATGCCTTCTGTGATTGTATTTTTATTTGCATGAAAATCTAGTTTTGAGAAGTCCTTATATAATCGCAGCAGTGCTAGCAGGCCTTCTCCGAGTAAGGCCTTGCTCATTTCCCTGCAGGGTGTATATGTCAGTGTCACATATTTATGTACATACAAATACTTTGGAAGATTGCATAATTGCATTTTATTTTTTGCACTCCCTGTTAGTTTCATTATACTCTTTTTAGTTATACAAAACCAAAGACACTTTGCTTATCAAATTCGGCTCATTAGTTTAGAAGCTTTGTTCAATATATAAAACTAGCATGAGCGTTTCGTGAGCGTTAGAACGTCGCGTGACATAATTTTACACAATGTTTGATTAAAGATGTTCACGTGTCAAAAAAAAGATTTTCTATTTGTTTTGGATCAAACGTATCATACAATCCAACGGGAAACGGAAGCGCGTTCAAAGGGCATCGGATGCGCTTCAAGGGAAGCAGAAGCTGCTTCCAATGCGCTTCTCACTGCTTATCTTTTTTAACATACGATGTCATTGCGGCGATGCGCATCTTTGGAAGCATATGTTATGCGCTTCCTTGGATGTTGAGTAGAAGCACATCTTTGGAAACACATGAAATATGCTTCCTTGGATGATGAGTAGAAGCATATTAAGCTTGAATGGAAAAAAAAACTATTTTTTTTTATCTGTCTCCTCCGATCAGATTCGAACCTAGCTAGGCCTCCCGTGTCATGCTACTCTCTTACTGTTTTGAAATGCGCACATCTTAACCAACTGAGCCACCCTTGTTATTAATGTGAAGTAGACTAAAACTCTAAAAGTCTTCTCTCAAAATGAATTGTTGAGTTTTTGATTTCTATAGTTGCCATTTGATAATTCAAATAATATACTTTTACAGGGCTATTCTGGCAAAGACAGCTAAAAGTCTTACGAAAATATTTTGTAAGACATTTTGTAAGACACTTTGTAAGACTTTAGGTATTCTAGCGCAAAAGTCTTACAGATAAAGCTCTTGAATTCCCCACACAAAAGCTTTCGTGGTAAACTTGTCAAATTTTGATTTTTTAATTTTAAACTAATAAAATTACAAAAGGAATAATAAAAAATCCGGAATTCACCAGGCAGCGTGGAGAAGTAGTTAGGACTGTGAACTCATAGCTCCAAGTGCGTGGGTTCGAGTCCCGTCACTAAAAATTTTTTTTTTCTAAAAACATATGTATATACATTTTTTTAACATGACAAATAAAAGCAACTTATAATTCCCTTTAAAATAAATAGTTTTCCTAACGTTTGTAATGTAAACAATACAACTGACAAATTAAAGACCTGCTCGTAGCAGGTCTTTAAAATTGTCTTACGAAAGACAGAAAAAAGCTTTCAAGATAGTTGCCAGAATACCAAAACGTCTTAAGTAAGACTTTTGTCTTACTAAAGACTCTGGTGAGTTCTAAGATAGTTGCCAGAATAGCTCTGTTAGAAGCCTAATTATAACAACAAGCTTGGCTGATTTCGTTAAATTTTACGTAACAGCACGAATGCCTAGGTTCGAGTCCCAGTGGACGCGGGATAAAAAAAGTTTTTTTTTAAATTAAATTGAATTACAAATTCAATGCATCCGAAGAAGCACATCTGACGTGCTCCCCTTGGAAGCTGCTTCCAAATTTCCCGTTGGGAAATGTCTTAACTCATACAAATCCAAAGAATTTTTGATATATGTATTTGTGTCTTAACTGAAAATTATGAAATTTAAAATTTCAATTTGAAGAAAAACTAAAGGTAAATTTCAATATTTTTTTTTTTCAAATACTATGTAGAGGCAAAATAATAAAAAAAGAACATTAATACCCTTTAAATTACAAATCGCAGACTAAATAACTTTAAAATTCCATTTTCTCCGTTTCATGATTTTTCTGATAGGACATTTACACTCTGAGGGGACGATATGTACATTAGGGTGTTTATTTTGAAATTTTGTAGATGTATTTTGTTTTTTTAAGCTTGAGGTTTAAAATAATTGTACCAATATTTGAGCTTCTTAGCTGAAACCTGTAAACAACAACAACAAACGTGGAAGCACCAACTTTTTTTTACTAAAACGCAAAAAGGCGACAGTCGACTATCACCTTTGCGGATATTACCCCAATTTTCGGTGCCACAATCTGACCATGGCTGCCATCAACCGCCATCGCTATCCCCGGAATGCCACACCGTCCATTTTAAATATGCAAATAAAAATTTAGTTTCGCAGCCGTACACTCTCTTTGTTTTTTTTTTTTTTTTTGAAATGACAAATGACTTTTTTTTAAATATTAAACACTGTTTGAAATGACAAGCAAATGTAAAACAGTTGAAATTCTTCAAACAAAATAAAATTCAAAATAGTCGGTAATGTAGTATTCTGTTTCGCAGTGAATGTCACAAATTGTCGGCTGTGCCGTACATGTCGCAGGAATCAACAATAGCTATAAAATTGTCAATAGACATTTCTTTCCGCAACGAAAGCCTTTCCGTGCGGAATCAACAATAAGACCCAATACTTCTATATTGCTACTAACCTACCTGCTCAGTGTGTTTGAAGTTCACCAAGATTGTTGACATATCTAAAAGCTACAGTTTGTTTTGCGCATGCGCTAGTTTTGTATGTGTTGATTTTTAAAAATTTTTGTAAACAAAATATTTGTAAACAAAATATATTAAATACCAAATGGACTTAAGGGCGGCGCAAAAAAAAAAGAGATCTAATGAATGAAAAAGTGTACTTTCCTTTCCTAATTTTGTGATTTGGTGAAACAATCTTGTGTCAATATACAAACTAATAATTGTCTTACAAAGCTGGATCCTGTGGTCGTTAAACAAAGCATACATTTCAAAAAAACTTTCTTATTTAATGTGAAAGTCCATAAATGCATTAGAAAACGAAAACTCAATATTTTGGAGGACTTTTTTCACTAAAAATGTTTTTATATTTTTGTCTGCGAACTGAATCAAATGTTGTCTAATCAACTTTTCATAAGTCAGGCAAATATCACACACATCCTTGGAAGGTGCCAAAAATGGTTCCATATTTTTTAAGGCAAATAATGCCTGCAATTTATCGCCTGTCAATTGACTCCTACATGTTGCGCATTTTAAAGTTTTTTTATTTCCTTACTACAAGACTTGCTATGTATTGGACAACATTTTCAACAAAAGGTGAAAAAAAATTTTAATAAAAAAAAATCAGCCGCTGCTGATTTTCATGAAATTTATTGTCAATTTTGGGTCATGCGCAGTAGAGTTGATAGCTTTTGACATCTTGTATTCTGGGTGAACTGAAACTGAATATAATAGCAACATAGAAGTATTACATATATGCCTAAAACGCTACATCGGGCAACTAAGGCAGACTCTCAGGCATAAACTCTGGCCTCGCCGTTAACTGGTTTGAGCTAGGAAGCAACAATTATTTTTAAACCTCAATCTAAAATATGTATAGGCAAAGGAAAACAGAATACATCTACAAAATTTTCAAAATAAACACCCTAATGTACAGTCTTTATATGTATGTATGTCATGTCAAGTTTTTCGTCAAATGAAAATAAAGATTGGTTTTTCTGAAAGCTCATGCTGAGACAATTCAATTCCTAAAATTTTAGATCCCAAGGAAGAGCTCTGAAGGTGAATATTAAAAAACACTTCAAGTTTAGCCTACATCAATATCAAATACTCTTTTGACATACCAAAAAGAATAGCACTGATTTGCAAGAAAAAAATTAACATCATGATTTTTATCATAATGTTGATAAATCGGTTAAATGTGCCTACAAACAATTTTCTATATAACTTTCTTTTTATTAACAAAGTTATTGCGAAATTAAACGCTAGTCAACTTATTAAACAGAAGCTCATTGTTCTTCATCAAATGAAACGATCTCAACTTAAATTAATCGTTAAGAAATTTTCAAAAAAATTTTACATAATATTAAATCAAAATTTAGCAAATTATGACTTCTTATTTGCTTAATAATAGAGTTTAGCTACTACAGCTATAAGCCTTCTTGGCAATTTAGCTTGAAGCTTTAAAACAAGTAAAAAGCTTATTAATAAATTATGGAAATGAAAAAATTATACATGCGAATTAATTTGTTATATTTTTATAATTTTTCCTTAGCTTTATCGCACTTTCTCAACATATACACCCAGATCATATGCATATATTGCAAAAATTAAATTGTAAAGATTTATTCATATGATCTAAGGCATGAATGTTAGAAAAAATTTACCCATCATGCGGTGGGGCTCGGACAATACAAACATAAAGACCAACAACCATTAAGCTACAAAATTAACTATAGTTATTTTTCAATCTAAGCTTGAGTTGACCTTTTGACAAGCTATTATTATATATATCGCAATTATTAATGAGAGTAGTCATGCGATTAAAAGGAGCTGTAGCCATATAATTAGTTCTACTGACAGGTTGGTAAAATATCTGAAGTGAGTTACGATTACTCCTACGATTAGTGTTAAAGTGAACATAATTCAGAAGCTCTGGCGCAGCAAGCGACCCTGACACAAGCTGATGCAAGTAAATTATATCCGCAATATTTCTACGAGTTCTCAAAGACTGCATACGTAACAACTTTAAACGATCCTCATAAGGAGGAAGGTTTAAGAAGTCAGTCCAATTTAAGCCTTTGAGAGCAAACCGAACAAAATTTTTTTGGATTCGTTCTACTCTATCTATATGTATATTATAATATGGAGACCATACTTGGCTAGCATACTCTAAGTGAGGACGCACAATTGTATTATATAAAGTTACTGTTACTAACGGGCTATTAAATTCTTTTGCCCACCGCTTTATAAATCCAAGTAATGACGAAGCTTTCTTACAGATTATATTAATGTGTTCATTAAAAGTCAATTTAGCATCAACATGTATACCGAGGTCTTTGACTATATCGACACGACAGATTTTCATATCATTAAATGTATAATCAAATTCCACATTACTTTTCTTTCTAGAGAAGATCATAGTTTGGCATTTATCAGGATTTAAATGTAAGCTATTTTTAGAACACCAAACTTCAAAAGATTTCAAGTCAGATTGAAGGGCAAAGGTGTCATTATCCACCTTCACAATCCTGTAAATTTTCATATCATCAGCATATATAAGCAGATGAGAGTTTTTGATTATATGAGTAACATCATTGATAGCCAAAATAATCAGGAGCGGCCCCAGGTGACTTCCTTGCGGAAAAAGGGGAAAAGGGGAAGACAACACCCCTCGAAATCTTATTCGGTAAGAGCGATCAAATAAATATGATTCAATCAATCTGACAAAATTTAAAGGAAATCCAAGTTTCTTTAATTTAAACAAAATCAAACTATGTGGTAATTTGTCAAATGCTTTACTAAAGTCTGTGTAGATACAGTCTACTTGCAACCCAGAATCAATTGAACTTAAAGCAAAAGACGTAAAATCCAGAAGGTTAGAAACTGTAGATCTGCCATTAACAAAACCATGCTGACGGATTGTTATGACTTCATTACAGCACACCTTTACTTGGTCATAAATAATTCGCTCAAAAAGCTTCGGTATTGATGATAACTTGGCTATAAGCCTGTAATTAGAAATATCATTTTTTAATCCTTTTTTAAAAATAGGACTTATAAAAGATTCCTTCCAAAATTTAGGAAAATAGCCATCATTAATAGATTTATTAAAAAGGAAACTGAGTGGCAGACTCAGGACAAGACTACAATTAATTAAAACTATGGCTGGGATGCCATCAGTTCCAGAACCAAAGTCATCATCGAGGGATGCAATATATTTTACTATAAGTTCAGGGGTAAAAGATATTGCACCGAATGGAACTGAGGATCAGTATTCATATATTCAAAGTAATTGGCATCAGGGCTAAACGCTTCAGTTGAAAAAGATTTTTTGAACACATTAGCAAATAACCCAGCTATAATTTGGGGATCGCTGGTGAGCCCGTCAACAGTCTTGAATTCAGATGGAAAACCATCCGACTTTTTTTTTTGAGTTAATGAAACCCCAAAATTTTTTTGGGTCCTGAAGAATATTGAGCTTCGTTTGAGTTAAATATTCGGAATAAGCTGAATTAGATTTGAGGCTAAGTTCCTGAAAAAACCGTAAATAGGCCTCCAGGTCAATTCGGTCCTGACTATAAACATATTTATTCCATGCCCTATTACGGACGTTACGTATTTTCTTCAAATCTTTAGTGTACCATGGGTACGAAGAATCATTAACATACCTCAGAGTGTATGGCACAGACAAAGATATAGCCGAAAAAATTTCTTCATAAAAAAACTTTACGCAGTCATCTAAAACATTATGATGAAAAAAGTCCATCAAAATGTTCAATCTTTCATTTAATATATTATTCAATTTCAAGAAGTCAGCTTTCTTGAAATTGAATTCATAGAATCTGCTAGAAGAATTGGCAGTAACTATGTTATCTCTATCTGATTGGTACAACACACTCAGAGGGGGATGGTACGCATCAACCGCAGATAAAGCATGAGGAGCATTTAGCACTACAACATTGCTGCTGTCTGTAGTCAAGACTAAGTCAAGTTGTCGACTGTGGGAATTTTTAATACAACTAACTTGTTGTAAATTAGACAGGATTTCGTCAACAAAAATTTGTTGTTGTCGAGTTATTGGACTAGATACTAGATAATATGTACCGTTGTCCGAAATAGTCCAATAACTTATAAAAAGTTAACAATTTTTTGGGTTCAGTGGCTTTCAAAAAACTGAAAAAATGTACCATACATCGAAACCCTAAGGAATCCAAATCCTTTAAAAAAATTGTAGTCTAATTTATTTTAGAAATTATGAAAGAAACAATGCTGTGCGGCGTAGTACTTTTCTTCAACCTTTCGATAAATGTCATGAGTGGCATTTATATAGCAAATTACACGTATTCTAACGCCATAAAAACTAAATCCTCACCTGAAAAAGCATCCCAAACTCGCACTTCTGTGCCGCCTGCACTGATGAAAATACCACCAGTTGGTAGAAACAATAATGATTCTACTGGACTGCCGTGATCCACAGTAAATGTTACTTGCTTACTACGCGTATCGTACAATTTTATTAGACCATCATAACCGCCAGACGCTAAAATATCTGCGGATACTGGATTCACAGCACCAGCACGAATATAATCGGTGTGCTCTTCATATGTATGCAATGTTTTTTCTGTAGCAATATCCCAAAGTTTTACGGTTCTATCATCGGAAAAGCTGGCAACATGCAACAAATCTGGCGTGAAGAATGTCCTATGGACAGGCGCCTTGTGACCTCTAAAAAAACGTAGAACATTTTTACTTGAGGGATCAAAAAGTTTGACATTACCCTGTTCATCTCCCGCAATTAATAGACGACCATCTTGTCGAAATGTCCCGCCATAGGCTGTCTCCTGAAAACGCGAAAGATTTGTCACCACAAGCTTTGTGATGGGATTGTAAATTTGAACGCGCACCGAGCACGTTACTGCAAAATAATGCGGTTCAATGGGACTAAAGTCTATGTAATCGATAGCGCCAAACTCCTTAACATAAGTAGGTGCCTAAAAAAATTAAACCAAAAACAATGTGTACAGAATTTCCAATTTTTCTCTCCATCGACCAAATTTCGTCTTACGGCCAGGCGTTTCCAATAAACTGTATCCGGGGTAACTACTGCTGCAGCTTTTTGATATTTTTTAACATTTAACGGTTTAAAACTTGACATTTTTATTTAATTATTAATATTACTCAAACCAAAAATTCTATAAAAGTTTTTAGTGTTTTGACATTTGTTCGCACGTGCGTTGTATTCACAATATCGCACCGTCAAATCAAAAGGGCACTAATCAAAATACATAACTCGAGTTTTCGAGTTATGTATACCACTATATAGCTCATTTAGTGTTCTTAATTTTAGTCTTACCACCATATTTCTAGCTCAATTAATAACTTCTAAAATGCAATTTTAGATAGGGGACATTTTGTTCTGTATTTTTTCTTAACAAAACAACCGCGTGGAGAATGCGAGAGTGAATAGCATACATTTGCTATCTTCATAGTATGTGATGTCCTCCCTGATATTTGATAAGATAAGATAAGATCACATGGAAATTGGGCTTTAAGCAAACCGAAATAAGCAATGCGCTAACAGAGCGTTGACAGCTAATTTATTATTTTACTGTGTTGAATTTGCTTTTCTGTCACAAACATTAAGGGCCGGTTTCATAGTGTTTAGTTAACTAAAGATTTGAAGTTAACTATCCAATTTCAGTTTCATAGCAATTAGCTAACCAACCAAATTTGACAGGTTAACTAATAGTTAACTAACAGCTGATTGCTGTCATAACGAAAAACAATATAAGAAATAAAAACACAAAGTTACAAAAAAGCAAATAAGTACCTACATAAATATGGATTCAGATTGGGATTGCAAAGTTCATAGTAATTCAGATATTGAAGTAGTATTATGATCCCGTCCATATTACTTTCGGTAGGTTCCTTGCAAGCCGTTAAAATCGTCCACAATGGTTCCCTATATATTTTCCTTCTCGTCAAGACTAATTTCATCAGTGGTGCCAAATTTTGTACAAAAAATTATCATTAGTTAACCAATGGACTGTGAAACTGAACAACTTAAATTTGGTAGTTAACTAACAGACATTAGTTAAGTTAACTAATTAGTTAACTAAACACTGTGAAACCGGCCCTAAGCAAATTAACTCTACAGTGTTAAGGCGTCTACAATATTTTTTTTTATTTATTCCAAAGTTTAACAACATTCCAAAATTTTTTAAATCAATGATGAAGTTCGAAGATTTTTTAACTTCGTGGAGGAACAATTTTTCAGTCCAGTTTGTCCTTTTATTATATCGCGGAAAACACGCATTTCGCTTCCTTTCACGATTCTGTATAGTTTCAACTTCATAAAAGTTTCCACAAAAGTCCATTTGAGAGAAAAACTTTTTGATTTAAATATTTGAGTAATACAAACGTCAAACGAAGTCGAGTTAACTTCGTTAATCTGAGAAATTTCTCTTATTAACTTTAATCGACTATTTACTCGTTAATAGCAGATTACACGACATAAGTTATCGATGTTTCTGACTAATCGGCGATTGAGACCAAATCGCAGTTTAGACTACGATTTAGTTGAGATAAGTTAACAGGCCTTAATATTGCAATATTGTGATGCTATTGTTTCCCATATAAATGCAAATTACCACTAGTCAATAAATTTGAACATGAGTTTAAGCATGTATTTTGAAAGTTGCATTCATTTTCCATGTTGGCGAGAGAATCGTGTAGGAAAAAGAGAGCGAAAAAAAACAAAATTTGTAAGTCAACGTTTACACGAGAAAAGTTTGAGAGACAAATTCTTGTTTATTCTCTTTTGTGATTTTTTTTTGCGACATGTGACAAATTTTTTACCTAGTCCCTTTCGTTTTTCCCCTCTTGCCAACAAACAAGGAAACTTTGGGGAAAAAGTTTCCTCGTGTAAACGATGACTTAACAATACATTTTTGCTATTTTGGTGAGAGAATCGTATGGGAGAAGAGAGTGACAAAAACATAATTTGCAACTAATAAATTTTTGAGCTCACAGTTGTATGATTTGACAGACAGTAATCTGTCACGTTTCAATTTCACTATGAACTGTGAATTGCATCATTAAAATATTACAAATCAAATCACCATTATGAATGGAGCTTTTTCCATACTAGAGCTGGGAAAAATCGTTAAAAAATCATCGATGTTTTCGATGTTTTTTGGTAACAAAATCGATTATCATCGATAACATCAAAATTTCCCCCTCCATTATTGATTGATTAATAACATTTATTTTGATAATAATAGTAAAGTATTAATGGTGTATGTTATAAATAATATTTTAAATATTTTATTTGATATGCTAGGACATTGCAACGCGCGCATGGCTTAGATAGTTAGTAATAAAGAAATTAATTTTACATTTGTATATAATTCACATTTTGGTGCAAAAAAAAAAAAACAGTTTTTCAGCCATCTCGGGGCAGAGTGAAGCTCTCTTTTTGGATATAATAGTGCCCGCTGTTGAATTGATGATGTGGCTCTTCGAAAAAAAAAATGTCGCTCGGATATAGTTTCGGAGATATAGACATCGAAAGTTGCGGACATAGCTTTTTGAAAAATGATTATAAGTTGGCAACCGCTGAATAGAAAATAGTAATTATGAACGTCGCAAGAATACAATAATGAAGCGTGAAGTTTTGTAATTTGACCTTTAGTTTTGAAGATCTGACGAACTTTCTGAAATTATGACCAATTTTTTTTAAAAAACCTTATTTTTTCCTAAAAATGTGTTAATAACCTATAACTTTTTTAGCACATCAAAAAAGCCAAATTTATTCCCTTTAAAATGGTGTATACATAATTAGTTGTAAATTTTGTTATACTTATACCCTTTTTAAAGAAAAATAAAAAAATTTATTCAATGATTAATAGATTTCGATTCTTATCGTTAAGGCTCAAAACTATCGATTTTTTCCCAGCCCTATTCAATACTGTGATATGACAGCCACATTATTTGTTGACACATCATCCTTGGATTTGGACTAGAAATATCGTAGACTTTATTTACAGAAATGGTATTTACCTTTTAATATTTCATCAGATTAACATTCACAAAATATACTTTCAGAGTGCTCTTTTTAATTTTCAAAGCTTGCTATCAGTGATTCTGCTATTGATTTGCACATGTGCCTACCTGCGATCACTATTTCCCAGCATTATGGATCGTAACAAAACCGGGTAATTATGAAATTTGGCAAGTTAAACTCTTTTTTTATGTTAATTTATTCTTCGATATACAGTTTATTAGGAGTTTTCTGGAAGTTGGCAAGAATAGGCGAACGGAAGTCTCCTTATGTTGCGGTGGCTTGCTTAATAATGGCAACTTCGCTACTTTTTTGGACGTGATAGATAATTCACTCTAAACTGTAAGCAGCTTTTTTGTATACTCCATTGCATTTTATTGCATTTTTATATGTTTTCTGTTTGTTCGATCAGTTAACAATTAATGAATATAAATCAGAAAACTTGCATAAAGGATTCCGTATTTTATACCCAAGATGAACATTTTGAAGTATTGTAATCAATTTGTTAAATAAATTGTGCGACAAGAAAATGTTGAAATTTTGTAAAAATTTTATTTATTTATTTATTAGAAATATAATTATAAATAACAATATTACTATGGTACCTAACTCGAGCAACATAGGCTATCGGTCAGTTAAATAATTTAAAGAATGTTTATACAGGTATATAAAATAGCTTTAGAAAATAGTGAAAGTACTAAAATAATTAAAAGAGGATAAATGAAGAAAAAAAAAATTAAAATGATATATTATGCTAATTTAAATTTTATATAGCAAATTACATTGGAGAATGAACTTAACAAACATTGATATTTTTTCAGCAGATGTTTTTCAGTAGGTCTGAAGGATTTTGGTTAGCAAAAATGTTACGCCTGGCATTCAAAAATTTTGGACAATCTTTCAGAATGTGCGTTACGGAGAGTGTGTGAAATCCACAAAATGTGCAATCGGTGGCAGGGTGGCCAAGAAGTAGGTGTTCGTGGGTGATCTTAGTGTGACCCAACCGAAGCCGTGTAAATACTTTCAATTCATGAGTTGGAAAATTCGCTGGAATTGCAGGTGTTTCAAGATCAGGGTTAATGTTGGTGTATGGATGTTGGTATCTTTTCCATTCTTGTAATCTAAGTTCTTCAAGGTAGTTTTTAGCAAAGCGAAGTATATCCGACCTCTCATTGACTTCGAAGAGAAAATTTGGAGATTTGCAAGTTTCTTTTGCCTCTGTATCAGCATTTTCATTTCCGGAGATACCACAGTGCCCAGGGATCCACATTGTTTTAGTTTTATTACAATTCTGAGATATTTTATTTCTGATTTTAGCAACAAGCGGTTCGTTGTTATTTAAATTTTGTAATGCGGTAACTGACGACTTACTGTCGGAACAGATTATGAATTTTCCTTTTTTAGATTAAGTAAACGTAGTGGCTGCGTCGATAGCGAAAAGTTCAGCTGTAAAAATAGAGCAGTGGGGGAATAAAAGTCCCTTTTTTATCAGATCTCCGCCGTCGGAAACGACAGCAAATCAAGTAAAATTGTAGGCTTTGGAGCCATCAGTGAAGATAAACTCCCATCCTTTCTTAACCCATTCACTTCTTTCTTCGAGGTATAGTTTTTGGTATATAGATGGATCTGTAGTATGCTTCGGATGGTGGGGCAAGCTGGTAATAAAAGATTTTGTGACAGATTTCCAAGGAGGGGATTGATAGATTTTGTAGAGCGTTGGACGTAGAGGGAAAGGTAATGTATCTACAGCTTTACCTACTCTATGAATAGTTGACTGGCGTTTTGTGTATCTTTTCCGCGCAATGGCATTTTTGACATCCTTTTGTAAAATTGAATTATTGGATATGTAAAGCTTCGGAATAAGACGGTAAATTGATTGTTGTATACGATCACATATTTTTACAAAACCTGATTCTGCAAGCATGTTATTCACTGGGGTGGTGGGGAAAGCGCGAAGACTCTTCCGTACACCTGCATGGTATGGCGCGTTCAGTTTTTTTATCGTAGTTTTTGCACACTTTTCGTAAATTTGAAGCCCATAATCAATGACTGATAATATTAATGCTTTTGTAATGTTTATTAATGTAGACGTTTGAATATTACAATATGTTGCTGAGAGGTATTTTATAATACTTAATCTATTTACAAGTTTTTTGAAGTGAAAACTTCTTATGGCACGTTGTGCGGCTGAGGAAAAATGTATAATTTCGCGACACCGACCGTCATCGGGATTCCCCGTCATGAATGCGATAGTAAAATTTGAATGTTCTTTGAAGACTTGGGAAACGAACTCGATTTTGGAATTTTGAAGACTTGGGAAACGAACTCGATTTTGGAATTTTGAAAACTTGGGAAACGAGCTCGATTTTAGAATTTTGAAGACTTGGGAAACGAACTCGATTTCAGAAATTTGAAGACTTGGGAAACGAACTCGATTTCAAATTTGGAAGACTTGGGAAACGAACTTGATTTTGGAATTTTGAAAACTTGGGAAACGAACTCGATTTTAAAATTTTGAAGACTTGGAAAACGAACTGGATTTCAAAAAATTTATAAAACGTTGCCTACTTTTAGGCGCTATTAATAATTTGCCCCTAAAAGTAGGCATCACTTTCTGTCAAATTTCAAAAATAAGCCCAAAAGTAGGCAACGATTTTAAAAATTTCAGATAATGTTGCCTAATTTTAGGCGATATTTTTGAAATTCGTCGGAAAGTGTTGCATACTTTTAAGGGTAAACTATTAATAGCATCTAAAAGTAGGCAACTTTTTTTGAAAAAATTGGCCCATGAAAGTATGCAATTTTTTTTAAAAATTTTTTAAATTTGTAGCATACATATGTTGACTTCCGGTTAGCTGTTTTTCAGTCAGCAAATTTTTTTCTGCTAGCGCAGCCGAAAGCAGAGCCAGCAGCCCAAAGCAGAGAAAAATCTGAAATACCAGGCCACATGAACCAGCAGCAAGCAAATTTGGTTTTGTGAAAAACTTTAAAACGTTATATCTCGGCTATTACTAAACCGATTTAGACAAATGAGGTGTAATAGGTTTTTTAAGAACAAGCAGATTTTTTTGAAGTCATTTGTATTTTGATAAACTGTCACTAGATGGCATTTTAAGCAGTTTGAATATTCTAACAGCCATAACTCTGCAACGAATAAGCCGATTTTGATAAATGTGGTGTCATAGTGTCTGTAGGAAGAAGCAGATTTTTAAGTTAAGTTTAAGAAAAATTATGTTTAAGCTATTTAGTCACAGGTCCAGGTACTTTCTTTACCTGATTTTTTCTTATACTTACATAATTCGCAATGATGTGTCTTACTGCAATCAGAATAAATTTTTGTTCTCAAACATAAGGAGTACTTAGCTCAAATTTAATTATTCACAGTTGAGGCTACTGAGCCGAATATACTTCTTCCAGCAATTTTTGAAGTGAAAACTTCTTATGGACGTTGTGCGGCTGAGGAAAAAAGTATAAACTCGCGACACCGACCGTCATCGGGATTCCCCGTCATGAATGCGATAGTAAAATTTGAATGTCTATTGTTTCTTTTAAATAAATTTTCCAAGTGGAAGACAAAAAGCAAAGCAGACACACTAACTGACACATTCCATTCTCATTCAACGATTGTTATGCTTAGATGTTTGTTTCTTTCAAACTCCGCGTTGTTGCGTTGACAAATTGAGAATGAGAGCGAGAGTAAAATTTGAATACATATTCCGTTTTTGTCTTCCATTGCATTGCCATATAAAATGAAAACGCACACATACCAACTAACACACTAACTTGCCATTAAACGATTTGTTTTCACTTCTGTCGGCACTCCCGGAGTGCAACCCGCCGTTTTTTTTTAGAATATTACAATGTTCATTAAAAGTATATCTCTTATCAAATATAATACCTAAAATCTTTAGATATGCTACGTCTTCCATATTATAATTATTATATGATAAGTTAAAACCAGAACATTTTATCTTCTTACAAATATGTAAAGTATGACCTTTTTGATATGCTATGTTAGCTCCTGAGTGGAGAGACCATTCAGATATTTCGTCGAGGATATCTGTATACATTCTTTTTACTGCTTGCAGACTACTGTTTTTTGAAAAAATAATTACATCGTCGGCGTATAAGCAATGTTCGACAGAATGTCTTGATAGTAAAATACTCAGCTCATCAAAGGCAATAATAAAAATGATAACAGATATCGGCGACCCTTGTGGGATACCGTTGTATAAAGGTACACTATTTGAGAAAGTGTTATTAACTTTAACTCTAAATCTTCTGTTACTTAGAAAATTTTTTATAAAATTATATATTTTTGGGCCAACGTTCCATTTTTTAAGCTGTCGCAAAACAATATGTGGGCCAATTCGATCAAAAGCTCTTTCAAATCCAAACTAAGTATCGTGACATGGTTCTTACTGGAGAGGGCACTTGATACAAAGTGATCAAAGTGTAAAAGCAAATCAGGGGTTCCTTGTCGCTTTTTAAATGCTACCTGATTGCAGCTAATTAATTTGTTTTTTGAAACGAACCACATCAAACGCGTTGCAATTATTTTTTCAAATGTCTTTCCCATACATGGGAGCAAAGAAATCGGGCGGTAACTATTTAATTCGTCTTGCGGCTTTTTAGGCTTCAAAATTGGAACGATATCGGCGCTTTTCCAGCTTTGTGGATAAATTCCTGTGTCAAAAATTTGATTGTACAGGTCAGTAAGTCTAGACTTCAAAGAAGAAGGCAAATTTTTTAGTATAGGATATGAGATTCGGTCAAAACCAGGAGTTTTTCCTTTTGCTGAGGTAAGAACGTTTTCAAGTTCAATTATAGAAATTTTATCTTCGATAGCTTGTGCTGAACGTGATAAAAATTGGTTGGGTGGTTTTTGAGAAAATGTGAATTCAATTTCAACGTAAAATAGTCGAGTTAATTGCCAGATGTCAATTAAAAATGTCGACAGTTATTTATTTATAAACATTGATAGCTAAATTTATAAAACTTAAACTAACAAAAATCTTTATAGCATTGACTACTTAGGCCTTCAGCCATATTGTGTATTAAGCCCAAGATACAATGCTGCGAGATGCGTGCGTGCGAGACGCTTTATTTGTCAAAAAAAATTTATTATACGTAGTTTGAATGTGGCAATTTACAATACTGCAAGTGCGGCGTGCGTCTCGATTGACGCACGCAAGCCTTTTCGAAAAATTTAATATTCGTATGCGAGAGCAACAAAACAAATATTTGTCAAAATTTCATAAGAACAAAACAATCAAAATAAATAATTAAATATCAGATTTTGACACTCTCAACGCTGCGATGTATCGCATTATTGTATCATGCATCGCAATGCGATTTCTCAGGCCAATATCGCAGCGTCTCGCACGCACGCATCTTAAGTTTAATAATATTTCTTACAAAAGTATATCATGTGAGTTTAATAACAAAGAATAGTTCCATAAGGTATGGGTATAGTTAAGTTTTACCTGCTTTATTTTTCGTGATGTTTTTGAGCACACTCCCTTCACATACATAAAATGTGAATTATGAAATTTTTCCATAATATGCACCTTCAATAGGCCTAAAGTAGATAATAACGTATATTACCAACAATAGCGATAAAGCTAAAAAGTATTGATGACAAAGAATATTGAAGTGTCGTTTAGTGTCGAAATCGGCAATAGTGGTACAATAACTATGGGAAAACTTCGAATGAAGTCGATTACAAGTTGCAAAAAATATCAAGATCAAAACATCCGCAAAAGTCAAAAAAATTTTAATAGTATCGAAAATGTCTTTAATTCAAAAATAAAAATTCAGTTAAATTAATTGAAAACATAAAACGATAAAAATTTACAAGTCAAAAATGTTAAGTAGTGTAAAGATGTCATTGATATTCAAAAAATATTTGTCGGCTTTTAAGATGTGAAGTGTTTATTTTGTTAATTACAAGTATTTGTTTCATAATCTTCCGTTAAACCGTTTTCACAAAAAAAATATATTCAAGTCAAGTTTATGTGCAACGAGCTCAACTCACTTGAGCGCTTTGACGATTATTTCAGTTCGAGCTATAGCCCGAGTTGCTCAAAAAGCTTGAATGTGATGTGTATACTATCAATAAAATGTTCATACTGTGAAATCATCGATCTGATGTTTCCGCAGAGTTAATTTTTCAAATTGCAAATTCTATAAAATTTATCCGTAGTACGTTTAGCAGCATGAACTATTGAAATGCGCCTGGAAATGGTGAATATTTGTAATGAGATTCAAATATTGAAAATAAAATAACTATTTTATTTTATGAAGCATCGTAGCTAGGGGGGCTTAAAAATGGTTTTCGTACTATCAGTAGTGCAGCTAGGGGAAAAAAAGCAAAGGCTCGGGAGGCTTTGAAATGGTCCTCGAAATAATAATGCTTTTGATCAATAACCTTCCAAATTTCATCAAAAAAATTTTATGGATCTTTTGTTTTTTGTTTTTCTTAAGTAATATTTTTTAATGATTTTTTTTTAAGTTTCTTAAAAATTTATTTTTCGGTGGAAGAAACTTTTAAGGTAGTCGAAGCAGCCGAAATACCATGCTAGGAAATTATGTACGAGTTTTTTTTTATTACGAATTTATTCCATGGTTACTGCATTTTTGTTCTACTTTTAGTATGTTTTGATCTTCATACAATGAGTTCCTGTGTAACGAATACTTCGCTAATACGTTTTCTTACACACCTGTATTTCAAATGCTCGTGCGTCATATTTCCCATAGAACGAAGTCTTAAAATGTTTTTTTTTTTGCTATTTTTTTAAAAGTAAAATTTTACTAACAAAATGACGATAATCATCAGTAAAAAAGAATATTTTCACTAGTCCTCAAATTACAATTGTTCATAATGGTGTGAAAAATGTCGAAAAGAAACTGTGTATCGCTCGAGTTACAATTATTTCACAGAATTGATTTGCTGTAATAATAGTTATAGCTGACTTCCAGACAACGAGATGGTGGACAGTACAACAGTTGGTAAGATTCAACAGTTAGATGAAACCAATTTTTCAAATTGGAAATTTCGTGTTGCAGCTCTTCTATATAGATGAAAGAGGATTACGGAAGTATATTGAAGGACATTTGGATAATATTTTGTCAGAAGCCAAAGATACTGAAAAGGATAAAATTAAACTTGACGAAGAGAAATGTATTTCAATTTTGATGCAAACAGTTAGTGATGGGCAATTGGAATATATAAAAGAAAAGAAAACGGCAAAAGAAATGTTCGACACGTTATGTGGTATTTTCGAGCGGAAAACTATCGCAGGGCAGTTGTTAGTGCGAAAACAATTGTTAATGATAAAATATCATGAGAGCGATAGCATGATTCAACATTTTCTGGAGTTCGATAAGAAAATACGCGAGTTGAAGTCAATGGGTGCAAAGATGGAAGATTTGGATATCGTTGTTCATTTATTGCTAACTTTGCCAAAAAGCTATGAAAATTTAGTTACGGCTTTGGAAACGATGAATCAAGATGGTTTAACGTTAGAGTTTGTGAAAACTCGATTGATGGATGAACATAGTGTAGCGAAATTTGGTTTATGCTAGAAAAACTCTTGAAATAAATACCAACAAAAGAAACTAAACGATACTAGCTAGCATACACCATCTAGCGTAATGGTGTAAAAATAATAAACCGAACAGACGCTGCAGTACACTATTAAATTCAATAACCGATTCAATCTAGATTGTGAAATTCAACGTCATACAACGCCATCTAATAATAGCAACGTTCTGAATAATTGTGAGCTCAACGTCAGTGCGCCATGCTGGTGAATTGTGGATAGTGGTAGAATGCACGCCACTTGGAAGCAGTAGTAGGTTGTAGATAATGGTAGAATATACGCCACTTAGAAGCAGTGGTAGGTTGTAGATAATGGTAGAATATACGCCACTTAGAAGCAGTGGTAGGTTGTAGATAATGGTGGAATATACGCCACTTAGAAGGTACTGGATTATTCGAGAGAGTGATGACTGCAGTATAAAAGGGTTGTCATCTGAGCTGAGTGACACTGTAGAATTAAAACAGCGAAGCAGAACAGTTGTACTTAAACAGTACTAAAGTTAATACAGTGTGATCCGTAGTAAAGTAAAACAGTTTTCTATACAGTGTTAAATTAATATTAGAATTTGAACGTTAATAAAATAAACCATTTTATAACTAAATAAGTTTGTGTTTTTAATTGTTACACAATCCAGTGATCGAACTCAGAAAAGTGTGAGAGATCGAAATTATCGTCAAGGAGACAGAAATTTCGTAACAATAGCAAACGAACTGAAATGATATCGTCAAGCAGATCAAGTGAATCAGGTGCAATGAACGCAAGAGGCAAAAAGAAGCAGCTTACTTGTTATGGATGTGGTAAGGTTGGTCGCATCAAAGCTAATTGCAGAGCTCAAAAGAATCAGAAGAAAGATTTCAATGAATTTTCAAACAGAGCTGGTGATAGAAAACAAGCAACGATATGAGCTGTTGTGAATAAACAAGAAAAATCATCTAAATTGGAGTCAACAATGAATAAAGTACATAATCTAACACCGCCTCTTAATTTAACAGAAACACTGCTTTACAAAATTAAACATCTTAATTAAATACTAATTAGTTAATTGCAATCAAATTAAATTCAAAAGACATGGCCAAGTTAGTGAATCGCAAAATGGCGTTAGGATTAGAACAAGTAAATGTTAACACTGAATTAAAGTTTTGTGAATCATGTGTGTATGGTAAACAAACACGGACACCATTTCCACAAAATAAAATTGGACGCTCAAAACGCATTTTAGAGATGGTTCATAGTGATGTATGGGGACCAATGACAGATGAAGCATATGATGGGTCAAAATATTTTGTTTCATTCACTGATGATTTTTCGAGAGCTTCAATGGTTTACTGCATTCAACGTAGAACTGAGGTGCTAGATAAATTCAAAGAATTTATTGCGATGGCTGAAGCTTTACATGGCGTGAAAGTTGCGAAATTTAGAGCTGATAACGCTGGTGAATATTTATCACATGAAATGGATAAATTCTGCAAATCAAAAGGAATTCAGCGTATATACAGTGTTGCTTATAATCCAGAAATGAATTCAGTGGCTGAGCGTTTGAACCGTACACTAGAAGAAAAAGCAACAACCATGCTCTTAGCAAGTGGGTTAGATAAAAAGTTTTGGACTGAAGCTATTCTTACTGCAAATTATATCAAAAATCGATCACCAACTAGTGCATTTGGTGAACAGTTTAAAAATATGACACCAGCTGAAATTTGGTCTAAGCAGAAACCAGATTTGACACATTTACGTATATTTGGTGCAGAATGTTACAATCACATTCCAGCATGTAACCGGTCAAAAATGGGAGCGAAGGCGACAAAATGTTTGATGTTTGGCTATACTTCTTCAATAGGCTCGTATCGATTGTGGGACACTGAAAGAAGCAAACTAGTTTTCGGTCGTCAAGTGACATTTAATGAGGCATTATTATTGAAAATCGTTAACTTACCTGGTATTCAAAACTACAGCGAAGAACGAAAAAACACAAAAATGCATGCAACTTGTTTGAGCCCAATTTCACTTACATCAAACTAAGAGAGTGTGGTTGCGTTCGGCATGATAAATAGTTCTAAAATAAGATGCGTCATATCGAAATGGCCCTTGACGAATATGCCCTGATAATGAATGTGCCCCACTTTACCATATATCAAAATAAGCGAAAAATGGCACATCATTTTAAAGGTAATAAATTCTTCTTTCTAAATATATAAGTATTACTATATATAGGTTAATAAAACATTTTTTGAAAAAAATAACTGTTTTTTTAAAAATGAGGTCAAAATTTTTCAAAAAACCTCATATCTCGAAAACAATCCAACATATTTCAATTTTTAGCACAATTTTATACCTCATTATATATATATAATATCATATTTTGAAATCCATCTATAGCGTTTTTTAAAAAAAGCTGTATCTGCAACTTCCGATGGCTATATCTCCTAGACCAGATCCGAGCGATCTGATCGCCCGTCAGTTTGAAATTCCCCAAACAAAAATCACTGATTTTTTCAATAACGAATAAAAAATAACAATGACAACGTTGGAAACAACTTTCCTACAATATGAATTTTCTCTATAAAAGAAGTTTGCCTACTTTTTATTAACATTACGGAAGCCGAAGATAATATCCTTGCTAAAATTATTTACCTATTCCTGATTTTTGCTTTTTTTATATTGAAAAATAAATTTTCTTAGAAGCAGCGTAGTGGGACTGTTCAAATTTAAATACACATCTGCAAAATTTGAATAACTAATTTTTCTTAACTAAAGAGAAAAAGAAAATTTAAATTTTTAAACTTCAATATAACTCATATGTTTTTGAATTGAATTGAATTCCGCAGTGTGTGTGATCGACATCGACAGCGGACACATCAATCAAAAAACAAAAAAAACGCAAGCGCGCCGCACACCAGCAAAAAAAAAGTTTGAGAATGAATCACCACCAACTGCCGTTGACTGAATTTAACGTTTTTCAGGTTTTGGTTACGTAGTTTCAATTGGAATTTTCTGGGACCAAAATGCAGAAAAATCCTACAAAAACTTAAGTCGACTCTCGTTAATTCAATACATTATTAAAATTTTTAACAAATAATTCCAAATAACTAACTCATAAGAAAAAGGCCAAATTTTCTTTGTTTCGCAAACAGAACTTTTTTACTCTAAAAATTTAAAATGTGGCAACTATCAAACTCTTCCCACATATCAGCGTATGAAAAGTGCAGCGAAACGCGGTAATATATTGTTATCTCTTTTTACTTAAGTCTCGCACAAAAAATCGATTAAAGAGAACGATATTAAAACGATATCAAAATAAACACTATGGAACATCAAAATAGTTGCTGACTTATTAAATAGTTGAATGTCGATTGGCATAACTTAATGTTTTTCATAATTCAAATAAATATTATATCCCAACAAATTATAATATGTGCAATTATTGCATAAGGCAAATAAAACAACACGATCGTGTGTCAATATACATTTTAATAATTGTTTTACAAAGCAGGATCCTGTGGTCGTTAAACAAATCAGATTTTTCAAAAAAAAAATTTCTAATTTAATTTTTTTGCTGTTTTGATCAGCCTTTTTACGTAATATCTTAATTGATTTTTTGAGCCTTGGCCGTATTTATATGAAAGAAAAAACTGTTTGTTTTTTTTATTTGTTTCCGATTTTTCGGTTAGATTTTCCAATCATCACCAGGGACTGAAAAAACTAATAATTCGGAAAAAACATTTACAAAACATTTTTGTCATAAATTAAAATAACCCAACTGTTTTAATTATATGTTTGTAAATATGCCCACAGTTATCTGTGTCGGTTTTGTAGTTCAGTCTGTTTTTTGTAGGTGTATTGATGATGTGCAACATTTCTATTGTGTAGCGACTCGTATAGTTGTTTTCTTGTTGCAATATTTTTGTATTGCTGAAGTTTGGAACATGGCCCTTTTTTACGCGGTGGGCCGCCAGTGCAGTTTTGTAGTCACTTTTTGACTTCAAATCGGATTTGTGACCTGATAGTCTTGTTTTTAGTTTTGATTTTGTTGTTCCAACGTATAATTGTCCACATTTATTTATTCTGTCTTCATTATACGGTATTTGATATACAACATTTTTCGATATTATCCAATTTGCCTTTTGTATTTGTGTAAAAATTTCGAAGTGTGTTATATGATTTTGGGGCAAGTAGATAGTTGTTTTTATTGTACAGCTCAGTTTTTTTTTTTAGCTTTTCCGTAAATCCATGTACGTAAGTCACAGATTTGTAAATTTTTGGCTCTTTGTTTACATTAGTGTTTTTGGTTGCAGCTTCTCTGAGTAAGCGATTGATTGTGTTCTCCGGAAAATTATTTTTTCTTAGTATTTGTTTTATTCGTTTTTTGTTGTTCTTATGAAAGTGCTTGTCGCTTATGTTTATCACTCTATATATGAAATTTTTGGCAGTGTTTATAATTATGTTTTTTGAATGTTTCGAAAAAAAGTTGAGAAGTCTATCTGTTGTTGTTGGTTTTTGGTACCTGTCCGTTTTTAGAAGAGTATTCTTTCTTATTACAAGTGCATCCAGATACCTCAGTTTGCCATTATTTTCTTCCTCTATACTGAACTTTATGTGTCCATGGCAGTTGTTTAATGTCTTTAGCGACGAATCTATTGCGTCGTCTTTGACTATAGCAAATATATCGCCTACGTACTTCGTTAAAAGTCTGGTTTTTGTCGCTGTCTTCCATAAATTTGTCCAAAATCTCCTCCATCACAATATCCGCTATTATGGGGCAAACAGGTGGCCTCATAGGCATTCTTTTTAGATTGTTATAAATTTTATCACCGTACTTAAAATAATTGTTTTCGCGTACGCAAAGTTTCTAATTTAGTGTGAAAGTCCATAAATTCATTAGAAAATGAAGATCTAATATTTTGGAGGACTTTTTGCACTAAAAATGTTTTAATATTTTATCTGCGAACTGAGGCAAATGTTGTCTTTTAACTGTTTCACATGTCAGGGAAATAACACACACATCCTTGGAAGATGTCAAAAATTTACCCAATTTTTTAGTCCCGGTAATTACATATATCGACCTTAATATTTTCGAATGCGCAGTTCCCATTTTCAAATTCCTTTATTTCATGCTTTGGCAAAAGAGGTCTATGTGCGCTTTTGAACTGCATCTTAATTTTTTAAGCACAAATAACAATACCGCGACATATTTAATTTTTCCCTGTTCAAAACTAAGTTAAGTTGAAAAAAAGAAAACAAAATAATTACTGCGCAGTAGAGTTGATAACATTCAACATCTTAACTTATGGGTGACCAGAAATTGGTTCTATAGCCAATTTATGGAAGTAATTCATATGTGTATGTTAAAAGCCGATCGTGATTTATATTCGTTCTCATGGAGTGGTAAAAGCTGCACAACTCTTATGTTTCGTATGCACGGACCTTTAGTGTTAAGCTATTTAACGATATTAAAATTCATTACACCAAAATTTTTGTATATCGATCTTATGACATCCCTACAGAGAAAAGTTCGTATTTCGTTTCGCCTTGTTCGATTTCTTGTCAACAATTTCTCGTAATGCAAAAGTGAAAATATTTGGTTAAAAGTACAATTCAAATTATAAAAACTTGTGTAAAACGTCCAAGTTAATTTTGCACGTAGAATCTTTTTAGTTCTCACTGCTTTGTGCGTGTTTTTTGCGATTGCAAATACTTTCGGTGAAAATTGTGTCAATTCAACTTTTCACAGTACCCGTTTCGCTTTTTGCTGAAGTGTTTTTTTTGTGAAATGGTGGTGGGTCATTTTGAAGTACATGATATGATAAATAGTGACTGCTTCAAAATAAATAAAACTTATTAGTTTCGAATGTTAAAATCAATGTGTTTCTAAAATCAAAAATAAATGAATTAAAGTCCTGCTGAATAATTATCTGAGTGACGAACGGATTACATATTTCAATGTTGGTAAAAAATAAATCTTGTAAAAAGTGCATTGGGAACAGTGTTATACATAATTGAACGTATACAGTGAAATTTAGTCGTTCAGTTCTAACCCGACAGACCGACTAGCAGCTTTACCAGAAACAATTTTTTCATGAAATGGTAAGTTTTAATGGCACAGGTTTTACTTTAGCATAATGTCGGTCGGATCTGATTTCGGAAATATAGTCATCGAAAGTTGCGGATATGGCTAGCTAAAAAATCGTTCAAAAAGATACCCAAGCAGACTGCCGCGCATTCGTCAAGTTTCGTTGAATTATTATTACAAAGCGAAATCGCTCATTCAATACGTAAATGTCAAAAGAGATGAGCAAAAAACAATTGGCTTAATTAAACTTATAATAACTTTTTTAATTCTAATAATAAATATGTAATCAAAGAGTGTCGCTCGGATCTGGCTTGGGAGATGTAACCATCGGAAGTTGCGGATTTAGCTTTTCTCAAAATCAGCTATAAATCGGGAATTCCTATATTGATTTCAAAAATATCGTTTTTATATGAAAGGTAATTTTACAAGCAACAATTGTAGTTCATTAATTTTTGAAATCTGTCTTATGGTTTTTCGAGTTATTACGACTTTTCAGAAATTCTGAACAATTTTTCTTCAAATTCTGAACAATTTTTCTTCAAATTTGTTGATATGCTAAGAAAGTTCTTTAGATTCGTTCCCTTTTAAATGAAGTTTAATTTGAAGTTTTTTGTATTAACCCTTTTTAACGGAAATCAAAAAAATATGTACCTAGTAATTTTTTGAAAATTTTGAATTTTGAAAAACTACTGCAACAATAACAGCAACTACTACTTCAACTACCGCGGAGGCCACTGCGAAGCCGGTGTTGGACATAAAAGTTTTGTAGAAGTGTTAGGGGTCGTCCATTAATTACGTTGCATTAAAAAGTTGAAGTGAGATTTTTATTGACCTTACTCACATTTGGTGAGACTTCCTATCCTATTTTGACTCACGTAATTTATAGACGTCCCCTTACATTATTTTGAAGGGAATGAATTTCAGCTTTCTTAATATTATAATTTTTTCGGGGAAAAAATCGGTTAAATTTTCAGAAAGTCGTAATATCTCAAAAACTATGATTTAGATTTCAAAAATTTGTGCAAAAATATTGAAGGTTATTAAATTTCATATGACACCCATATTTTGGAAGTCAATACTGGGCTGCCGACTTATATCGATTTTTAGAAAAGCTATATCCGTAACTTCCGATGGCTTTATCAGCAAAACCAGATCCGAGCGGCACATGTCTTACATACAAAATTTCGCCAATGTAAGCTAAAGTAAATCTGTTCAAAACAATTATCTGCAAATTTTGATAAGTTTTGATACAGAGTGGTTTTATTTATATAACATGGTTGAACCTCGATATAAACAAGTTTACTTGAGGAGCTGATACTTTTTTGTTGTTGCGAGTAAGATGCCTGAAGTATGATATATTTATTTAATATTTCTTGTTCGTCAAATTTATAGAGTTCATTGATTTGTTTACCGGTATAAATAGGTTTTTTTTTTTGAAGATAAATCAGGAAAAAATTGTACATCAATTGAAACGATATTTATAGAGCTTTCTTAATATGTTAAGAAAATTAAATGCTAATAGATACATACATAGTTTTTAAAAAAGTTGGGCAGCACTTAAGAAAAATCATTATTTCTCGAAAACAATTTTCACAGATTCTTTTGTATTAAATTATTAAAGCCTATAACGTTTTTTTTGAAAAATGTATATCAGAAAAATTACCGATGTCGTGCTACCCCCAACCTTTGCTTCCACATTCAATATCACTATTAAAAGCAAAGGAACTCCCAAAGTAAATATAGCTACATAGTATTTTTATAATTTACAATGTTATTTAAATTTCACCACTTTGTAAAAAGTATTTGAGACTCACGCAAACGACTGCAGCCGATACTTGTCTGTACTTGTTAACGGAAAAAACGAAAGGCGGTTTTGTTTTGAAAATAATTAAACATCTTTTATAGAATAGACTTACCTGTTTTAAACATTTTGCGGCTTTGACAATACCTCCGACTTTTAGAAAGTAGGAGTAGTTGTATAAGAAGGCCTCAATTTCATATACCGAAAACCGTAGCAAAATTAGATATATTTCATAAAATAAAAACGCGGACCGCACGGGACGGAAATAAAAAACGCGGATCATATGATCACGTTAAGTTAGAATTTGTTGTTTCTGCTAGCGGTGTAATTGTTGAATCTCTATAATTTAGGTGTCTCTGAAGGAAGATGAGTCAAATTTTATCGAACGGAGGTATTTTGAACAGAAAGTCTATTTATTTTTATCTCCTCTAGAAATTTAGTGTTAGTATATTTTTATCTTTGAGGATTACTTTTTCAGTTACATATTGAGTAAGAATAGTTTCGGAATAGTAGCGTTCTATATTTTTTGTGTACAACATCCGATTAGTAAAATAAACATGTCACTGACTTACTATAAACATTTTTACTATGCGAAAGCCCTTAAAAAAATTATTCTTCTAAAAATAAAAACGTTGAAAATCAATCTTTATGAAAAAAAAAAAACGGGACAGGTTCAAAGCAAGCTTAAATACGGCAAAAATTTTTTTGAACGGAGTACGCCATCTTATTTCTGTAGTCTAAATGCTCGAAAAAACTTTAATCTTCTGGTTGAAAAATTATTTTTGCGGGTTACTAACACATACATACATATAATTAATTCATGGGTATGTTACTTAAGGTTTTTTGCTAAAATTTATTTTAGTCTTTTCTCTCTTATTCTTATATTATTAGTTTTTATAAGCCTGCTATGTAAAAAAAAAATAAATATTTTGGTTTATCTCCGCAAAATGCGGTCGTCTCAAGTCATCTGAAAGAAAGTAATTGGAATTGTTGAACTTTTGGTGTGAGACCATAATGGTTTGGGGTTGTTTTACCGCATTCGGGATAGATACATTTGGCCACCGATTGCGTCGAAAATTTACCGTTGAGATGGATTTTCCAGCATGTAAATGACTCAAATCGTCGTTCTCGATTTGTGAAATCTTGGCTAGACACACATTCCATCAAGGTTCTGGAGTGACAACCTCAAAGTTATTACTTAACTTCTACAGAGGACTTGTGGGGCATAGTAAAAAGAGTCGTAGCAACACGAAAACCGGCTAATAAAGCAGCTTTGTAGCAAGATATTCACGAGGGTGGCATAAAATTACTCTAGACTAGTGAGCACGCCTCAAAGGCAGCACGCCAAAGCGATGATCCAAAGATATAAAACGAAATCGTTATTCAACTCCATTCTTAAGGTAAACTAATAAAAAAAATATTGAGTATCACACCAACAAATTAAACAATTTTATTTACTTTCTTTCAGATTACTAATTATGAGACCTCAGCATGATATGAAAAAATGTACTAAGGGGATGCTTAAGTTTTGGCCAATACACTGTATTACCTTACTTGACGTTTTCACATTTTTCGGAGATAAACTAAAATATCTACATATTTTGATTTCTTTTACTGTAAATAGCTGCTTACAAAGCAGAATTATGCATAAATACTTACATTATAAGAATCAGAGAAAAAAAGAGTTACATAAATTTCAACGAAAATTGTATCCCGAAATATTAAGCCACGCCCTTCAAAACAGCTTATTTAAAAATATTTGTAACACTAGTACACAATTACCCCGACTTTCATAATCGATGAAGTTGCCTTGAAAATCAATCCAAGGGACAAGCCTTTGCTCTTAGATAACCTATATTAAGGAAATATCACTGGATACGCAAAATTATCCTTTCCATCTGGACATTAAGTTATTCTGAGCCTGTAGTTTCGAAGATCGACGTGGCGTATATACTTCATTTCCGTTGACATTTTTATTGTATTGAAACTTGCTTCCGGCACGCTATACGGGATATTGCAAAAATAACAATAAAAAAAAAAAATAGTTTATAAGAGCATCTCAGGTTGCCAATAAAATCGAAAAATATTTGTGGAGGAAGTGTAACCCATAAACCATGCAAAGAGTACTCCGAGCTGCTGATTCAATGGCCGTACACATGTAAGTAGCTATATGAGTGACAAATTATAAAAAGATTTTTGAAACATTGTTGAGAACTAAAAATTAATTAACTGCTTTATACAACACTGCAGACGAAGTGAAATCAAAATATTTTGATACTGAATGGACATTTGTTACTAATGTGAAGCATGTGTTGTTGGTAACTTTGCAACTTGTGTTCCCAGTAAGGTTGCTCGTGTGGTGCTTTTAATGTTTAGTTTGTATGCATGCGTCAAAAGAAACATTCTGTTCCCAAATTCACACTCACATTGTATGTTCACACTAAGCTATCAACTCGTATACTGAAATTGTGTGACATATTCACAATAAGTGTCTAAACTAATTCGTTCGGTTCGTTTCCAAAATAAAATAAAAAATTGCAAAACAATAAACATCCCGCTTACACATGTAAACTTTCTCAAACGCCAAATTTGTAAGAAAGAGACAACTATCTTTAGGTGATTCGCCATTTCCCATTCCTAGTAGGAAGACTTTCGTCGAGTATAGTTGAAAATTTTTATCCATTGCTAAAAATTAAAATTTTTCATTGAGTTAAATAATTTGGAAATATAAATATAATTTTAATTAAATTGAAGAATATAAGAGTTGATTGAGAACGTTGTTGTGCAAAAATAAGGTTAGCAACTTTATTATTTCGTTAAATTATGAATTGAAAAAAAAAAATCACTTGTTTTGTGCTTTGAAAGACGCAGCGTTGGTGCTGTTGGTCTGGTCTCGCCATCACCTAGCTGCCTTAAGAAATAATAAATATTTCATAGTTGCTTTACTGCAATTGTTGCGTATAACAAATTTACTTTTGCTCAAAGTAAAAAACCATAAAAGGGAGAAAATTCAGTTTAAATTTAATACCTCGTGCGTTGTAGATCAGTTAATTGAAATGTCACAGTATTAGACTCAAAAGATTAAGGGGGTTGTGTTATTGATTTTTAATTTTATAAAAATTAGAAAATTAAAAACGGGATTAATTTTAGTTTAACGACAATCGATTATTTCCGACAAACCTTGCTTTAGAACAGTTTTACTTAATTGCTCATTGCCCGATTTTTATTTTATTTTATGGGTAATAGGGGGCTAAAAGCAACAAAAAAAAATTGCGCTCGGATCTAGTTTCGGAGATAAAGCCATTGGAAGTTGTGGATATAGTTAGATTTTGTAAAAATCATTACAATTTGGGTACCCCTGAATGAATATCAAAACTATGGGTGTCGTAAGAAAGATAATTTAATGGCCTACAATAATGATAAGCAATTTTTTCAATTTTAACTTATAATTTTGAGGATTTTTCCGAAAACTGGAACAAATTTTTTGTTTTTTTAAAACCTTTATTTGTTCCAAAAAATGTGTTAATAAACTATATCAAGAAAGCTTGCTTCTTTTGCTTTATAATTATGTACCATTTGCATAGTTTTTTAATTTTCCCTATTTTTTATCGAAAAAAGTAAACTCACTAGTGTATTTTGGTATTAAAATATATGGTAATTATTTACTTTAACGGCCTCACTCCCGATTTTCTTGAAATTTTGGTATGTTGTAAAATTCAGTATGCTTATCAAGAATATATATGTACATATAATGGGCGCGGAAATGCCTTCTATTTTTTGAGCTTGAAAATCGCTAACATCCTATAGTATCCGGCTTCGCTAGCCACAGTAATTTCACATAACAGTTAAGGTAGTGGGCGGCCTTCGGCCGCAGCTCAGAACTTAACATCCTCCAGTATGTTCAACAATGGAAACACGGGGACCTTCCAACACCAGCTTTACTACATCCACTGACGTTGGACAAATTTTTCATGAATGTAACACAATCAATATTTGAATTGTAAGAAAAAACAACAGTTTTGCCGCAGACAAACGCTTTTATTAAAAATCGAGCTTGCGATTTTTTATAATGAAAATTGTTTTGTAATAACTGTTGTTGTACTGGTCGTTGATGTTTTTATTGTTTTTGTCCATAAATATATAGTTTTCATTGGAACTCATTGAATAAATTTTTTTGTCTCCGGTAAAGAAGTTGGTTGAATGGTTATGAATTAAGAATAAAGAGAATAAATTAAGCTATCTTAAGGGTACGTCCTTAAATTATCTCAGGTGTTTTTTTTTTTAAATTGCCCCCCCCCCCCCCCCCCTCCTCTTGGTGAGATTTGGTGAGTTTTGACGGGACTCCCCCCACCCTTCCGTGAGACTTTTCTTATAATTTTTAGGTGTAATTTGCTATAATAATTCATACTCTTTGGATTAAAAAGTCGACGTGAGATTTTCGTTGACCTCCCCTCTCCCTTCGTGAGATTTGATGAGATTTTGCCGGACCCCTCCACCCTATTTTGACTCACGTAATTTATGGACGGCCCCCTAACATGCTAAGAAAGTTATAGGTTATTGACATATCTTTTGAAAAAAAAAATAATTACCATTATTGTAGGTCATTTAATGATCTTTCTTCTGAAACCCATATTTTTGATATCCATTCAGGGTTTCCCAAAGCAAATATCCGCAACCTCCGATGGCCAGATCCGAGCGACACTTTTTGATTGCATATTCTTAGAATTGAAAAAAGTTTGGTTTAATAAAAATTGGCGAATGGAAGCTAAAGTAAACTTGAGCCCTAGTTTTTCTTATCTTGTTTTTAATTCTAAGATAGATACATGTCAGTTTCAGATATGTATGTTATTTGAAGTTGCGATATAGTATGTATATAACTTTTTTAAAAAGGGGTATAAGTTGGATAATATCCGATGTGGGTATTATATGAAAGTCAATATGTAAGCTATAAATATATTAAAGTTTGTAATCTGTCATTAAGTTCTTAAGATATAAAGGTTTTTCTAAAATTAATTTTTGTTTTATAAACAGTTTGTTTCTACATAAATACAATTCATAATTATAATAATAATAATACGTAGAACAAATCTGCCATTTCGTTTTTTACATATTCTGGTTACAGCTGTAAAAAACTCTCAAGAAATTAAAGGAAATAATTAAAAGTGACATATGGAAAGTGTAGAACCATGCCTTAGCCGGGGATTTAACTTTGATCTCTGTGTTAGCAGCATTCTTGGTCCTCATAGAGGAAGGAGAATTTGTATCCTATCGACACTATAATTGTTCAAAATTATTAGATATGGTACCTGTTGGTTTATTTTGTTTGTCTTATAAAAAATAGGAAATATTACTTTTTCCTCAATTGCTCATACTACAAGGAGCAAGAGTAAAATAAGCTATAATACTGGGAGTGAGCCCTTTCAATATCATACTCGACAAGGAGATGCATAATGATTGAGCGGCAAAATCAATTTTAAATTTGACTTGAAGGAAGTAGGAAATTGGGTGTAATCCAATAATCTTTACTAAGTTTTTGCAATGTAAATACCCTCTCATATTAAGTAGTTAATGTTTTACCTTTAAGATTAGTTAACATCTAAACTTTTATTAAAATCATCAGAGTCATTTTGAGCTATTTTGAATAACATTTTTCGATTGTAAGTATGGGTGTTTAATCCTAATAGATTAATTGTTGCACGTTAGTACATGCATTAGAAGTTTGCTGAGTTGGTGTTCTAGTACTTGAACTAGAAGTTTTAATTGTTTTGAGTTAAGCCTACTTCTTCTTGACTGAGGTTAAATTAACATCTTTTATTGATAATTTATTACTGCTGTTATTTAACTTAATTATGAACCATATATAGTAAAATTATGCATATTACATAAAATACAAGAAAGTGTTAAGTAATAAAAACAATTAAGTGTAACAATGCGTAAATGGTATAAAGAAATTGTTAAATAAACGCAACAAACAAAAATTATCAATTACCAACTAAGCATTATGTTATGCTAGTGAATAAACTCTTAAATGCTTAAGGGCGTCCGGGAGTTTTTCGAAAAATAAAGACATTTTTTCAAAATTTTTTTTTTTTTAAGCTGCATTTTATATAGACCAAATTTTTTTTTTACATAATTAAAGTATAACTATTCAAGATTTATCTCTTAAATTTTGGTCCAAAAATATTCGTCAATAAGTTAGAAAAGTGCAATGCCGTGAACGACCTCAAAATTTGCGGTGAGTAAGATATCTAAAGACTGGCTCATCCGAAAAAGAAAATTAAATTTTTTTCGGTTAAGCAAATAGTTAATTTTCATTTTTTGTGCACAAGCTTGAGGTAAAGTCCTAAGGGCTATGAGTTCACAGTCCTAACCATTACGCCACGCTGCCTCATAAATTCGATTTTTTTATTATTCCTTTTGTTCACTGTGCCCATAATATTTTATGTCAATAACGCAGGGTAATCTATTTTTTAAAATTTTCTCATAATTTAATGCAAGTTTTTCTTTTTTTTTATGGCACCAGTCTGTATCTTCGATTTTGGGTAAAAACCAGGTTCTAACTTTATTTTGCGACTATGAATATGGGCCGACGATTTTAATAATCCACCGAATTCAACCCCTCAATAATATTATTAAGTTACAATTTTTGAAATTATCTAATCTTTAATTGCAAAGGCATATGGTGGACACTTGGTTCACAAATCGGTCATTTCGCATTCATCAATAATATAATCAAATAAATTGCTACAGAAACAAAGATCAAAGATTCTATTTAACTTCTAATTAATTTGTGAAAGTCCAAACTTAAAGACATATCAATGAAATATATTTCATTGCTAGAGTTTATATTGGTTTATAGTAAAATAAGTGCATTTTTATCAATACTACTAGACCATAGAACGCTACTTACATAAGTTAAAACACCTACAATACAAAAAAAGACTTTCACCAGGTACATCAGCAGCAAGGTTATTCACATTATCCACATGTGTCATGTACAATGAATTCAAACTATTTGGTGGAATATAAGATGCACATAAATAAACATTTCCAGAGGAGTTATATTTAATAGTTTGCACGGCAATTTTAATGTCTTAGAATTATTTATTGGCTGCTAATAATTATTTTTTCTTATTCAAGTCTTAACTGTTTTTGTAATGAGGCGCAATTATTGTCTCTGCAGTCATTCATGATCAATTCCTATATAATTGATAATCAACTTTTCTTTTCTAACGCAGTTAATACATTTCACAGAAGTGTTAACGCAATCTTTTAACAAATTACCTGTTTCACGTCATTTAGCACATATTTGAGTAAGCTCTCTACAGGCACTGGACTTATGATTGATGCCCAGCATTTAAAACTTCTTAAAAGACTTAAACTTTCATAGACCGCACATCTGTCCCGCTCAATATTAATTAATTTTTTATTTAGTTATGTCTTTAAAGCCAATACCATCAATTTCAATGATCGCATTTTAAACTCGAGGATTTTTGAGGAACTTGAAAACTCTTAATCATTTTAGCTCTGTGTTCCGAACATTGTTTTGATTTTTAATTGCGTGAATTATTTTATCAATATTTAAACATAAAACTCATTTCGGATATATAAGGTTTGTTCGAGCCAGAAAAAATAGGTAAATATTTATAAATATTTATAAAGTTTTACCACAAAAAGCGTTCGAGCCACAAAAAATGTGGTGTTTGAGAGAGAAAAAATGAAAGTAAGAAACAGCTGATCACTTCCCCTCCCAAAAATAAGTTAAATTTTCACCCAGATAAATTTTTTGTGGCTAAAAATTGAAGACTGTCAAAATCGTATGCAACGAGACTGGTGACTCACTTTTTGCATGCGAGGGAAATTAAATTTCCTGTCTGAATTATACCTGTCAAATACTTTCCATATAAAATAATTTTCAGCGATGATTTTTTTTCACTTCTTATAAGGTTGTGTTGAGAAGGAGCAACATAACAAAAAGCTTGAAATCAAAACATTTCTTGGTAAATGCTCATTTATTTAATTAAAAGGTGAGCGATTTTTTATTGAAAAGGAATCGTAAAGCTGAATGTCACCTAAATGGTTGTACGGTATTCAACCAGATAATTATTTCTAAAATATTGTTTTTAGAAGCGCGCAGTTTTAACATAAGGAATTGGAAGTGTTGCTAAATCAAAGTTGTTCCAATTTTTGTTTTTACAATTCCATCGAACATAACTCTTTGTTTGAGCAAAAAAACTTGGTGCAGAACTTTTCAGGACTGACAAGCTGATAAAAATAACGTGAATTCCGTAAAAACGTATGCGAAATGTAAAATTTTTGCCTAGCTTAACATTTTAAGCAGTCTCGAAAGTGTTTTTTTTATATTGAATTCAAAATTATATTAACTCAAAATGTAAAATAATTTTGGCTAAGATTTACTTCATGCCAAACCTCTTATTCTTATACTAAGCATTTTTTTAAAATGCACTTTATGTATTTAAAATAAATTAAAGTTCAAGATAATTTATGAATCTATAAAAATCAGGTAGAAAACTTTGAAATCGGTCATTTACCTTTTGAGTTATTTCAATAATATTCTCGAAAATGCTTCACTCGCCTTGCATTCAGAATGTCTTAAACAAACGGTTATGCAACTATGGTGCTGGTTTTAGCTCCTAAACTCTACCATTGTTTGTTTACTAAAATACGCGCAACTTTTTGACAGTCTTCAATTTTTACCTATTTTTCCGTTCTAGCCAGAATTGTGGTGATTCGAGTAGTCAGAGAAATTTTAGCTTTTACTCTTTCCAAAATCGCGATTTGACACTTTTCAATTTTTACCACAAAATCTGGTTCGAACAAACCTATAATTATCACTCAATTTGTCTTCAGTTCGTATCTAAAACTTTTCTGTCCACATTTCCACAACGAATAGTACCATTGATTCCAACATTAAGAGACGATGGATTAATTTTCTTTTTGATTTCACTTAATGTTTTCTCATTATTTTGATAGGTTTAAGTATAACAGGTGCACTTTAAACTGAGTGTTTCTTTCGCTGAGGAGCATATTTTTTTTGGACTCTCGCATTCTCAATTTCCAGGCTTAACTTGTTATTTTCACAAGACTCTTGAGTATTAACCAACGCTATTAGTCTGTTGACTTTATAGCTTAAAGTAAATTTTTAATTTCGTTCTTGTTTATTTTCAAAGACTCGCCAAAATCATCTTTATATAATCGAAATAGAACACAAAAGTTAACGAAATGAAAACGAATTTTTTTTACATTCGACACATTTTTTTCTCTCAATATTTTCATGTATATAATGAGCTAGCTGAGCACATGTAAAAGCAATAGGAAAGAAAAAAAAAGAGGATATAAAAGTTTTGCAGCAGCGCGTATATCTCCATTTCTCTTTTTATATTTTTTCGCACTATTTTTCATGCAATATATATGCACATAAAATTTGGTGAATCCCCTTGAATTGTGTGTGATGTGGCTTGTAATTTTTACATATGTTCATAATTCACATTTTGTTTTCGAAACTCTTCATGTAAAGAACAGTGAAGACAGCAGTGAAAATGTAATGATGTAAAGAGTTTTTGCTTTGTCATGCATATGTATGTACATTAGCGTGGTTCAGACATATATGAAAAAAATTAAAGTTGTTCCAAACTTCGCTCCCCGGGCACCAAAAGTTTCGTATTGGTGCCAATAAAAACCACATAAAATTTGGTCCATTTCAGAAAACATTTGATGGACCCGCCACCCTTTTGAAAACTGGAAAATGGTCCTCAATCTATCAAAAATCATTAATATCTCTCCGACGCTGCCCCCTAGAGGGATCAAATCCATGACAAGGTCCCATTATTTTTCCTTCTCCAACATTTTTTCTGAACATACTTACCCCCTATCGCAACCCCTTAGGGGTGCTCCCCTGCAACAATTACATTCTTGTGAAATTATGAAATTGACTTCCCCCTCTTCTCAAATGCCTCAGAAGGGGTAAAACTCAAGACGAACTCGTATTATTTTTACTCTCCCAAACTTTTCTCTGTACACATCTACCCCCTATCTGCCACCCTTTTGGGGGTCCACCTACAAAAAACACAATTTTCCGTGGTTCTTATTGGCACCAATATGAAACTTTTGGTGCCCGGGGAGCGAAGTTTGGAGCAACTTTAATATTTTGAACCACCCTAATGTACATACAGTGAATCAAAAAAGTTTAGGCACAGCGCCATCTACAAAGTTTATTTGTTAATAACTTTTTTTCCACTTGACTAACAAAAATAATAAGGATGTAATTTTTAATACGGAACATTTTATTAAATATCTAAGCAAAATATATTTGAATTCCGTTTTTTTTTAGATGTGATGTAACAATTAGGGAAAATGCATGATTTTCATATCAAAAAAGTTTAAGCACACATATGAAAAATTTAAGCCTTGGTCCAATTTCCGAACATCTAATATTTGGTTTGACCTCCAGTAGCTTGAATAAACTGCCTGTATGCGTCTACGCATACTTCCAACTAAGTTAGATGTCTCCGCGGGTGTTATATTTGGCCATTCTGTGCGTAATTGGACCAAGGCTTAAATTTTTCATATGTGTGCCTAAACTTTTTTGATATGAACATCATGCATTTTCCCTAATTGTTATAACATCACATCTAAACAAATAGAATTCAAATATATTTTGCTTAAATATTTAATAAAATGTTCCTTATTAAAAATTACATCCTTATTATTTTTGTTAGTCAAGTAGAATAAAAGTTATGAACAGATAAACTTTGTAAATGGCGCTGTGCCTAAACTTTTTTGATTCACTGTATGTATTTTTATAAATGAATTTATAATTTTTATTTATTTTTGTTTATGTTTTACGTTTATTTATACATATGTAATATAACTAGTCACTTAATAAAGACTTCATTTGAACTATGGACCTACTTAAAACTAAATTTTTTATAAGAAATTTAGGATTTGGAACGTATTCCCCAAATTTAATACAAAAGTGGGTTCACAGTGCACGGTTTCTGCCTGCGTGCTGATTACTGTAAGTTACTTTTCATCTATGAATTTTCGTAGTACTTTGCTTACTTGCCGCTGGGAGCTAGTTTTGAAACATATGCTCCAATAAGCTCTAAGTTTAATTTGTAATCAGCTCATCTGCTCTGCTGTGATCTAAGTCAACAAATAGACCTTTTGAAATAAAACTTTTCAAACCCATGCAAGTAATATCAATTGGATTAATAAAAAAAAAACCAGAGTTATGCCATCATAGAAATAAATGTTGGTTGATTTTGCTTTTAACCAGCAGATAGTTACCCGTAACTATGACAGCAAAACAACACTTTCGTTTTCACCAAGTGCTAAGTATCCGTCGGTTAGCTTCTTTATTGTGAAAATGCCAGAACTAAATTTGTGACAGCTGCTTTGTGTTTACGTTTTTTCTGCTGCTGGAAAATAAATATGGTGAATGATTATTATGATTTCCGTTTACAATACTTTCAATGTTTCTTTAAATTTTTTGAATTATGTTGCTTAAATGGATACAGTTTTTGACGAGTCTGGCAAAATCAGTTTTAGGCCCATATTTACTTTTTTTGATGTTTTTACATTTTGATTTAAGTTCGAATGAACAAAAATTGGAAAATACAAAATAATTATTTTTGGTCTCATCTTTTCTTCTGATTAGCGGTTAATCGGTACAGTTTTTCCGTAACATAATCAGCACTTAACTGACGGATCTGCCATAACCAAACAAATGCTTTTTTTTGCTAACAGCTGGCTAAAGTTCCGATTTGTGCTTAACCGGACATTGATGAAACGGCTCTAGGTTGTTTATTATAATTTGAATTTTTTTAAAAGGCTTCGTAGCAGGATTTGATTGAAATACGTTATCTTTAAATAAAATTATTTTCTTTGTTATAATCATCTGATTTTTATTGTTTTTTAGACTATACTTTTATGGCTTATCAGTGAAGCATCACAAAAGGTTGACCCCCAAATCAGTAAATCAATTAAGTTGCTGTTAACAGCTTTCAATATTAGTTTTGATTTGACTTGTAATTGTGTTTGGGTAAATCTGTCGCGTCGTTGCTTATGATATCAAGAATATTAAATGTCAATACAATGTAAACACTTGCTTAATAATGTATCACAATGTTCCACTTTCCCACTTCCATTGCTTTATTATAAATCCTCGATAATGAAATATTTATCTCAACGACTTTGTTGTATTCAGCTGTTTGTTTACAAACTCGATTAAACATTCCATTATACTGAATATACAACAACAATTAATTCCAACAAAAAAGTCGAGTAATTTTAGAATTACAACATGTGATGTGAATAAGACGAGAGAAATGTTAAAAAGCGAGAGTATAAGAGTTGAACGTAAAATATAATATCACTATTTAATACACTTAGCAACACTGCATTGTATGACAAAATATTTGCTATGTATAGCTTTTTCTTATTCATTATAGGCTGAGAGCCGGCTGTAGAAAAGTCGAGTGTATAAGATTACAGGATGAGATGTATGCCAAATGATAGAGCTCAATGAGCCTAAATAGAATATCTAGGGTTGCCTTGCCAAAACCTGTCCCTATGGCCGAAAATGCCCGAATTTCAGCCAATTTTGTTGTTCTAATTAAAACTGTAGTACATAACAGCTTGAAATGTATGCCAAATGATAGAACTCGAAGAGGCCTAAATATAGTACCTGGGATTGTATTGTTAAATCCTGTCCCAAACATGGGTTTTCACCGGTTTTTTGGGTCAATTTTCATTAATGAAGATAGCAGCTTAAAATTCGTGCCAAATGATAAATATCGAAGAGCCTAAATAGAATATATAGGGTTGCCTTGTCGAATCATGTCCTAAACATTATTTGACACCCGTTTTTGGGGTCAACTTTTCTTAAATGAGTGGCAACTCATGTTTGGGACAGGATTCTACAAGGCAACCCTATATATGCTATTAAGACTCTTCGATATCTATCATTTGGCACAAATTTCTGTACTACATAACAGCTTGTAGTACATAACAGCTTGAAATGTATGCCAAATGATAGAACTCGAAGAGGCCTAAATATAGTACCTGGGATTGTATTGTTAAATTCTGTCCCAAACATGGGTTTTCACCGGTTTTTTGGGTCAATTTTCATTAATGAAGATAGCAGCTTAAAATTCGTGCCAAATGATAAATATCGAAGAGCCTAAATAGAATATATAGGGTTGCCTTGTCGAATCATGTCCTAAACATTATTTGACACCCGTTTTTGGGGTCAACTTTTCTTAAATGAGTGGCAACTCATGTTTGGGACAGGATTCTACAAGGCAACCCTATATATGCTATTAAGGCTCTTCGATATCTATCATTTGGCACAAATTTCAAGCTGTTATCTTCATTAATGAAAATTTACCTAAAAAACCGGTGAAAACCCATGTTTGGGACAGGATTCAACAATGCAATTCCAGGTATTATAATTAGGCCTCTTCGAGTTCTATCATTTGGCATTCATTTCGAGCTGTTATGTACTACAGTTTTAATTAGAACAATAAAATTGGCTAAAATTCGGGCATTTTCGGCCATCGGGACAGGCTTTGACAAGGCAACCCTAGATATTCTATTTAGGCTCGTCGAGCTCTATCATTTGGCATGCATCCCATCCTGTAATCTTATACACTCGACTTTTCTACAGCCGGCTCTTGGACTATTATTACTTTCAGCTTTCTCTTTTGTATTTCCTTTTCAATAAATTTGAAGTAATTTTAGGTTTAATAAACAGGTTTTCAGAGAAATAATTTAATTAAGTTTATAGAAGACAAGGACCTTTGGATCTCTGAACTTTGATAGTTTTTTTTTTTAATTTAGAGTTGAAAGTTCATGGATCTCGCCAAGACCAATTTGTGTCTGATTTCATTGAAATTTTTCGAAAAAAACCGGCACTAAAACGTAAAAAAAATTGGTCCTAAGTGCCAAAATAATGTTTTAGGTACAAGTATGTTTGTTCTATGGGAGGTGCCACCCTTTGTTGTCAAAACACGCCCACATTTTTGGTGTGGTTGAAGAGGTTTTTTTGCGGTCCCATATACCTATATTATAGAATTGGGTTTAAAGAAATTTCTTCCGAAATTTCAGCTTCCTAGATCAAACCTGTGAACGGCGCAAACAGTTTGTTTCCTATTAAAATTCATGTGTGGCAGATATTTTCTACGTTTTTGTCAAAAAGTATTTTTTTTCATATGAATTGTAACTGCACCACAATCTATTGATAGCTGAGTTCACATTTTTTATTTCAATAAGCATGAAGTCCGTTAGGTTTTTAAAAAGCGCATAATATTATATTTGAAATCTTGGCGATCGGTTAAAAAATAAAGGAGCTATGAATTTTTTGAATTTCAATTAGCTAATTTAGGTCAAAAAATGCATGTTTGACTCAATACAATCTCAAAATCCTGACGTGCATGAGCATTTCGGATTTAACGTAAAAAATCTTTAAAATTCATTAATTATACATTTTTATTATGCTCTGTGCACTAGTGTTACTCTGTGTACCTTCTTGCTCTCTTATTTTACAAATAATTATTGTACTCTGCTCACTTTCTCTCATTGTTGAAAAAATTAACATGGTGATGTCCAGTGATGCCATTTTTGTTTTATATCAAAACTGGCTAGAATTCAAAAAAAAAAAAATTAACAGATTCAGAAAATTTATAAAGAAAAATTGCTAGGAAAACTACTATCTTTTGTTTTTTAAAGTTAGTCTTACACATATTTGCATTTACATACATACAATAAATTTTTTAATAAAACAAGTGTAAAAAATACATTCCTAGAGTAACAATAACACAGATACGACAATCCAATTTTATGCCTAGAAAATAGAAGGAAATACAAAAAACAGTTTTGATTTGTGAAATGTCCGTTAAGTACAATACACTTGAATACTGAAATTTTTTGCTTATGGCAAGAGCGATTATAAACAAAAATGTGCAAATTACTGTTAACGTGAGATAACATCAATCTTAAAATATCGCTTTTGAATTCGAATTGATGCAAGTGTATCTCAGAATATTGGTATGATAGATAATTGGTTCACAAAAAGCTTTCAAGTCTCCTTAGTATTTCGCAATTGATAACGCACAAATGTGCTACATTCATAAAAAAACCCATACGGCATTTGAAATTTTCATTATTATAAAATATATATATATACAAAATAGAGTAAATCCAAACTTTTCGCTATTGCTTTTTTTTTATACAAATCACTAGCTGTCCCGGCAGACGTTGTTCTGCCCTTTCCGGTAGGTGGTGCGATGTTGTATGAACTCATGCGACTTTTACATATGTATGCAACAAGTCTCATTCATCTGCATCAAATAGTTGCTGATGTAAGTATACAACATGTTGTTTTATTCTAATATAGGAGGAGTGGAACCATCCATTTTTTTATTAAAGTTTTTTTTTGCTCGTACCTTTAATATATGTACCAAGTCTCATTCATATGCGCCAAATAGTTGATGAGATATGATAAATTTGATTTTGTCATCGCTCATTTTTCTAAAACAATCAGTGCAAAAAACCTTTTAAACCATTTAAAACACAATTATAAAAATTCGTCAAGTAGTCCTCGAGTTTAGTGACAGAGTTTTCGCATATGAGAGGTGTGGCACCGCCCATGTTTTTATGACATGAAAATTGTCAAATCGATATTTCTTCTATGAAATTCATGTTTTACATGTTACGCAAATTTTGCGGCTTAGAACATAGGACTAGCCTTAAATAACAAACTGGTCAAAAATCCGTGCAAAAATAACTTATTCAATTACACACTATCCATTCTTCTACGAAATCATTCCTGTTGTTATCATCGTCGCGACAGCGTGGATTCATCAAAACACCGATAAAGAATTCTTTTGAGTAAACAGTAGAATAAAACAAATGACAGATATAAAATATGTGTACCTATACTTTCAGAAATGTTATTTTACTTTCATAAACATTGTATAATGCCTCTTCCGTCACATTTTTAATGCGTAATGAAAGAAGAAAATATATTATATTGTATATCTTCTCTTTCAATCAACATTTTTGGAAATTTGTTCTACAGTGATATTTATCAAATGGTTAAGTCACTAAATATAAATCAGAGTAGTTTCATGGTAGAACATATTTCTATTTTGTAATGCCGGTAATACCACCGTGAAAATGGCATCACTGTTGATGACGCGAATGTGCCAATACATTTCATTATTGTTGCGACAAAAAATTTGCCACAATTGAAGAGAGTGCCACTGAGCAAACTGTTGCGCTCGCCAAAAATACATAGCCTATTATAAGCGCTTTGTACATTTGAATTAAAATCAGCGACGTAGTAGCTTTATCGTTAAAGAAAAAGAAAGTCAGCTAGCTAGCTAACAGTCTGGTCGATTGTCTAACCGGCTATAACTGCGCCTCTGGTCTCTCATATCTCTTTACCAACGCAGCGCTGCGCTTCACTGTGCTGTGATATGCTGTGGCTGTGAAGTCCAGCGTCTCGTTGGCGAATATCATTATTTATTTTACCGTCATCGTGAACAAACGTTAAAAGTTTTAATTTTTATTAAACAGCCTTGTGGCCACTGTGCCAAAGTGCTGTAGTTGTTATTGTTTTTAAACAAAGTTTTTGCCGCTTTCCTGTATTAAGAGGAAAAAATAAATAATTAATTTTTATTTGTTAAATAAAGTATAACCCAATTTCGCCTGTTATCGCGTGTGTATCGTGTTGTGACCGCTGTGCTCATTTTCAGCCGGCGGTTACTTTACCTTCTGGCGGCTGTGGCCGCTCAGCTGGTCGGTTCGCTGTTGCTACTGCTGGTGGTTTGTGATATATTTTTTGTTTTTATATATTTTTAAAATAATAAAAGAAGGCAGATAGAGCAATAGTTTTTTTTTGCTTTAAACAAATTGTGGAATTGACATATATTCTGATTTTTTTTAAGCAATAAATTTATTTTTACGCATGTTGCTAGAAAAAGTTTTTGGGAAACTGATTTGTTGTTTTTAGACGTTTTCAATTAGCATACATGCGTTGTAAGTTATATGTAGTTGTATGTTTGCTTTAAAATATGTAAATATTTGGAAATAAAAACTATTGTTTTTATTTAGCTATAAGTTTTGCTTTAGGTAAAAATTAAAACCTGTGAATAAAATTATGACTATGATAAATGATGTATGAATATTGTAAAAAAAAGTGAAGGGTAACGCCTGTAATTGGTCATAGAATAATTTGCATCAAATAAAGCAAGTTATGTATGTATAAATTATTTTACTATGAAAATTTTGTACACTGATTTGAATTAAAATTAAAACGTATGACGACTTATGCCTATAATTTGTTATTAGCTTAAGCGAAACTTATCGGTGGTTAGAATATGTTTATTTATGTAAATGTAAGTAGTGTTAAGGACTAGATCCGAAAAGTTTCCAACTTAAAAAATAAGGAAAAGATTATATATTAGTTTTATTAATTTTTGTAACGCAGTGAAAAATATTTCAATAATTAATTTGACAGTTTAAAGTAGTCCATTACATTTTTTTTGCATAACCCATTGCTTTTTGTACAGAGTAAAATAACATACATCGAAATTTCAATTTTAAAATGAAAAATGTTCAATATTATAGAGAAATGTTTAATCTCTGTTGTCTTGCACACATTTTATCCATGACTTCTTTAGCTGACTTTTATTGCGTATTGCTAGCAACTTCATACAATTTAGTCGCTCCTTAATTGATGCAATAAACAAATTAAAGACTTCAGAACTGATGTCTAGATCTTATGTGCAGATATGTTTTCGAAAATTGTGAAGTTAAAACCATTTATTGTTTGTATGAATTGTTAAGGACCCTTCTTTGCAGTGTTGCAGCGCCTTCAAATGCGGTTTTGAAAGAAAGTTTTTGTGGTCTCAAAAACGAGATCCAGGATTTTGTTTTTGAACACATTGATTCACATTAGTGAATTTTTTTCCCCGGATATATATATTTTTAAGGTCATAAGAGCAGAGAGCTACTGCTTTTAATTTGACTTAAGTTTTAGGGATGTTCCATATGCTTTGAGGTGGGGGACATTTTCGATTTTAGTCGTGCACTTGTTAATTGTTAGGACTTCGTTTCTTCTTTTTTTGCAGTTTTTGTTTCTGAAAAATTGTCATATCGTCGCTAAGGTTGTACTCGAAGTTGTAAATATTAAGGCTCTATATTTAACTGAACGGTTGAAATTGAGATCATGTCGAATTAACGAATATACAATATTTTTGGATATTTACATTGCAAACTACCGAATAGTTAGCCAAATTTAATATTCCTTAGTTTACCGTCAAGAACTTAAAAATAATCTATTGAATATTTCAAAGTTGTGTTTATTTTGAAAGTTCATGATTTTTTAATAATTCAAAATATATCTGAAAAATCTCTTGAAAATCAAGTTTAAAACTGTTTTTATTACCCTCCTTATTACTTTTTTGTAAGTTATTTATAACTCTATTGAATACTTTAAAATTTTGTTTATTTTAAAAGCTAATGATAATTAAATAGCGACAACATTTACCATAAAAATGTGTCCTTTAGGGAGCATAATTCATTGAAAAAATGAAAAATCTCGTTAAGAATTAGGCTTTAGCTTTAAATTATTTTTGCTCTCCTGAAAAGTGGCAAAAAAGACATTCTTTAGTGCTCATTTTTTGTGACGATGTTCTATTTGTCGAAACAATTTGTTAAATTGAAAAATTTTCCATATTTTATATCTACCATTTACTGACTACCGCTGTTATTAATGCAATTATTTTAATTTAAGGTGTGACTTGCTGTAATCATTTTAAGAATGTATCAAATATCCTATTATTTTTAGAAATATTATCGTTGAGGGCAGTTTTATAATATGATGACATTTAATTGAGGTGTTTATTTTAAGAATAGCTTATCTATAAATTCGCAATAAATTAAATAATAACATGAATTATACTTCAGTACCAAGTAGCTTAGTCGAATAAGAAATCAACAAACTTAACTACATAATTAACAATTTTACTGATCGGCACGAAAATGTACTTATCGGTGCACACAATTTAAGAAAAATTAATGAAGTAGCGTTCAATTTCCTGAGCGGTAAGATAGTTTAAAGTTAAACTTTAAGTTTGCCAGTTAATATGGAAGGGAAAAAATCTTATCAATCAAATCGAGCGGTGACTTTTTAGCCGTGAAAATTTAAATGTCTCTTATTTAAACTAACAATGATTTTATTTATTCTATTTTGAGCAACATTTTATTCAATTTTAAGAAGTAATAACATTAATTGAATGATGAGATGTGGGCGGTATTTTTATTCAATTTTGAATGGTCTATGAATTAATTCCGCTAGGAAATCGAGCGGTGAGCCGTATTTAGTAATTACATTTTGATGGTGGGTTGCATTATGTTAAATTTTGAGACTTCATTAAAATTGCTTGGGTGATGTGTCGAAACTGGATTCGCAAGCCATAGTACTTCTGCATGAAAGTCTTGGAAAGTTAGCGGCCTTCGGACTTATCTCAGAATTTACATTAGCCATAAGGCATTTGTATTGAAGTCTGCATTTAATTCAGTAACGTTTCCACCGCTAAGGTAAATTTTGTCACCACATGAATTTTTTTTTTTTTTGAAATGAAAACCAGATTCTGACTTAGCGTTAAAAATTACATAGAAATGATAAAAAAAATTTTAAAATTGATGTAACAAGCATATTCATATTTTTATAAGAAAAATGTTTTTTTTTTTAATTTTCAAACGTCTCTTACATTTACTGATAGACATTTACCATTATCCAAACAGAAAAAAAATGTTATGTTCCTGTTTCCTTTATGTAAGTGCTTTGATAAAACACCGCGTATGACTCTTTAAATCTTTCGGTTTTACCGATAATATGTATATTTAAAAACAAACCACCATTACGCATTTATTGCAATTTTTCCCATAATATTTCGAGAAAAAGGCGATTGAATTCAAAACTAAATTGTATAACCTACCTAACCCGAAAACCTTTTATTTGATTTTTTGCTGTCCTGATAATTTTTTTACGGGAAGATTGGGACCCTTTTCCTATGGGAGTATGTTCTCTTAGAAAATTATTAAACTATTTAATTTGTAGTATGAAACTTGTCTTATCTTGCACATACATAACTATACTGATGTACTCTTTCTTAACCTTATCGTCCTCTTTTATCACTGAGTTAATGACTTTTAATTTAGTTGGGATACCAATATGCAAATAGTGTTTATATTTACAATGTGTTTATAATTCTCACGAAAGTCTTGTCTAAATTTTATTTTGAAATGCGTAAAAGTGAATCATAAATCTTATCGCCACATGTTATCGACTACTGATAGGTGCAATGGAATATTAAACCACTGTTTTTTTTTTTTCAAAAATTGGCTCATTAAAAAAATTAAGTTGATAATTTAATTAACGTATTATGCAACAATTTTTTTCTTCATAAATAAAGTGTTTTCAATAAGGAACAAGTATTCCTTTTTGTAGCTTTATTTGTTAATTGAAGTATGACATATTGTAAATATTTGCAAGCATAAAATCAAACACGTTTAAACTGCGTGCCTAAACAATTTGTATATGTACTTTTATGATAGAATTACTAGACACGATCGAAAATTAATATTATTAGGCGAGAGAGTTGCAACAGAATAATGGAATATTTTTTTTTTATTTTTTGCAAAATTGTTTACGTCAAAGCACGACTTTATAAATGCAATGCAATCCTATACACTGTTAGTTCAATAGCTCATTTGACCATAGTTTGATAGGAAATCGTGTAGCGAAAGCAAGTAAATATTTTACTCAATCAATAGAACTTATTTCAAACGGTTTCTTTCTAGACGCTTGCTTACATGGTACTATTTAAGTTTGTGATTTTATATAAGTAAAATGTTGATTTATTTAATGAAGATAGTGCAGCAATTGTTTATTTATTTAAATATTTTCTGATTGATATTTATTAACATACGTGGAAATTTGAAATGTATCAAGGGTTTTTTTTCTTTTCGAAAGCAGTAAAATGTACATAAATGTGTGGTACATGGGTTGATAAGTTGCCGAAATGAAAGTGAAAACAACAAACTTTTCTAAAAAATCTTACATATATTCCTCAATATAATCTTCTATTCGTTCGATCAATGTCACACCCCACTGAAAACATGCTATGTTTTATTTCAAATTTGTCACTTAGATTTCATGTTTTTATCGGCTATTATTAATTAAAGTTGAAAACAAATTAACTGAACAGGCAGTCATTAGCAAAGACTGATATTCTTGTAAACTTACGAATCGGTCAATGATTTTTTCTGAACAATCGTAACAAGACAAGAAACAGTTGTGGCAACATAAGAACGAGAAATGACAAATATGGTGATGTCAGTAACCCAGAATACGGCCGATATTCTTTTAAATTAAAAGCGGCTGTCTTGCCATAACGCATTGTATGGCCTGGGTTCAAATCTAACATGGTACAAAGTAACCAAAACTGGTCTGATGTGGCTATAATATATGTATGTGTACATAGTATATGAATATGTTATATGTGTCAATAGCCGTAACATATGTATGTCACCAATTACCAGGAGCCCTTTTCTGTATTGCGATGCGAAAGCAAATTGAAGGTCAAATTGAGCCACCTGCTTTCAGGAAAAAATATTGTTTACCACGTATGATATAGATGGAACTATTTCAAGTGCTTGTGGGAAATAATAAAATTTTTGCACCAAAAACTTTTAATTGTACTCACATTTTCCAAAATCACTCGAAATAGTTTTTGTCTCGTGAAGTTTGTTAAAGAAAAAGCATTGATCGATTTATAAATTGGTATTTGCTAATGAATGTAAGTTAAGCTAATTAATTTTTGATTGTAATCGGTCAATAAAATACAAAAAAAAAAATGTAAATGATTTTTTTATAATGCAACTTATCGCAATTTTATCTTTTGCTGTCAGATAATAATTGCTGGCAGCCAATTCAGAATTGGTTAAAAAAAAGGAAAAGTAAAAAGTAAACATACATATACAAATCAGTTTTGATGAATATTTTAACAGTTATCCTGTAAATATTACGTATCTCCGAAATTTTATTCATTTTTATATTTGCCGCAATCTTGTATATGATTCTGGTAACTTATCAGCCCATGTAGTAGTAATATTTTATAACCAAATTCTTTTGATCAAATCCTCCGTACGATAAGATTTGATGAGTAACAAACAATCACAAACTTTGAAATTTTAAACTAAAAAGGTGTGCAATATAAATAAATCAAATCTTATCAGACAGAGGGTTTTCGACAAAAAATGGATCTACAATTAGGTATGTCTTCGGGAGTTGATTAAAATAGTTAAAATTTAATCTGTACCGATTTCAAAGAAACTAGAAAAAACAAAAAATTATGAAATTTTGTTTGTCTTATACTCCTATGTAAATATACAGTTTAACGCTATTTACGGCATATACTTCTTTCAAATACTCTTATATTGACGTTTTTATTTTATCATTGATCAAACTTTTTTTTCATTATTGTAATACATAAAATAAAACAAATCGAAAAAAAATGCAAAAATAATACACGGCTTATAAGCTTTTTATGGCACATATACGACTTTTTTTGAATACCCTTATTATGTTAACTTTTTTAATTCATTATGAAAATTGTTGATAAAACTTTTTCATGATTGTAATGCATGAGTTTTTTCATTTAACTAGTCAATTGAAATCATTCAGAATTGGGTATAAGATATATTTATCGAAGGAATAAACAAATCAGAAAAAGTTTATTTTTTTTTTTGTAAAATCGAAAACACTAAGTACATTATACATTTTTTTTCATACGACTTAGTAATAAAATAAAAATTGAATTTGTCTAAAGTTTCGTTTAAAATAAGTCTTGAAATCAATTGAAAATAAAGTGTATGACAATAAGTAATTTTAAATTTAAGTTTAACAAAATATTTATTTACTTACAATTAGGTTTAGTTATTCACGCCTGTAAAAAACATCGAAAACTTTTTTATTTTAAGTATCTTGAAATTTGAAAAGTACAAACGTTCTCTTTTATTAAGTCAGTATCGTGTTAAATTATAGTTAATGTTTTTTCAACGAATGCAAATTTGTAGCAACATAATACGTTTGCATAATTAAAAAACAATAACAAATTCATATGTCAAATTCCAAACTTTTTAGTTTACATAAAAATGCCAAGTCAAATATAAAACAAAAAAAGGCTTTTTTTTACAATTGTTTTGTATGGCTTTGGAAAAAAAAACGCATTGTTTGCCTTTTTCATTGTTGTTGTATATGTTCTATGCTTAAAAGAAACTTTCTTTTTACATTTTATTTGCAGAAAGCAAAATTCGCTCAAGATCAAACAGTCCACTAGTACTCTTTCTCCAAAAACTGTTGCTGGGGGCTTTAAGCTTGTTAAACCGTTTACCACACTTCATTTAGTAAAATCTACGTGAGAGCTACACTGCTGACATCCCGAAAGTATACTACAACGCCTGAATATCTTTATAAGCACAAAGAGACCAAGTTTACAAAAGAAAGAAAAAAGAAAAAAAATTTATTGCAGTGAAATTGAATTTTATACTGATTGTTAGAATTAACAAGCGATATTGGATATAATTCTTATTTGTTGTTAATGTTGCATTTTAGCAGAAAAAAATATTTATGAATAATATTGCACAAATAAACACAGTTGCATCAACTCCATCATCATCATTGTCGTTGGTATCATCATCATCATCATCTTCTTCAGTATCACCAACAACACCATTGTCACCACCACTCACTCCAGCGCCATCATCATCACAGTCAAGAGTAACATCAGCAACAGCATCTGAAAATAAACATAATTCACCAAAAACGCCAACAATTTTAAGAACCTATCATAATCAAGGGACACAAACCCAACTGACACAAGCCACTTCCCTACTGCTCTCCTCCGCAGCCATCGCTGCCGCCGCCCAGCATCATCAGTCACTTGTACGTTCTGTTACTGCAACCAGCATCATGGATATGCCATACAACACTTCACCATCGTTGCGTGTTCGCACCACTTCATTGAATCAGTTGAAAAAAACCGCTGAACTGGCCATTGAAAATGAGCTGCATGTTTGTCCGAGCGTTATGTCTGATGAGTTGCGAAAACTCTTGCCACCCACCTCGGAAACTGTGCTGACCAAGCCCTTTCCTATACGTGGTGAACGTGCTATCAATGATGTTACCACACCGCATGTTATAGCAATGGTGGGTTTGCCAGCACGGGGTAAAACCTTTATTTCGAAAAAATTGGCGCGTTATCTTAATTGGATTGGCATTTCAACACGAGTCTTCAACTTAGGAGAGTATCGACGTTGTGCTACGACCGCTTACAAGTCACACGAATTCTTTCGTGCTGACAATGAGGAAGCTATGGCCATACGCAATCGTTGTGCAAATCAGGCGCTACATGATTCGTGCGAGTGGTTGCTAAGTGGACTTGGTAGCGTGGCTGTTTTTGACGCCACCAATTCAACGCTAGATCGTAGACTATTAATTCACGATATTGTTGTGCGAGAGCACAACTTTAAGCTTTTTTTCGTAGAGTCCATTTGTGATGATCCACAGATCATCGAGCAAAATATTAAGGAGGTCAAAGTCAGCTCCCCAGATTATGCCAATATGAATACCGAGTTGGTGGTGCGTGATTTCTTGCAACGTATTGAACACTATGAGGAACGCTATCATCCAATAGATGAGGTTCGTGAGACCCATTTAAGTTTTATGAAAATCTATAATGCCGGCAAGAAGGTTGTCGTCTACAATAACGAAGGTCATGTGCAGTCACGCATTGTTTACTATCTGATGAATATACATATAACACCACGCACCATTTATTTGACACGTCACGGTGAGAGCGATCATAATCTAAAAGGCCTGATTGGCGGTGATTCTAATTTGAGCGAACGTGGGCGCCTTTACGGACGTGCGCTCGCTTCCTATATTGAGCAACAGCAGATTGAAGGGCTACGCGTTTGGACTTCGTGGATGAAACGTGCCATACAAACTGTGGCCGATGTACGTGCACCTCAAGAACGCTGGAAGGCTTTAAATGAAATAGATGCTGGACATTGTGAGGAAATGACTTACGAGGGTATTAAAGAAAAATTCCCAGAAGAGTTTAAAGCACGTGATCAAAATAAATTTGCGTATCGTTATCCACGTGGTGAAAGCTATGAAGACTTAGTTGCACGTCTTGAACCAGTTATTATGGAATTGGAACGTCAGGGCAATGTTTTGGTTGTCTCGCATCAAGCTGTATTGCGTTGTCTGTTTGCTTACTTTTTGGACAAGTCGGCAGATGAGTTACCATATTTGTATGTACCATTGCATACAGTTATAAAGCTTACCCCTGTTGCATATGGTTGCAAAGTTGAACACATTAAATTGCCTATTGATGCCGTTGATACTCATCGTCCAAAACCAAAGATACCCGGTGATACATCACATAATTTGGGTTTGGATGGCTTGAGTGGTGAATTGGCGGCTGCTGATGGTGTTGGAAAAGTGTTAATTGTAGGTGATGATGTAGCCAAAGCTAATGGCAGTGTTGTCAGTAACGGTTTAATGGCTGTAGCAGCAGCAGCAGGTGCCCAAAATGTCGCTAATGTTGGCAGTGGTGGTGGTGCTGATGCAGCTACAACCACTGCTACCAACTCGAAATCTTGCCAATGACAGCAACCTAGATTGCTGCTTAAAAGAGGACTGCTGGCACAGCTCCATTATAAATTTAAAACATTATAATTCTCTCTATCTCAAAAACATGATTTCGATCTGGATTCTAATAAAAGATTAACTGATTTACTTATTTTTTTATATTTCATGTGTAAGAGAAATAAAGTTATATCTTGTTAAACATTTTTTTTTATTTATTTTATATTATTTTATTTTTAATTTTCTGTCGCTGTTAGCGTGAAGGAATATCATATTAATCAGATTAAGGCTCAGCATAAAAACCGTTTTTAATTTCATATGCCATGACATTTCATACGGTTTGCAGTAGAGTTTTAATCGTACCTTAAAAAGCCACTTTATATGATTTAATTACGAGTAAACATTAGCGTTGATTTCTTATTACAGTTTATTAAAATTAAAAGTGAGTTCTATTGACATTAATGGAATGTAAATGTCTTATTGTCATTAAAAATTTACTGTGGTGAAAAGTCTAATAATCAACAATGAGAAGATTCTGATGCAAGAAGTTGTACTTATAAATTTTTTTTTTGCCATAAAATTATAGTAGAGTCAGCAAATATAGTGATGTTTCAGCATTTAATGCTTATATGTTGCAGTGTGCACGAAAAGGGTCATTATGTAGACTCAGCTTTTGAGCTTCTTGAGATTTTGTAAATGATTGATTTTCATCTTTTGATAAAACATGTGTGATATTTTTGCAATTACCACGAAAATGGAAATATAATCGATAATATACGAAACTTGGATGAAAAAAACTTCGAGCAAATTTTTATAAATGACAATATTATTTGTTAAATCTCGCTGTTAGTTCGAAATTCCATATACTGTTTTATCTCGATAATTTTCCAAATGAAGTTCGAAAAAGAAACCAAATTTTCAAAATTCTCATATAACTTGAAGATTTTGTCAAAAATTTAGTTTTCAATGAATATCACTGCCTCATAGTATAATCATTATCATTAACAATATAATGCCATTTTAAAAATTATATTGCAAAAAGTGAAATTAGCTGATGTACTTATTTAAACGGTTACTGATAAAATTCTGATTAATACTAAAATTGAAATAGCACTTAATCAGCAATGATAATTACATGATGATTTCATCGCTATTAAATTGTATACGATAAAAAATGTTGAAATATTTTAATCAATCGTTGTCATTTTCATTTTATTTTTAAATAATGTCTTAATTGCTTATCGCTATTGTTAAGCTTTCAATGATAATGAAACTGTCAATGCTTTACTGAAGATAATCGAATTGTTCGCAATTATGTCCAAACTCCGCGATATCCAGTAAAATTATCTAATGCGACTGAGACGTTATTATATTATATGCTTTGGAGATTTTTACACGATAATTTACAAACTTAATGTGATTTTTTGCTACCTCAGCTTTTGCTTTACACATTTTGTGTCTTTTGTAATTTTCATTGAAAATTTCTACAAAGTTCGCAAGTCGATTTTTAAATTGTTTTTTTTTTTTTATTATTGTTTTTAAAACAGAAAGATAATTGTTTGAGTAAAGTTCTTTCTTTCTTCAATAAAAAGAAAAATAAACTCCAGATCGAAATCCCTTTCATGAGCACTTTAAAAACATAACTAATGGACTCGATATATCGACTAGAATGCATTTTTGCAAATGAAAACTAAAAACACTATATTTTTGTAAATTACATTTAAATAACTCGGTGAAAAGATCTATTTTTTTTAATAGAATGCTTGTGTTTAAATATTTTTTAGTAATTAAAACTAAATTTTCACTGAAATTCATGTATGTACAGAGACAGGACTTAAAGATTGACATGCTGTATGTTACCATAAAATGTTTATAGTAAATATACAAGAAATTTTTTTCTAATTGTCGCTTAATGTATCATGTTTGAAATTAAATAAATATATATATTCTAATATGCATAGCAAACTGTATTTTTCTTTATTTCTTTTTCTTTATATATAAGATCGATCTTAGCTGAAAATTCTATTGGGATGTCTAAAAATCAGATGCAATTCAAAGGTTATCATTCAAGTACTAATCAGTTGAAACAAAAACAAATTGAAATATTTATAACTTTTCCTCAAGGTGAAAGTACTTGCAATAATGGTATGATGTTTCATTATTGTTAACAAAAAAAAAAAAAATTAATAAAAATGATAATAGCCTCTCCACCAAACAAGTATTTACATTATTAAGGTAGATAAGATTATAGCAAATCTTTTATATACTGGTAATACAATAGTTTTTTTTTTCACTTAAATATTTTAGCAACTAATTTATTGAGATAAAATCTACACGTTGTTTGCTGCATTTTATCCTATCAGAAAATTTTTTCTCTTGTAAAATAAATATATTAAAAACTTAGCTAATTACACCTATTACACCAGTGGTGCACAGAATTTTTAAGCGGGGGGCCAAATTAGTAATAAACGACTTTACTGCGGGCCACAAACAAATTTTTTTTTTTAATTTTGAGCTTGTTAGGTCAATTTTGTTTAATGCGAAATAAAAACAATGTTTTCATAACATTTTCCCGACGTTTCGGGAACGAAATGAAAAACTAATTTGAAATTATGGTTCAAAGAATATTCGTCAAACGCACTACAGAATTTTCAGTACTATACAATTAATAGAATATAATTTACATATGGGCATTTCTCTCATGTTGAACGGGACGGAAGTTTTTTTTTAAAGTGGAATAAAAGTCAAAGTACAACACTTTTATTTTTTTCTGTTACTTTAAGGAATAGCTCTTTGATAGCACTATATTGAGTGGTAAAGTTGATGCCAGACGTAGTACTGGTTCCAAGATAGAGGCAATTAAAAAGCCATTCGAACGGGACAAAAAACGGAAGTGTTTTTCATGGCCATCTATAGAAAAGCAGAAGTCAGTGAAACCTGGCAACATTTTTTAATACGAAAATTTTAAAATGCTATGGAATAATGTAACTTTTTAATAGATTTCGTTTGAAAAACAAATTTAATGTTTATATTTATCAAATCAATTAGTGAGATCAATTTTAACAAAGAAAAGAGGAAGGAGTAGATATTTTTCTTAAAAGAATATAAGACTTGTCTTTTTACTGCAAAAAAGTTTTTCATGTAAGAGGCGTGGCTCCGCCCACTTAAAAAAAATATTTTTACTCAAGTTTCAATCTATCTACATACCAAATTTCATCAAAATCGGTGTAGTGGCACAGCCGTAATACCGTTTTTCCCCATTTGGAGCAATGCCACGCCCGCTTTAAGGAATCAGAGTTTCTAATAATCTTTCTTAGGTTTCAATCTATCTATAAGAAAAATTTCATCAAAATCAGTCCATTAGTTTAGCCGTGGAAACGTTTTTCCCGTTAGGGGCGTGGCACCGCCTACTATTGAAAAGAAAAGTATACATGTCCCTCCTTCTCTTCACAACCTTTCCAACAAAAAAAAATAATGCGATTATGTTGAGCTATGGCTGTGAAAAAGTGGTTTAACCGTTTTGAACTGCCTTTTTATTACACTTATGTTTTCAAACATGACCAACTTCAAACAGCTCCAAAAATTTAAAATTTTATTTTTTTTCCCCTTCTTTTTTTTTTTTTTTTAATTATGTACATGAAACTCTGTTCGTGCAAAAATTTTGACACACTTGCTGCTGTTATCAATTTCAAAATGAGAACAAGTTATGTTTTTCTATTTTATTTGTGACTTTAGAACATGAACTTAAGCAAATTCAAATTTTACAGTTAATAGAGATTGGTTTGATGTTTTTGCATTTTTTTTTTTTTTTTAGCTAATTGACGTTGGAAGAGAGATTTTTCGAAAAGACTATCATCATGTATCACTCCTCTTACACTCTTAAATATTTAAGGCAAAATACTATTCAATATTACAAAAAAAGAGAAACTGCATTTATGCAAGTTTGCAGGTGGTTTGCTCAATGTGATAAATGAATTTTTTTTTTTTTTTTTATTTATTTGGCAAGGTTTTGCCATTTGATTAAAACAATACAAGTCTTAAACTACTAAATATATTAAATAAATCTATTTTTAACATACTCAACTAATAGGTGTTTAAATCTTAATATATTTGGTTCATGCTTTAGTATGCTAGGCAGGCTATTATAAATATCTAAGCCTCTATGGAGAACCATGTTTCTTGTTCTTAAATTTATATACATTGGCAATCTAAAATCTTGAGCATTACGCAAAGTGAAAGGTTGTGCATCACTTACATATATAACATGATCATTTAAATAATTAGGTAATAAATTATATCTAATTTTATAAACAAACACTATCACATTGAACAAAATTCTTCGGTTAATACTCATCCAAGATAACCTATGAAGCATTTCCTTTATTGGAGTAAATCTATTGCACATCAAAACAATCCTTAATCCTCTATTTTGCAATTTTTGCAATCTCATTATCATCTGATTATTACACATAAACAAAATAGTAGAACAATACTCGAAATACGGTTTTACTGTAGTATTATAAACGTGAATAGAAGTTTTTATGGATATCTTTCTCCTAATCCTGAACAAAAAATTCAGTTTTTTAGAAATCTTTTTGCATATGTATTCTACATGTGCATCAAAGTTTAAATTATTATCAATAATAATACCTAAATACTTAATTTCATTAACAACATCAATGATATCATTATTTATATTAATATCACTACCTATGATGCCATTGAAAATCATCGCTTTACTTTTATTAATATTTAATTTCAACGAATTTTTATCAAACCAATCTTGTAGCCTTTGCAGATCTGAATTTATTTTATCTACACATTCATTTGCATTATTGCCAGAAACAAACAACAAAGCATCATCTGCAAAAAGAACCAATTTTGAAAATTTAACAGCCTTCTCCATATCATTGATGTATACCAAAAACAGCAACACACCAAGTAATGACCCTTGAAGAACTCCATGTTTAACCGGAACAGAATTTGAAACAACTTCATTTATTTTTGTTCTTTGACTTCTGCCTTCAAGATATGATTTAAACCAATTCAGCTCATGGAGTGAGAGCCATACTTTTCCAATTTCTGGACTAAGATTAATTTATCCACTCTTTCAAATGCTCTCTTTAAGTCTAGAAACACCGCCACCACCACTTTTTTGTCATGAATCTCAACTTTCCACTTGGTGATTACTAGATTTAGTAGTGATTCACAATTATGGTTTTTGCGAAATCCAGATTGATAGCAAGAAATCAAATTATAAGATTCCAAGTAAGTTTGTAATTGATTGTAGACAACTTTTTCAATAATTTTGCTTTGTAGAGACAGCATGTTAACTGGTCTAAAGTCTTCCACTTTTTTAGAGTTTTTTACTTTTGGAATTGGTACAATTAGAGATTCCTTGCAGCAATTCGGAAAAACACTAGTAATTAATGACATGTTGATAATTTTTAGCAAAAAATGTCCACAGACATCAAACGTATCTAAATACATTTTAACACAAATACCATTTGTATCTTTTTTATTGTTCATAGATTTCAATATAGTTTTCAAATCGACCATATTTATTTGTTCAAATCTAAACTCAAGGTAGTAGTAGTCGAACACAGAATTTACATAAGGAGTCTTTTTTATACTATTTCTTACTTCTTCGATGCTATTTACAAAAAATGAATTGAACACATTTGATATTTCAAAGTCATTTTCGTATTATGTGTTGTTCCATATTATATCTTTTACATTTTTTTCATTTTCTTTAAGTACTAACTTTTTTAGTGTTACTATCTGATATTATCTAAGGAAAATATTCAAATTTTGTTAATTTAAACAATTTACACCAGAATTGAAGAAGCTTCAAAAAAAATCGGAGATGAAATAAAAAATAAATTAAGCGATAAATATGAAGTGCATATGCCACTTATGAAAAACCCTACAATACTAGTAAGCGGTATGAGTGAAAATTTAGATGGCAATTTAATTGTTGAGGCTATAAAAAATCAAAACAATGTAAAATTTTGAGCATTTGAAGTGTGTGAAGGTGTACCAATCTTTTAAAAACAAGAGATTTTTCAATGCAATTTTAGAAGTTGATAACAAATCTTTCCATGAAATTATGAAAATTAAAAAGATTTATATTAAATATGATCGCTGTACGAAAAGATTGGTGTTCGCCGGTGCTATAAGTGTTTGGGATACAACCATAAGCATGAAAATTGCACAAGCGCTAAAGTTTGTTTGAAATGTGGAGAAAACAACCACGAAATAAAAGAATGTACTAGTGTGGAAATGAAATGTGTTAACTGCATTAGGCTTAAAATTAAAGCGAATCTCACTGAGATTAATATAAATCATGATGTCCGCAGTGTAGAGTGTCCAATATATAAAAGGCCCATATTCAACATTAGGCATTTACACATTTAAGAGCTTGCAACACAAAAAAAACTTCATAACTCGACATCTTATATATCTAAAAAATAAGTCTGACAACGGCGGCTGTGAAAACCCCGCATTTTTATATTGCTGAAGATTAAAAACCATTTTTCTTTGCAATAAGTGGTTTCGACCTGGTTAGTATATTATATTTAGGATCTGTTTCATTGCTTCCTAAAAAGCTTCGGATAGGGACATCTAATAGATATGTATGTATAGATAGATAAAAATTTCACAAACCTGAACTTAAATTTAGAATCAGCCTAAGTAAAATGTATAGTCAACGTAATGCATAGTGTTCAGTTGATAAAAAAAATAATAAGGGTATTTCTCTAAACTCGATCAACATGTGAAACTCGAAAGTTTTCGAGCTTGTTTATGGGAACACCCCTATCTATGCAAATGTGCAAGTGAATGAACAATGGCAATTTGAGAGTTTGATCAGTGTATCACATAGACGACGTAGGTAAACCATAGTTTTTTTTCTGGATAATTACATACTTTTTGAGAAAGCACATCGAAGAACATTTCGAAAGATTTTTTCTTGGATAAATAGCAAATGGAAAACCGCAAAAAGATCAAGTAAATCTGATGGCAGTGACATCGAAATGCGATAGTTTTTTTCTCTTTAAAGTAGGAAAAATTTTGGGTGTGATTTAGGACTAGTGCAACAGTAGATAGTATTGAATTAGTTGCAGAAAAAAATTAGTACTAGTTCCAACGCAAAGCCCTCTTACATGCTATGAAATGAAGAATTTTCTACGTTAATATCGAGGAAGAAACAATTGCCCTCTTATGCACTACATGCACACCACCCTAAAACTGGTGTAAAAGTAACACATATTGGGACAATTGTCTTCATGTACAGTGGGGAGCAAAAGTGTAAAAGTAATTATAACATTTTCGTTGAAATTGATTTATTATTGTGGTATATGTTTTCATTCTATACAAAAATATTTATATTTTTATATAAGGATATACTATATCTTCTGTTTTACAAAAAAAAAAAAATTAAAAATATTGTTACGAAAGTTCTGTCTCTTTGACGATAATTTCGATCTCTTACACTTTTGTGAGTTCGATCACTGGATTGTGTATCAATTAAAAACACACCAACTTATTTAGTTATAAAATGGTTTATTTAAATCACAATAATTAGTTTTTACACGGTACAATTGTTTATCTCATTAACATTCAAATTCTAACATTAATTCAACACTGTATAGAAAACTGTTTTACTTTACTACGGATCACACTGTATTCACTTTATTGCTTAAATTCAAGTGTTCTGCTTCACTGTTTAAATACAACTGTGTCCGAAAACTCAAAAGACACCCTTTTATACTACAGGCATCACTTTCACGAATAATCTGCCACCTCCTAGATGGCGTGTATTCTACCACCATCCACAATCTACCAGTGCTTCCAAGTGGCGTGCATTCTACCATAATCCACAATTTACCAGTATGGCGTATCGACGTTGAGTTCACAATTATCCAGAATCTAGATGGCGTTGTACGACGGCGATAATTTCTCTCGGTTATCGACTTTTTATTTATAGTGTACTGCAGCGTCTGTTCGGTTTATTATTTGCCGCTCGATGGTGTAAAAGTATTTATACAGCCAGAATGCTAGCTAGTATCGTTTAGTTTCTTTTGTTGGTTTTTATTTCAAGAATTTTCTAGCATAAACCAAATTTCGCTACAATATCTTCAATATTTGATGTAAAAAAAATTAAACAAAAATACTTCCTCACTTTTCCAGTTTTGCACCTTTTGTGCATAAACATGTTTATTATACAAAATCAGTACTTTGTCCAAGGCCTTTATTTTTGATAACGCTTTTTATGCGTTTGAGCATACTCTCCACCAGATTTTCGATAAAATTTTTCGGAATTTTGGACCATTCTACTTCATCATCAGCATCAGTTAAAGGAAACCATGAAGCACGGTGGCGGAAGCATAATGGTTTGGGGATGCTTCACGTGGTGGCATCTTGGCTCTCTTTTGAAAATTGGTTGCATTATGCATAACTAACAAGATTTGAGCATATTACAAGCCAACCTACCCGATTTCATTGACCGAAGTGCATACTCTATAGGAGAAGTTTATCTTCAGCAAGACGGCGACCCAAAGCATACAGCAAAAATTAAAGCCGAATGGCTTAATGGACAACGATTTTACAAGCTGGAGTGGCCAACTCAAAGCCCCGATCTCAACTCCATTGAAAATTTGTGGGAAATCGCCAAAAAACAGTTGGCCCAGTATAAAAATTCACCCGCTAACCTTCAAGTAGAATGGTCCAAAATTTCGAAAAATTTTATCGAAAATCTGGTGGAGAGTATGCTCAAACGCATAAAAAGCGTTATCAAAAATAAAGGCCTTTGGACAAAGTACCTACTGATTTTTTATAATAAACATGTTTATGCACAAAAGGTGCAAAACTGGAAAAGTGAGAAATTATTTTTGTTTAATTTTTTTTACATCAAATATTGAAGATATTTCTTTTTGTAAAACAGAAGAGATATTCTTATATAAAAATATAAAGTTTTTTATATCAATTTCAACGAAAATGTGATAATTACTTTTACACTTTTGCTCCCCACTGTATGTATTAGCTAAGTATCCAAAATGCTTGTTATTTTTATTTTCAAAATAGCTCCATCGATTTAGAAGAAGCTCTGGGAGATTATGTATTAAAGGGTAAGTAAAAAAATTCAAAACTTTTTTGGGGGACTTGGCACCGCCCAAAAATTCAAATTTGAATGCTTAACCCTCTGGCTACACACATTTCTTACATCCGATCAGTACTCACGAAGGTTACACTAATTTCATTTCTTAATCTGCGTGCTTGTGAGTGTTTTAACTTTATTTTTTTTAAAGAGAGTAAGGATGGTGTTCAGTGGGTTCCTGTAACATTTTTACGACCTAGTTGCAACACCCCCCTTTCGAATTATTTTGAGTATCTTGAAATTCAAAATCGAGCTGGGTTAGCGTAAGCCGTGTGTTGTCAGAAAGTTAATACCTTAGAAACGTCAAATATACTGTTCCGAAATTTGGTGGATAGGTAAAAAACACCATTGGCATTGACCGGCGATATCGGATTAGTAGGCGTACCATCCTTCGTATAAACAAAATCTATATTATAGGAAGAAGGAACAACGCTCTTTCTAATCAGATTTATTTTTGTGCAGTGGGTGCAAAATAAAATAAACTTACTGAATTTAAAAATCGGTTTTCACCGTAACTGGCGTAGTAGTTTTCTTAGTGTCATGTTACATATCGGTCATTCTTTTAATAACTGCACACTTTGTTTTTTTGTGACGTTTTTGAACATTTTTTAAAACGAAATATCTCAAAAACTATAGTAGATAGGATAAAAAATCATTTAATCATATTTGTTAAGAAAGACCATAACTTTGAAAAAAAGTTAAAAAAAATTTAAGTAATTTTGGTAGTTTTGTTAAAACACTAATTTTTTAAAAAAAAAAAATTTTTCTCAAAATATTTTCAATATAACTTATTTTTTCTGTTTTGATTTTTTATATGTTATTCCTCAATCAATCCTAAGAATACATGTGCTTTCATATCGAAATTCTTGCCATAACTTTGGAAACTACGAATTTTTTACTGATGACGCGCACCATGTTTTTTCAACATAAAATTCGATGTAAAATTATTTTTTTTTGTAATGTTATTTTCAATCAATCCTAAGAATGCATCTGCACTGAAATCGAAATTCCCGACACAACTTTGGAAAATATGAGTTTTTATAAAGACGGGCATCAGTCTAATTGTATCGTTGGTACGAATAAATATATTACTTTCAGGATCTTAGAATTGGTTCCTAGCAGACAAACGTAGTGTAACTTGCCAGTCAGACATAAATATATTTCATTTAAAAAAGACAAGATGGCATTTAAAATTTTCATTACAAAATGGTGTAGGTTTCGACGTTGCTAGGTGTCAACTTCTTTAACTACAAGAGTATTGATTAATTTTCAAATTTACTTAAACTCGTTGATTTTTGAATTTTCTTTAATATATTGAAATGGTAGCTCTTAAGAGAAGTACATTTTTAAACCTAGTAGTTTAAGTATTCTTTTGTTGAATTTTGGAATAGGTACATGGCATATGACTGACATTTTAGGCTAGCGAGGACGGTTTTTAGAATAACCATTATTATTTACGAGTTTTGAAGTGAAAATCTAGTGCGGTCACTCTGAAAGCTATTTCCTGTTATTTCCTTCTTTCTATTAAGTAAAATGGTTTTCGATGCAAGAAAATTTGTGTATAATGAAATGAGAAATATGTATTAGAAAAACAAAAATTTCATTTGTTGAAAGCAAAATTCTATTGCATACTTTTAGTTATAAAAGAAAGGTAAAATTAAGTTTTCAAATATAAGAAAAAACAAAAATTCTGATAAGCGCACACCAGAGCCCACGAGCGAAGCGAAGTGTGTGAAGACAAGGGGCTGGTGAGCGAATACATTAAAAAAAAAATTTTATCTCTGTCTTCAAAAATTATTATTATTATTAAAAAAATATCGTCGTTAAAAATTTAAGCTTTTAAACGCTCTAATAAACACGAATCGTGTAGTAATCTCCTGTTATTGAAATACTTTTTTTTTTGTAGTCAGTTTACTTCATAAAACTATTGACATATTTTTCCCGGTCGGTTGAGATATCTTTAACTTTTTTATGCGCAGTGCATTATTTTTATGTCACTATATTTGGTTTGGGCTCAGGCTTATAATGACGAACCCAAGTTTTTCCTCCAGTAACAATCTACCTCAGGACTATCCTTGTTGTCTCGGCAAAGGTCTAAAATCTTTGTCTTAGAGAGAATATTAACAAACCATGATTTTCTTTATTTTTTTCCATAAACGTTTAAGATGGTAGCTCGATACTCGATTTTCTTCATGTTCTATATTTACTGTAGGATTTATATTTTTTATCTTTTTCACCATCTGCTTTTGATACGTACTCCTAATGAGTTGAAGTTTCGTAGTTACATTTATAATGAGTGACACAATTGCGCGTAGTAAGTAAACATTGCGTCACCTCGAGCTATATCCTCTTTATTTCGTGAACTTTTTAACCCCCTCCAATAGGCGATTCGCCTATTTATTAAGTTTTACAAAAAAAGTAGTGCTTTTAAAGTGGAAGATCGCTTGGATGCCCCTACACCGGATATCATAATTGAAAGATAAAAAACAGTATTTAAACTTCAAATAAAACTTAATAGCATTAGAGCTATAGTTAAATTGTTAACTGACGAAAAAATTTATAGTAAAAAGTTTTGCTTCTAAAAATAAATTATAAACTTTTATGATTTAATTTATCTGATCCATGATTTTCGGCATAGTGAATCCAAAAATTGTAAAAAAAGCCATTTTTCATGTGCTATAGTAGTTGCATTTCTCATCATCAAATTCACATATCACAATTTTAATGGACAGTACTGCCAACAGAAACGCAAAAGCGTTTCTAGCTATTTCCAATTTTTCCAATGGCTGTATTTTTCGAAAGTAAATCCGAGCCACACTTTATGATGACATATCCGCTCTAAGGCTAAATAACACAAGTAGGATTTACTTAAAAAAAAAAAAAACTTATATCAAAAGGCCATTTTTTTTCCATTGGCGACTTTAGTATGAAATACGTTAACGTTTACTGCAAGCACGAGGGGAAAAATATGGTAACACCAGACAGAATGGCTTACATCCAATTGAAAGTTGTTTGGGTTTTCGATATTTTAAACCGATTTTCAATTTTAATTGAGCACTTATTTACTGCGAATAACACAAACATTAATCAAAAAATCAACAGTTTTATTTTTTGCATTAAACTTGGTTGAATTGTTTGACATAACACACTAGTCACATGTTAAACAGCCTTCGAACGATGTCTAAAAAAGTTGGGCGCTCGTTCAAAGTTAAACAACGCCAGTGAGGGCTTTGCTTAGTCCTTAAAACAGCGATTAAAGCTAGGCTCCTGCTTGTTTTTACTTTTTAATACGGCCGTTACTGATTATGAAAAAAAAAAATAGCACTAAGGGTCAAATATCTCGAAATACCTAAGGTCGACTATAATAAAGTTGTAGAGAAGAAAATATATCTGTATTTGGTTATTAGGTTTGGCCCAACAATGGTTAGCCCAGTTCTAGCCAAGCTTGCGTAGCTTATAGATAGCCATGTTGCTATCACAGATCTGGCCCATACTTATAATTTACATGTATGTGACCTGTGCCCAAGAAAGACGGTTAGTATTTTTGAGAAAAACGCGTTTAAAGTTTTCGTTGCATTGTTGTTCAGGCTTAAAACGCCTATAACTCAAAAAGTAAGCTTGGGATCAACTTGAGACCACTCCCACGTGAAAGAGCACGAAATTTCCTATAAGATGAAAAAAAAAACGATTTTCAGACACTAACCGTCTGTGGTCGTTTTCGAAATCCGTGAACCAAAAACCTTAGAACGGCATTTTTGTTCAATGTCAAAATACATTTATTTCAAAACCAAGAAAATCAACTCATGTAATACCAAAGGACTTCAGCCCGATCATCATTTACATTAAATCATATACGTCCAGCGCCCCATTTTTAAAACACCTTGTTATTATAACCTTGTATAAAAATAACGGGGTAAAATAATGATTTATTTTTGTTATGAGCTAATTGTGATGTGTGGCAAAACACGGGCTTTTCTTTCAACATAACCTTATTTTGGTCAATTCAGTAGTTAAAAGCATTTTGCAATATTGTAGTAGCCACGATGTCACGAAACAATAAGTGTGTTTTTGTGATTATTTATTTAAAAACATAGTTTTTGATATTGTTTTATTGCGTTGTCCATATGAGATGCAATTATTCTAAAATAAAGTAATTATAGTGCCAGTGTAAAGTTCTGTAGAGTACTGAGCACGGCAGTGTGCACTGTGAATATCATATTTTTTCTAACAAAAATACTGCTTTAGCTTGACTGTTGCAGAAATAATCGATATTTTGGACAATGACGAAGATATTTTGGAAGGGACTATTTTTATTTGCCCACCCGAAAACCACCTGTTGAGTGATGAGTACAGAGATGAAGAGGACGCGATCGACGGCGACTTGAATCGTATGTCAGGTAGAGAGCTACAACTAACGGGTGTTTTTTTTAGAGGTTTGTTTTTCGAATAGAGATAAAACTGGCATTTTATGGTCAAATCTGGCAACTCTAATGTCATTTATGTTCAGTTTGGTTTGCCATTTCATCATGAACAGGTTGACAAAAGAACAACGCTTGCAAATCGTGCAAATTTATTTCGAAAATAATGGTTCAGTTCGCGAAGTTTACCGCAAGCTCCGTCCATTTTATGGTCGACATAATCGTCGATCAGAGCAATTAATTCGGTTAACCATGGGTCGTTTTCGCACTACGTTTACTCTATGTGATAATACGCATCCGCAGAGACGTCGAACAGTGCGCACCGAAGAAACAATTGCCGCTGTAGAGCAAATGTTGAAGAGGACCCGAATGAATCGATTCGCCACCGTGCACAGCAATTGGAGCTTTGTCCATCAACTTTATGGAAGATTTTGCGCAAAGATCTTGGCTTGCGACCTTACAAGATCCAGCTTGTGCAAGAATTAAAGCCGCGAGACCATGCAATGCGTCGTGATTTTGGTGTATGGGCCGAAAATGAGATTGATCTCGATGCTGATTTTCATCGCAAAATTTTGTTCAGTGATGAGGCTCATTTTTGGTTGAATGGCTACGTCAACAAGCAAAATTGCCGCATTTGGAGTGAAGAGAATCCACATGAGACCCTTGAGACGCCATTACATCCACAAAAACTGACTGTTTGGTGTGCTCTATGGGCTGGTGGAGTCATTGGGCCATACTTCTTCCGAAATAATGCTGGAGAGTCAGTTACCGTTAATGGAGACCGGTATAGAGCCATGATAACCGACTATTTTGTTCCCGAATTGGATGGCATGAATGTGGATGAGTTGTGGTTCCAACAAGACGGCGCTACATGCCACACAGCGCACGTCACAATCAATTTATTGAAGGAAACATTCGATGAGCGCATAATTTCGCGGAATGGACCTGTCAATTGGCCACCAAGATTGTGTGATTTGACACCATTGGATTATTTTCTTTGGGGATATGTGAAGTCGCTCGTCTACGCCAACAAACCAGAAACGTTAGGGGACTTGGAAGCCAACATTCGTGGCGTTATTGCCGACATACGGCCCCATATGCTCGAAAAAGTGGTTCAAAATTGGACCTGTAGAATTGGCTTTATTCGAGCCAGCCGCGGCGGCCACATGCCCGAAATCATATTTAAACATTAATGGCATAAAATTATCCTTCCAATAAAGCCAAATTGATGGACATTAAAACGATTTTCTTGTGTTTTATTTCAATTCGAAGCTCTATAAAAAAAACACCCTGTACTTAGAAAATCGGGTGATGGTCTCCATAGGGAACTTATTATGACGTTCCACAACCGATGACTTCACATGTTTCTAGTCGAAAAACTAAAAAGATGCCGCTGCCAACCAGGGAATGGGAAAATAAGGATCTCCCAGAATATCGAAGACAGGAATGGAGCAAGCCTGAGTTTTGGAACTCAAATATGTAACCTGTAGAATGGTTTGAATATTGCTATGATGACGAGATAATTGGTTTGTTCGTTCATAATTCGAAAAAATATTCCAATCAACGTTCATTGGGTCGTCCCCTAAAGCCAACGTATAAATGACGAAGAGTACCTGATGGGGTTCGTCTGGACGGTCAAGGACACATAATTATATCCAGCGCGACGCAAATAAGATGAGCTGAATGCCATAAAAATACTGCCAAAAAGTGCCGCAAATGTGATGTTGGCTGCCATACTAATTGTTTTGAATCTTTCATTCATAATTTCATTAATGTATACTTCTAAAATCGCACTGAATTCATAAAATAAAACTTTTTCGTGTTAATATAAACGATTTTGCATCAATTATCCCATAAATTTTAAATACACACTGACACCCCATTTTTGGGGCGGTCCTTTTTCCAAAAACCATGAACACATTTTTTGGAAAAAATAAGGTTTTTCAAAAAAAAAAAAAAAATTGGACGAAAATTCAGAAATGTAATATCTTCAAAATTATAGGTCAAATTTCAAAACTTTGTTTGCCATTATTGTAGGCCATTAAATTATCTTTCTTATGACACCCATATTTTCCATTTTCTATTCAAGGGTTCCCAACTTATAACCATTTTTACATAAGCTATATCCGCAACTTCCGATGTCTATATCTCCGATACTAGATCCGAGCGACTTTTTTTTTAATTTTATGTTTTTTATTTTTAACTCTATATTACCCCTAAAAAAAATAAATTGATTTGGAGAATGTCAGCTAAAGTAAACTTAAGTCTATCAAAGTATTTCTAGTTCCTATTTCGGGTACACAACGAACCCATAAGGGGTTTAATTTCTGATGATAACAAAACCATCTGCTCTCCCAACTTAACCTACTTTCAACTAATGATGTTTTAACAATTTTTTCAATCGGCTAGATAATGCAAGTTTTTAATAAGAAGTGCGTTTGCTCATGATTTGCTGTTTCTTACACTTACTCACTTACTTACAACAAAGGCTGAACTCCGCTTGTGTTTACATAAAACCTATATTGAATAAAATTTGATATTTTAGAAGTATTGATGTATATAGAGCTACTTCCCGTACTGTAGTAAATCTCTGCCCTGGAAGTATAATGTTAAATGATTTAATCTATACCTCTAATTTTGTATCTTGGTACTACCACTTATGTCTAGATAAAGATTATAGAAACTCATAATTAATTTTGTTTTTTTTTTCTTTCAGGATGGCATAACAATTTGAAGATGAATAAGTAAAAACTCCAATCAACAAAACGTAGACGTCCATTATTTTTTGTTACAAATATTGTTGAGACAATCTGTGTTTTTGTAATACAACAGGAGTTCAGTATGTCTGACGACAAGTTTTACAAAGATGGTGACGTTGTATGGGTCAAACTGGGAAATAATTGGTGGCCAGGAGAGGTTACTGGTATTAATCGACAACCAGAAGGCCTATTGAAACATCTGAAGCGTAAGCCCTTCTGTGTTGTCAAATTTTTTCAAGAAGACTCGTAGTAAGTGTACACTAATCTTTTATATACAAATAGATGATTTCTAAATAGAATTTTATTAAATTTGCAGTGAGTATGTAAAGAGTTCCAAACAAATTTTTCCCTATAACTGCAACAAAAAAGATGAATTTACAAAGAAGGGTCTCGGTAAGTAAATTACTTTAATTAGATAATGAATGTCTTTTTAAATTATTTTTATAACTCTGTTTATAGCTCTGTTTAATGCAAAAAATAAATTTATGGAAAAATTTCCTGGAGATGTTGAAATTGCAGAGCGTTTAGCACGCAGAGTTATGGAGAGCGACATGCTAATTATAAACGATCGTCCTGACAGTATTGTAAAGGCAATATTGGGACAAACATTGACAAGGGCCACCAACGACTACTATGGTCATGATGGACGTAGCAACAATACTAATACTCGTCGGAGTGGGGTAAGTTTGAAAAAGAATTAAGCTTAGTATGAGTCAAATTAATGGTGACAACGAAAACTTTGTTATTCAATTCAAAAATTATAGTTTTTTTAACACTGACGTTTCCCAAAATATAAGTTTATGGTCTTCAAAATTGGTTGGATATGACAGAAAATTATTTTTCTTTTTTTGCACTCCTTAAAATATTCTTGATAATTTATTTTTGAGTTTTATTAAGATTTTTTGTTTGATTGTGAACGTATTGCTTATAAGGTTAAATAATTTTGTACATGAGTATTTAAGTTAATTTTTTTTATTTCAAAGAACTTTGGAATTGCTTTTTTTTTAAATAAAAATGTTTCGTTTTAAATAAAAATTTGATAGCACAATCCTAAAACATTTTTCGCTCTGAATGTTTTAAGATAAGATGATCGGTTAGATTTTTGTGAAGTTATGAGAGCGTAAAAATTGGCTCGCGCACTTTTGTGTTCTTAATTTCCTCACGGGACATCATAGGGCCTGTACGAAGCTATAGCAACGTGTACGATCAATAACAAGTGCCTTCAATTCCTTCCAACATTTCCCCAATTCACATATTTCTTGTTCAAGCGGTTGATTTAGGACGGTCGCGTTTTCTGTTACCCTCTTATGCTTGCCGGTAGACTTTAGTCAATGACTTCCGGAACCCGTGTCTAATCCATTTTTATTTTTTGTCATTTGACTTGAACGGAAATCACGCCTTATCGGCATTTGCTATGACGCAATCCAAATAAATTTTTGTTTGGGAAAGAAAAAATACTTGTCTACTAAAATAGTCTAAGATCATTAAACCTAAATTTTAGCGCAAAAAAAAAAAAAATATTGAACCAAATGACTTTCGTTTGTAAATGAAAGACAATATTATTCTTAACAATTTGCAAAGTCGCAAATGCTTACTTGAGGCAAGTGAGAAGTTTGTAGAGAAAAAGTAATGTAAACAGAAAAAAAAAAAAAAAAAAATAGACAGTAAATAGTCCATAAATATTCGGCATAAACTTCTAAAATATCAATTAGCTGAATTTTGCATATGGGCATTTCTCTTATGTTGAACGGGACGGAAGTACACTTTTAAAGTCAAAGTAAAACACTTTTATTTTTTTCTGTTACTTTAAGGAATAGCCCTTTGGTAGCACTATATTGAGTGGTAAAGTTGATGCCAGACGTAATACTGGTTCCAAGATAGAGGCAATAAAAAAGCCATTCGAACGGGACAAAAAACGGAAGTGTTTTTCATGGCCATCTATAGAAAAGCAGAAGTCAGCGAAACCTGGCAAAATTTTTTAATGGGACTAATTTTAAAATGTTATGGAATAATATAACTTTTTAATAGATTTCGTTTGATTAAAAAAATCTTATTTCCTTTTTTTCCTACAAGGCATAACAATCTATTCAAACGGGACATATTTTTCCATTTTAGTTCACTTGGGCAATTTTTTAAAACGACTTTAATATTCATATCAATAATAATATTTAAGATTTGTTGATCGCTGCGAAAAATGGCTAAAGTTCAATAATCATTTAATTATTAATATTTTTAAGAAAGCCAATAAAACAAACCAAAAATTTCTAAATTACGGAGAACACGCCGAAACCTCAAAATCTGCGATGCACCAGGATCGCATAATTTTGAACATGTCTCAGAGCCAATGGATGTGCATTACAACATAAACAAATAATTTAAGAAACTGCGATAACAAAGGAGAACTACGGTTTAATCCACTCACGTGGCGTCTTGCTCTAATGATGTAAACAAAACAAAGAAAACGGTACAGCTAATTGAAAAATTCAACGCAATGGTGTGATCTTAAAAATTCACTTAAAATATTAACCACATTACCTTTTCGATTGATTTTTATTAATATGGCGAGTGCAATTTGAGTGCTGACGTAGACATCAACCAAAAATATGCTGATGAGATTTTAAGAATCGAAACATATGTCTATATTCTAGAGTTGGTGTTGTTTTTTTTCCTTTGTTATCAAAAGTTTGTTTAATACATAAAGCATTGTATCAACTTGTAAAATTTTACATAAAAATGTTGATCGCTGCGAAAAATGGCTAAAGTTCAATAATCATTTAATTATTAATATTTAAGATGTATACAGTAATTAAAAAAACAAATTTAATGTTTATATTTATCAAATTAATTAGTGAGATCAATTTTAACAAAGAAAAGAGGAAGGAGTAGATATTTTTCTTAAAAGAATATAAAACTTGTCTTTTTGCTGTTAAAACGTTTTTCCTGCAAGAGGCGTGGCACCGCCCACTTTGAAAAATATTTTTACTTAAATTTCAATCTATCTACATACCAAATTTCATCAAAATCGGTGTAGTGGCAGTCGTGATACCGTTTTTTCCCATTTTGAGCGATGCCACGCCCCTTTTAAAAAATCAGAGTTTCTAATAATCTTTCTTAGGATTCAATCTTTCTTTAAGTAAAATTTCATCAACATCGGTCCATTAGCTTAGCCGTGGAAACGTTTTTCCCGTTAGGGGTGTGGCACCGACTACTATTGAAAAAAAAGAGTATACATGTCCCTCCTTTTCTTCACAAACTTTCCAACAAAAAAAAATTATGCGATTATGTTGTGTTATGGCAGTTTATAACTGGTTTAACCGTTTTCAACTGCCACTTATGTTTGCGAACATGACCAACTTCAAACAGCTTCAAAAATTTAAAGTTTAATTTTTTTTGCACTCACTTTTTTTTTAATTATGTACATGAAACTCTGTTCCTGCAAAAATTTTGACACACTTGCTGCTGTTATCAATTTCGAAATGAGAACATATGATGTTTTTCTATGTTATTTGTGACTTTAGAACATGAACTTAAGCAAATTAAAATTTTACACTTAATAGAGACTGGATTGATGTTTTTGCATTGTTTTTAGCTAATTGACGTTGGAACAGAGATTTTTCGGAAAGGTTATCATCATGTATCACCTCTCTTACACACTTAAATATTTAAGGCAAAATACTAAACAAAAAAAGAGAAACTGCATTTATGCAAGTTTGCAGGTGGTTTGCTCAATGTGATAAATGAATTCTGATGAAATTGTTTAAATTAACACAATTTGAATATTTTTCTTAGATAATATCAGATAGTAATGCTTTTATAATAACTTTTAATTTTTCTGTCACGGTTGGCTTTTTGGTGGAAATGGCCATATCTTTGTATTGACGTTCAGAATAATACTCAAAAGATGCCGCTTGTCCCATGAGTTGGTAAACATTTTTTTTTTAATAAATTGGCTCAAAGCACCCCCAACTTATTGCTCATATCAGTCTATCGAAACAAATAGAAAATGGCTGTTTTTTTCTAAAAAAAAAATATATAAGACTTCAAAAAAATCGACTCAAATTTATATCATAATCAGTGAATGTAGAGTAAACAAATTTTCACCATCAATTTGACAACAATGTAATATGCATTTATATTCAAAGTTTTATTTATTTTGTTAATTTATTACAGGATTCCATTACAAAAATCCTTAACATAACACCAAATCGTACAAATGAAACAACGACATCCAATGCAACATTTGGTGGGGGTGGTACTATATCTGCAGCTAATTCTACTACACCAACTACAGTATCGTCTGGAGTTCCTGCCAATAATTCAAGCGCCGCTTATCGTTGTAATCTGTGTAATTTCACAAGCCTGCGTCAAAATGTTATGATTTTTCATCGCAAGACACATAGCGCCAGTAGCAGCGGCTGCAACAGTACAATAACACCAGTATCAGTTGCCAAAATAACACCCAATAAAGAAATAAAGGAGAAATCACCATCCTCCACCTTACCAGCTGAAAACACAAATACATCCAGCAATGAAAACGCAACAACGCCTTTATCTTCAAAAGCAGCAGAAACAGTTCTACCAAGAAATGTTGATGTACCAACCTTAGAAGACACTTTCACACCAACGAAACTATTAAAAATGACACGCAAAGAAGGAATATCTTCAAAAACTTCTACACCGTCGACATCATTGTCTGTTGTGTCCAAAGCGCCACATTTGCCTTCGTCTGCTGAGTCTGTTTCTTCAACGCCCACTCTAAGTAATGAAGAAACAAAATCGAGTGTGCAGACGCCATCACCACCAAAAGGAACAAAGAAAAAAGATAAAATATCAGCTTCAGCCTCAACTAAACGAAAATCTCTACGTTCTTCTCCACCTGAGGTCATCAATGTCTTAGATGAGTCTGCCACATTAACGGCTAATGATATCACTACAATAACGACTGTTAATACAACACTAGAAAATGATAACAAAACAAACTCCAATGCTACAGAAGTGACTATAGAAACGACAGCAGACAATGACGAGCTTAAACCGAAACGTAATTCCGAGGATATTATGCGCAGTTGGCAGGCTGAATGGAGTGATGAAGAAGAATCAATGACGACGCCAATGTCGACACCGAAAACGGCAGTAGATACAACTTTACCCAGTGTTACGCGTCTAAGGACAACAACGTCGGAAGAACCACTGCACACAGTAGTAGAAAATGCTGTAAAACCTGAAGACGCCTCTCCTGTTGTCACTGTATGTACACCGCCTGTTGTTACTAGTCGTATACGTAATATACCTAAAAAAGATCGACGTGACATTATACTCAAAGAATTTCCTCCACTTGAACTTAACACTAGTAATTCTCAATCTTCAGCATCGTTGACACCGCCAGTTGTCGTTACAATTGTCGATAGCGGCAGCAGCAGTAACAGTAGTAGTTCTGAATCTGTTGTAGTGGTAGATGAGCTGCCAATCGCGGCTGTAGTGGAAGTTCTGGATGTGATTGATGTCGACGCTATTGAGGGAACAAAAACTCCGACAACAGTGTCAGTTTCAGATGAAATAGTTATACACCCAGCTACAGAGCTGGAACCAGAGTCAGAAGTAGTATCGACACCGCCCCAACCAGCAGCAGCAACGATGCAAACTTGGTCCTGTTTTGATTTTCAAGAAGAAGAAGATAATGACAGTGATGTGCTTACATCAATTGCAAAATTTAAGAAGAAACATCTTTCTCCGGACAAAAATTCACCGACAGAAAACCCAACACCACAAACTGTAGCCATAAAGAAATGTGAAGAAGAAATCTTGGAACTGAAAGATAAACAACTTTCAGCTGAAATCGAAACGCTCCTATGTCAAAGCAAGTCAACAGTTGTTGATATGTCAGTTGTAGCTACAAAAGAAGATGTACCCGTCAAAGCATTGCCTATTAAGGAACGTGGTAAACGTATATTTAAATCACGCAATCGTTCACGTGTTGAAGAGCTTTTTAATTTTGGTGGTCCTGATGCCACTGTTGCCACAAACACCGTAAATATGTCCAATTCGGACGAAAATATTCCAGCTGAAGTTTCAACTGAGGAAGCAATCTTACTAAATAACGAAACATCAACAGAACTACGAAAGGAGGAAATTCAAGATGAAACCAAACAAATGACTGAGTTAAGAGTCGAAAACGATCTAGAGCAATTGTCTGTTGAAGTAAATGATAAAATTGAGTCTGAAAACGACAATATTAAAATTTTGGAAGAAAATAATTTGAAAGTGTTGGATGCTGTTGGTATAAACTTAGAATTAAATGCACCTTTGGAAGAAAAATCTAGTAGCTTGCTTGAAACAAATATCGAAGAGGAACTCAATAAATCACCGTTGAAAGAAACTGCAGAACAGATTTCCGAAAGTTGTGATGGTGTTAGAGAACCAAATGTAGTGCGTGTTTCTGATGTTGAATCGGAGATTGAAAAAGAAAATAAGACCGAGGTAGAACAAGAAATAAAGAACATTGATATTATGCTTGATAGCAAAAATATATTTGATGATGAGGTTATTCCAGTTATTAAACATGCACCTGTCGAAATTTTTAAAGAAGAATTTACTACTGCTGCTGACAACAATATCATAGATCAGACAGCGGTGCAAGTAAATGAAGATGAAAATGAAAACTCAGCAAACATGGAAAAGGAGCAACCTAAAAATGTTGAAAGCACTGACAGATCAGTTTCACCTACAGCAAATTTACAAAATGAAGAAATCAATAAGATTAAAGTTACTCAGGATGGAGAAGAACGTGAGCAAAGTTTGGTGCTTCCATTGCAAGTTAATACTAGTAATGAACTAGAAAATGATACTACTTCTCGATTTACATCACCTACTGATGAAAATAGTTCAATTGGCATTTCAGAAGCTGGTGCTGAATTCGGTTCTCCAACTTCTATGTTGGATGATGAGCGCTTACCGATTGTTGCTAGTAATCTGATGACAGGCATTGAAAGACAAGAACATAATACTAATTTGGAAGAAGTTGTAGGTGAAGCTCATGATGTATCCAACATTGAGCTAACAGTGGTGGAATCAATGAATTATGTAACAGAAGAAGAAAAAGAAAAATCAACTGAAACTATCGAAATAAATAATACGGAACATCCAAATGAGAATAAGGATTTGTCAACTGATCAGTCGTTGAAAACTGATGAAATTTCAGTAAATAAGCAAAAACCAGTTCAAAGTTGTGAAGAAGCCACAACCGAAGATGATGAAATCGAAAGTCCACCACATGAAATGTTGCTATCTGGTAATGAACTGGAAGAAGAACTGAAAAAGCTTAAAACAACCAAAAAATATAAAACAAGGAATAAAACAAATTCAAGAAAAACAAATAACTTTAATAAAGATGGTTTAAATAGTAAAATAAAGGAGACAGCTGTTGAAAAGGATGAAAAGAAGGAGGAGGACAAAAATGAAAAGAAAGAGCAAAAGGAAAAGGAAAAAGAAAAAGAAGTTAAAGAAATTCATAAGCAACAGCAGGTTAGAACAACACGACAAAGCGTGCAAAAGTTAGCGCTAGAAGTGATGACGAAAAAAGAAAACAAAACGCCACAAGTGGCAGATAAAATAAATAAAAATGAAAGCGCCAATGATGAAGTCTTGGAAAATAAAAACATAAACACACTAAAAGACCGCGCAAGCAAGGAAAAGACAAAAAAGAAAGAAAACAATACAACAGTTATTCGTAAAGATAAAAATGAAAAAGACTTAAGAGTTGAAGTTTTAAATGAAAATAAAGTCGAAACTAAGGACTTAACTGAGCCAACTAAAAGCATTGATATGGAAGAGATTCGAAAAGAACCAACCGCAAATGAAACTTCTGGTGATATAATTGAAACTTCAGTAAAAAGTAATGATCTTCATAAAACAGATGAAAATGACACTAAAAATAGGGAAGCTACTTTGTTTGACATTGCAACAAATAGCAGTGAAATTTCTTCGAAATCACCTAAAAAAGAGATAATTGAGGAACTAGCTTTGTTAATAAACATTTCAGAAGTTTCAGAAAGCAATCAAGCTCTTGGAACTGAAAAAACTTTAGAAAACTCTGCAGCAAGCAAAGAACCTGTAGAAGCAGAAAAACCTTTAGAATCTGAAGAAAACATAACAACTGAAGTTCAAAAAAAGATAAATTTTATTGAAACAGAAACAGAAAATGTTAAGGAACTTGAAACAGAAGATAATAAAGGAATCAAAATAGAAAACAATAAAGAAACAGCAACAACGCGTAAAAGGCGTTCACATATAAAAATTACACCACGAAAGCGCAATGCTGAAACACCGCTTGCAACAGAAAACGAAACAACTATAATGAATACCAAAGTCGAGTCAAAAAGCTCACAAACTGAAGCGAAAATGAGAAAAAAGTCTGATGAAATTGAATCAAAAACAGTTAACTCTACGCCGCCAGCTCAAGCTTCAATTGCAGTTACAATTCCAGATTTAGCTACAGCTGAAGCTGAATCGAAAACAGACGAAACAATTGACTTAGTACCACTTGCTAAAGAAAATGAAAACGATTTAGAAAAAAATGATAAAACAACTATAACAACGACTACATCTAACACAACTGCGGCGGCATCAAAAACTTTATCTGAAATGCGTTCTTTTCGTCCAAGACGCAAAACGAATCATTTTGAAACTGCACCTGTACCTACTACTGCTACTGATGCTCTTAAGTGTGAAAATGAAAAGACAACACTTGCTGACGAGGATCGACAGTTGGCCACTTCTCCAATAATTTCACATGGATTAGCACCAACAAATATTGACGAAAAAGGAATCCTATCATTACCAACAGTACCTACTGCAGCATTGCTAGTAGAAAAAGTGCGTATTAATGTTGATGTTGCGAACCCACTGTCATCGCAAATTGCCAACATACTGGCAACTTCAAGTGGGCAACAACAAATTCCCTTACATAATAAAAAACTCAACATGTCATCTTTGCCAGCTACAACAACAATATCAAAAACAACATTGACAATCCCCTTAAAACGTAAAAAATCAATCGAAGATGATATACCGTCATTTATAATAGAACGTCCTTGTTCAGCAGCGGCTTCATCAACTGTTGCAAACGCTGCTGAAAAGGAAGCATTTGCACATGTGCAAAATAAATGTCCACAAGTAAAAATTACACGTAAAGAAAAAATGATCGAAAGCGATCTAAGTTCAACAAATCCTGTAAAAGTGGCCCAATCATTGCAATCGCCTACACAAATGTTTATTCTAAATCCAACCGCTAAGCATCAACAATTGGGAAATGTTGAAAGTGGTGACTCCGCCGCTATGTTTGATATTGGCAACATGCCAATACTGCTTTCAAATGAACAACTTTTAGGATCGTCATCAACAGAAAGTGTTCATATTGTTATAACACCAACAGCAGCAGCGAATGTAATTGAATCTATTGTTACGGAAACTGGTGATGAGCAGCAATTATCACCAACATCAGGAGCAAATCAAACATCAATACTAATGCATGTTGTGCCCACTAATTCGGTAAAATCGCCCAATGATGGTCCAAAAATAATAAAGCAACAAATATTGCAAGTTGCACACCAACAGTCACTGGTGGAAGCAGAAACAAAACAAGAACAATTACAACAGCAACATGAACAAAATCAACAAATAAACATTAAAACACGTAAACCAGCTTCAAATACTCGTGCTAAGCGGTTACCTTCACGTCAGCAACAACAGCAACAACAATTCCTACAGCAGCAAATACATGAGGTAAACGAAACTGAGGAGGACCGCAAGAAAAAACTAAAAACTGACCAGCAGTCCTTAACGCCACATCAAAGGCAATTGCAGGAACAGCAACGTGTTTTACAATTGCAAAAACAGCAACAGCACAATGTTGGTTCGCAAACGTCTAACAAACAAATCGGCATTGATTCACGGGGCAATAAATATGTCATTATAAAAACCAACCAACCACCAACCGATTTGGTAGTGCAGCAGCAACTGCAGCCGACACTGTTGGAGCAAACTGTTGTTGCAAATCAAACGAAAGTACAAAATGCTGTTGCTGCCGCCGCTACGAGTTCATTTAGCATTGGCACTGGTCTCACTGTGCGAGCAATTGGTGAAACTGAAACATCAGTTGAAGGTACAACAGAATATCAAGAGCAACAGCAACCTAAACAAAAATCACCAGCTGCTGCCGCTACTGGTGGTCGCAAACAAGCCGGTAACATTATAACATTGCCAAGCAATGCTGCTGTCAAACAACAGCAGCATCAATTCACCGAATCTATGCAAATCGCTGCAGAAGCAACAGTTCCCACTAACATGTTATCTTCGTCGTCATCATCGTCACAATTTGTGGTTCAACAGAAAACCAACACAAACAGTAAAAACTTCAGCAGTTTAGCAACATGTAATAAACGTACAAAATCGTCACAATTACCACAGCAACAGATGCAACAACAAGAAATTGCTGGCAATAAAAAACTACTCACAACAAAGGATAAAAAACCTGGTGGCAAAGGCGGTGGAATCAGCAATGCAGGTGGCAATCGTCGTCTTAGCGCAATAGAATCCTCACTTCCTACAAAAATTTCAAAAACATCGGTTCATAGCTCCTTTACAGGTGATGTAATAGGTGCACAGCAACAGCAAACATCACAACCCCCGCCATTGCATCATTTGCAAAATAGAAAAGTTAAAAAGCAGCAGCAACAACAACAAAATCGCTCAGCATCTGCTAACTCTAATAAAAAAGAGACCACCAATATTAATGAATCGAATGATTTACTTCGAGCTATTTCACAACAGCAACAACAGCCGTCAACATCATCATCTTTAAATCAACAGCAGCTACAACAGCAACAGCAATCAGTGCATTCAACAACTATTAGCGAGGAACAATTAATACAAATTCAATCAGAAGATGTAAGTGATTTCTATAGCTAAAATTTACATTAATCAAAAACTAGGAATGAAATCAGTAAAGTCCTAGTTTTTTTTGTGTACATCATTTTACCCTCGTATTATGTAATGCGAAACAAGTGAGTTACTGATTTTCGTCTGCCTATACCTTTAAAGTGTAATTTTGAATTGAAAATTTTTTTCAAATTATGATATTCAAGTTCAAATGAAGATAAAAGTCGGAGCAAGTTCTTAAATAAAAGTTTCAAACGGCTGTTGTGAGTGTGTCATTAACAGACATTCACTTGTTTCGCCTTACATAATACGGGGACTAATTTTTCTTTTCAGTATGTATTCTGAGTTATATTTACTTAAATGTTAGAAAATTTAATTTGGAGAAATGTTTGAATGGAATTTTTTTTTGGCTTAGTTTTGTTTATTATGTCAGATAATAGTGATATTCTCATTCAAAGTTTATCTGTTGATCTTTTCAACAGAATACTTTTCGTCCAAGATTTTGGATTACTGTTATGAATTGAAATCTTTGCGATTTCCCGGAAAAGTATTTATGTATTGAAATTGAAAAGGGCAAGAAATTGAAATTTTAAAAAGAAAATTATTAAAGAACTGTCTGTTGTCATGAATATAAATCACCTTAAAACTATAAGTTCAAGATAACTTTAAATATACCCCGGATCAGAATTATTTGAACTTCTTAGCAAGTACATATACCTTAGAATCCGCACGGGATAGCAAAAAATTGAAAATATGGTCGCACAAAATCAGTGGACGAGGCTACATAGTCTTACCGAAAAATGTCGTCGCTTATTAACGCTTTAACGATAATTTGCTCAATAGAAATACTAATACGATGTGGTCTGTTATCTCTAGTTTTTTTTTATTTATCTGCATCGAAAGGTGTGTAAAATCCCATACTTTGAGTAAATTGTAAATTGCTGTTGATCAGCTCAAAATTTCCTTCCAGAAATATACGAGGTGTGATCAAAAAGTAAGGTGACTTTTTAAATTTCGCGCGATCGAAAATCGTTCTACATGTCAAAAAATGTTTATCTTAATGGAGAGCTAATACTACCATTTTCAAACTTAACTTGTTGATTCTGTTATTCAATGGTATTAGCATAGAGGACATTTTTGATTTATTCCTTTAAATTTTGCGATACAGAATTAAAAATCACGAACACTTTTCGCTTTTCTTTCTATTATATGAAATAGTTTTCAGCGTCACAAAATAAGCGTATAATGAATGTAAAAAATTTAAGAAGAAAACAGAAGTTCCTTTGCATACTTTTAGCTAAAGGAAGGTGGCCTCCAGCGATATCAAGAATAAACAAAACATTCGTACGCTATCAATTTATTTAAATACAGAATTTTTACACATGGTCAATTATACTATATGTTGCTCTGTCAAGATGCAGAAGCAGAGAAGGAATAAAAATCGAGTGTAAGTTGGAAGAAAAGAAAATTCAAAATATAGCGTTTGAAGAAGTACTACAAACTAAAGTAAAATCTACGTTATTTGTTATTCTAAACTAGGGCTTCTCAAACTATGTTCTGCAAAACACCAGTTTTCCGCTGAATCTGAATAGATGCTCCGCGACAATTCGGAAAGGTTTTATATACTGCAACACATCTAGGTACAGGAGGACCATCTTTTCTCACACCGTGTGCATGAAAGAGATTGGCGTATATTGTTTTTACCTGACCGGCTGACAATTCTTGTCGTTTTAACGATAGTTGCCAAGTTATTTGGCAGAAGTTTTTCCGTATTATCAGCACAGATTGTGACTACTACAAGGATTCCTTCTTCATATTTTACAGATTTCTATACGGGATTTGTTGACGTCCAATAACACGAATGATATAATGTCAGGCCTATTTGTAAAATTGAAAAATTCGTATTATCGCATTGAAATTTAGCTCTGTTTTTTTTTTTAGTAAATTATACATTTGTATGTATGCAATATTTAAAAACTATTTTATTTATTAATCATTAACTCTTTCACGACCATAGGACACATGTGTCCCAATTACAAAATATTCTTCAAAAAAAGGTTTAACACGAAATCATTTTGATTATGTTACAAAAGCAAACAGAAATGTCTACTCTTGAATATTTTTAACTTAAATTCGACATAAAAGTGAATTTTAATGGTTTATTTTTAGTTTGAAAGATATTAATTATTCATGTAACAATAGAAAATAATTTTCAAATACATTGGACTCCCTGCAGGCACATAGGGCCAAAAAAATTTCTCAAATCTAAAATCATATCTTATAATTTTCGCATATTTTTGGCTTAGTAACAGCCCAACATACTCATGCTTTGATTTCGTTGCATCATATTTCAAAAGCTTATGGTCCTCAAAGAGTTAAACAGAAACGTAACTCAAAAGATATTTCGTAACAATTCAAATACATAAATATATTTTAATAAAAAAAATATATGAATAAAAAGGTCTTCTGTAAATTGGCAAACATGCTCTAATCAGTTCCCTCAAAGCTCTGCCATTAAGCTTTACCGTTTTTTGATTTTAAAATTTATTTGCACTGCCTCTTCCTGCAGGTGGTTTACTTTACTAACCCGTGTTTATTCGAAATGTCTGATATGAGTTTCCTTTATCACGTTTATGTTTCATTTTTTTTTTCACTTAAAATCCACTTTTACTGAAAACTTTTCACAACAAAAGAGCTAAAAAACAATGCTAGATTGAAAAATATGATTTAAAATTTGAAAATATAAACATAATACAAAGCCTACTGAGGAAAAAAGATCTTATGCGTACTATTGAACAGTCAAATTTACTGCTATTCGTATTATAGAGACATACAGTTACTCACAAAATTGAGTATACACCTTGATTTGAAAGAAATATTGGCAATTTTTAAAGAAATTAAAAATTTTTAGTAAATAATTTTAATGCATAGGGGTAACTCGCGTTACATCCAGAAAATATTTTTGAGTTTAATGATGCCATAAATTTTAATTATTTAGGTTAACTAATAAAATTGGATTCTTTGTGAACACATAACATTTCTCATGTCCTACATTAGTCTAAAAATTCAGTGTTAACATAGTATTTATCCAGTAAAATAATAAATTGTGTTGGTAACTCGTGTTACCATTTTTGGACAACATGTTCAGAGAGTAAATTTCAGTTGAAAGTTTCTCCGAAATTTGTGACTAGACTGCTTTATATTTGACATAAATAAATGAGCTATATATCAATAAGCTTACCATTATTAGAAACAGCGATAATGAATCGTAATTTTTAAATTGATTTAAAAATTATGTGGTAACTCGCGTTACAAAAGATTGGTAACTCGTGTTACCAAATACTTTTATACCAATATAAGAAGCTTTTTCTAGCTGTAATACACAAGAATAAAAATAAAATCAAAGTTTAATAATAATAAGGAACTTCTTCAGTTTTTAATGTGCAAAAATTAAACAAAAATTGAATAATAAATCAAATTACTCTAGAATGCATAACTCGGGAATGCAGTGAATTGTGATTTAAGTACAGATAATGGTATATTATCCTCAGCCCTATCACTACTTCATCCATACACACCTAAATAATATAAATGTTTTGGTTAGATATCCATGTTTACTTCTTTTGATGTTTGGGACATTTGCAGTTTTTCATTTTGCCAGTAAATCAAATGGGTTTTGGATATTTCGACGTTCATTACGTATTATTTCTTTCTTTTCTGCTTCTGGCCAACTATCAATTTTTGCTCTACTCTTTCGGCAAGCTTCCCTATGTGTCTTTTTGAAATCATCGTATTTTCCCTCGACTTTTAATTTTTCCCTCCTTCTTATCATTTTTTCGGTAGCCGAGAGCGGCATTTGGTCCTAAGCCAAAAAACAAATTTCAGTCTAAAGAAGATAGATAAAAATTATCAGAAACTCTTGTTAAATTATGAAGATGTGAGTTACCGGTAACTCGCGTTACAAAAAGTACTTACATTTGATTTAGACTAGTAAAATCAAACGGAGGATGTTTTTACCGTTATTCGGTACAAATTGAAACACAAAAAGAGAATCTAAGTATTTGTTTGATTTAGACAACACACATCTACAATACTAGAAAAAATGTACTTATTGGTAACTCGCGTTACAAAAAAACAAGGGTATCTTATTTCTTCATTTTTAAGCACTCAGCTTTCTCAAAACGAGTGTTGCAACGCATTGTTGATAACATGAATATATTTAATATTAGGTACATGAAACTTACTTACCAACTAAAACAAGAAACTCAAAACACAGAGATTTAAAAAATGATTTTTTTTTAAAACGGAAAGCACGCGTACACACAGTAACTAGAACAGAAAATAATGACGAATTTTATGGTCAAATCTTAAATTTGACACTACTACACTACTGGCAAAACTACTATTATTGAACATTAATTTGGATATACAGGGTGTTTTTTTTAGAGGTATAGAGCTTCGAATTGAAATAAAACACAAGAAAATCGTTTTAATGTCCATCAATTTGGCTTTATTGGAAGGATAATTTTATGCCATTAATGTTTAAATATGATTTCGGGCATGTGGCCGCCGCGGCTGGCTCGAATAAAGCCAATTCTACAGGTCCAATTTTGAACCACTTTTTCGAGCATATGTGGCCGTATGTCGGCAATAACGCCACGAATGTTGGCTTCCAAGTCCCCTAACGTTTCTGGTTTGTTGGCGTAGACGAGCGACTTCACATATCCCCAAAGAAAATAATCCAATGGTATCAAATCACACGATCTTGGTGGCCAATTGACAGGTCCATTCCGCGAAATTATGCGCTCATCGAATGTTTCCTTCAATAAATTGATTGTGATGTGCGCTGTGTGGCATGTAGCGTCGTCTTGTTGGAACCACAACTCATCCACATTCATGCCATCCAATTCGGGAACAAAATAGTCGGTTATCATGGCTCTATACCGGTCTCCATTAACGGTAACTGACTCTCCAGCATTATTTCGGAAGAAGTATGGCCCAATGACTCCACCAGCCCATAGAGCACACCAAACAGTCAGTTTTTGTGGATGTAATGGCGTCTCAAGGGTCTCATGTGGATTCTCTTCACTCCAAATGCGGCAATTTTGCTTGTTGACGTAGCCATTCAACCAAAAATGAGCCTCATCACTGAACGAAATTTTGCGATGAAAATCAGCATCGAGATCAATCTAATTTTCGGCCCATACACCAAAATCACGACGCATTGCATGGTCTCGCGGCTTTAATTCTTGCACAAGCTGGATCTTGTAAGGTCGCAAGCCAAGATCTTTGCGCAAAATCTTCCATAAAGTTGATGGACAAAGCTCCAATTGCTGTGCACGGTGGCGAATCGATTCATTCGGGTCCTCTTCAACATTTTGCTCCACAGCGGCAATCGTTTCTTCGGTGCGCACTGTTCGACGTCTCTGCGGATGCGTATTATCACATAGAGTAAACGTAGTGCGAAAACGACCCATGGTTAACCGAATTAATTGCTCTGATGGACGATTATGTCGACCATAAAATGGACGGAGCTTGCGGTAAACTTCGCGAACTGAACCATTATTTTCGAAATAAATTTGCACGATTTGCAAGCGTTGTTCTTTTGTCAACCTGTTCATGATGAAATGGCAAACCAAACTGAACATAAATGACATTAGAGTTGCCAGATTTGACCATAAAATGCCAGTTTTATCTCTATTCGAAAAACAAACCTCTAAAAAAAACACCCTTTAGTTGAAGATTGAAAAGCAATAAAAAAATAATCCTATACCGTGTCCACATTTACATGGAAATACCCATAGGGATAGATACCAATCTGACGAACTAATAACGAACATACATTTTAATATTTTTGAGACATAACACAAAAAGAATTCATAAAAACGTAAATTAAAGCAAAATTTATGTCACAAAATTATGCATACAGTTCATTAAAATAAAGTATGTATATTAGGGTGATTCAAATTTTTTTTTTTTGTTTTTTTTAAGGTGCTGTTGCTTAAAAAGTAAGTTTATGATATGAAAACAAAGTTCACGAAAATTCAGCTCTGTAACTCAATTTAATAAGGTGGCGCCGGAGCCTGTTAGTTTTACATGTAAATTGTATGGAAAAATTATTTTTTACAAAAAAGGTATCTAAATGAATAGGTGATTAGTGTTGTTGAACTGAAAAGGGTCGTTTTTCGACGTAATTTTTTACGCTGAATCCGAATCTGGCCTCAGAATTGACCCATCATGTCGGAATCCTGAAATATTTGAGGCAAAGTACCTAAAACATGATGTTTTTTGTCTACTTTCGAGGCCATGTATAGGATTCAAAGAAAGTTGATCAGCTTATTTTTAACAAAAGCATCATTTAGTACCATCCTTGCCCTTTAAAATGAGCTTTCAAGTGGTGATCTGTGATGCTTCCTTGCAAAGTTGCAGCCATTTCAAGGTGACATGAATTTGAAACCCGTTGGTTAATATTGTTGGGTTGCAACCCTTTGCAGGGGATCCAATTCATGTCACTTTAAAATGGCTATAACTTTGCTCAACAACACTAATCACCTATTCATTTAGATACCTTTTTTGTAAAAAATAATTTTTCCATACAATTTACATGTAAAACTAACAGGCTCCGGCGCCACCTTATAAAATTGAGTTACAGAGCTGAAATTTCGTGAACTTTTTCTTCTTATCATAAACTTACTTTTTAAGCAACAGCACCTTAAAAAAAACAAAAAAAAAAAATTTTAATCACCCTAATGTATATAGTTCATTAAATTTTAATCAAAAAAGATATTTTTTGATTCGAATAATTGGTAGGACCACTTGCTGCATCTGTTACAGATTAAATTCGTCGTGGCATAGAATCCACCAGTTTTTGGGTGAAAGAGTGCGAAATTTCTTCCCAGATCTTGGCTATCGCTCTCTTTAAGTTCTCCTTGCTCCACGAATGAAAATTTTTCAATTTTATTTTCACTTCTCCCCATAAATGCTCAATTGGGTTCCTTTCCAACGATTGTGGTTGTGTTTTAAGTTGGTTTGGAGAGCTTTATAGCAGCCAGTCATAGATCCACACAGTATAACTGACAGTATAACTGATCATGTTTGACTGTGGCTACTCAATTTTCAGTTTGCATCGAAGAATTAGTCTTTTTTCATACAATTGATATTCCATCTAATCCCCAAAGGTTAATTTTTGCCTCGTCCGTGAATATCACCCTCTTCTAAAAGCTCGGTGGCTTGTTTAAAGCAAACTCCAAACCTTTTTTTTTAATTATAGAAAAAATTGAATTCTTGCTGCGTGCAATTAATCCGCCCAAATTATTTTTTGGCAGTACTCGATGAACTGTTTTTGTAGATATCGGCTTGCTAATAACTTTGGAAACTTCTGCTGTAGATTTTGACACACTAGCATTTGGATATTTTTGCAATTTACGTATTATAATTCGCTCATCACATTTTGATAGGAGTTTTTTCTGCGTCTATCTATAGAATTCATCAATGTACTTTCTTGTTTATAATATTTTGAACTGCATAATTAGGTCTTCTAATAATTTCACCAATTTCGCGATACGATTTTCCTTTACAATATCATCTCATCACCAATTATCTTATTGCAAAAGTTGTATCCTTGCTAGTGGTCACCATTGCGAAACTAACGCGTAAAACTAAATGAGCTTGTATTCAAACTATTAATCAAAATAGCCCTACAAACTTTAAAATGCTTTCCAATAATTCCGTGATAAGAAAAAATAAAATTTGACCTCAAAACTGGCAAGTGTATACTTAATTTCGTGAGTTGAATTTTGCTTTAATTTACGTTTTTATGAATTCATTTTGTGTTTTGTCTTAAAAATATTTAAATTTATATTCGTTATTAGTTCGTCCGATTGGCATCTATCCCCATGCATTAAAATTATTTGCTAAACATTTTTAATTTCTTTAAAAATTGCCATTATTTCTTTCAAATCAAGAAATACTCAATTTTGTGAGTAAAAAATATTGCATTCGTATATGTAATTGGATATTCGTATAAAAGAGCATTCGTATTATTGGACGTCGACTGTATTTACTTTTTGGTGAAACTTCGGTATGTTGTTCTTCCAGTAAAATATGTCAATATCGATCTTCGATCGCGCGCTTCTCATTTTCTTTTTTTTTCTTTTGGAGAAACCGATGTTAGCGATGGCAGTTTGTCGACGTTATATATTCTCACAATAATCCTTACGGATTGAAAAAATTCTACTTTTCTTTCGTATTTATTTTTGAAGAAATCGATTACTTTGTTTCAAAAATGTACGATCAAATGAGGGGTTATCAAATTTTCCCAACGAAAACTAAACTAAATTTTGCGAGTTTTGTCAAGGGCAAAAAAGGTATTTAGAGACTTTAGAGACGCTTTGATTTTTTTTTAATTCTCGTAAAATCAACTATTTTTATTATGTTTCTACATGTGAGTTTATATTAGGAATTATCCAACCCTGCACTATACTATAAATAGAAGATCCTGCATAATTTCGTCAAAAAATTCCTTTTTTATGTAAGTTAGATCGCTTTAACTTAATCTTGCTAAATATAGTCAAACTAGCCGTAGTTTTGTGAAAATTTCACCACTTCAACTTAATAACAATTTTTTTTTAGGATTTCATAGACTTTCTTTCAACGCCAGAAAACTTCAATTTTATTTTCATTATTTAATTTCATTCTGGTTGAACCATAAGACTTAGTCTTTTATAGTACTTATAATAACAAAGAGGTACATACATATATGAACAATAGCTTAAATAGTTCAAGATAAACAAAATTTAATAAAAAAATAAGTAATAACATATCATAAAAACTAAATTAAAATAAATAATATAAAAAACAAACTACATATTATGTTTTGGTTTTAATTTTTTTTTTACAGCAAATTGATGGCACCTCAAAAATATTGGCCGTTCCTACGCAACCAATTCATGGGTACAACGAAACCTTTTTGCTCTGCACACTTGTTAATAACAACTACAAACCAATCGACAATGTGCCACTATACCTGGACCATGATCTCAATCAACTGGTGCCTGTACCGTTGGAAGCATTGGATGGACAACCAAATTTAATTGTCAATCACCCTCCACCCGAAGATATTGTTAATCAATTACATACGTCACAAGCGTCATCACAACAACATAAGCAAAATGAACAACTACAACAGCACTCGGCTGCTTCTACTAGCTCTCCGTCTTCGGTTAGAAACACTCCAAGCACATCTTTAAAATCCGTCGAAGCAGATTCTTCAACGCAAATGCTTTGCCTGCAATCATCCGCCGAAGGTAATAATCATGCAGGCATCACAGAAGTTGTACCATCAATATTAGAACCAATCACACACACTTCTGCTGTGGGTAACGATGATTCTGATGAAGCACAAATGGACGTCTATATACCACCAGAATGCAATGCCGAACTACCTACAGATAATGCTGTTATTTTAAACATTGAGGGACAGCAAATCATACTCGATGCAGCCACATTTGCCCATCTGCTTGCAAATCCGGATGCCAATACTCAGCTTGTAACTGATGATGGTACTGAATTTGTGCTAACACGTGAAGTTCTTGCTGCACTCGAGGCACAGCAAGATTCACAGGAAGAAGCAGCTGCTGAGCAACATCTACAGCAACAATTGCAACAAACACATCAAATGGCAGAGGCTGGTCCTACAGACATACTTGCTGTTGCCTTGGCTGGTTCAGATTTGTATGGCAATGAAGTACTCGAAATCGAAACCTCACAAGGGCTTCAGTTGGTTGGTGCCGATGGCATCGTTTTTCAACAGTCAACATTGTCGCATCAGCACTTAACGCCACCAATTACTGCGCAAACAAGCGAAACAAATGCACTTCTCAATCAAACGCCCATCATGTCAACTCTTGAAAAACCGTCAACATCGGGTAAACGAAAACCAATTGATAATTCTGCAGCAAATCTTTTTGGGGCTTCTGTATCTATAGCAGACCTGCCGCCCAATTGTCGACCCAATCTAGAAGATAGTCTGGCAGTAATTGGTGTTACAACATCATCGTCTTCAGTACCAACATCACTTGAATTACCTATTACAGTTACAAATCCAGCGATAGCACCAAAATCGACAATGGCTGGACCAACAGCACCTGTGGGCTTGTCATCAACAAGTAGCGTTGTAGTGACCGAATCGGTACAATTTCAGTGTCTTCCACATCGAACTGGTGGTATGGCGGCAGGTGAAACGCGTATATACAATGATCCTGGCAGTTAATATTGTCCGACTATTGTCTATTTAGACAATAATCCAGTTGAGGATTTAGGCACAGATGATGTGGAAGCGTTTGGCGAAGATTACTTTTTCAACAGAGCAATAAATTAAGAAGTTTACGTATGCGTGTACATAAAAAGGTATGAAAATATGTTAGAACGAACGAAAGAAGAATATTTCGAAGAAAAAAAAAAATAAGAAATGAAATGTTATTCTTAAGTAAAATACATTTAAAATGTATTAATTTTTAATTAAAGTTAAATCCTTTAACGTTTAACGTTTTTTGATGAACGAAAATTGGAAATGCAAAATTTATTTAGTTGTATTTTTTTACGTTTTAATATCCTTATTAAAATATTAGGTTATTTTTCTGCTTTTCATTTAATAGAAAAGCTTTCAATTTTGAATTTTATAAGATTTTATGTATTTCATATGAATTTATTATTATGTTGTATTGCTTAATTAATCAAAAACCTACTAAAAAATTAGAGTAAAGCAGCAAGCAAAGTCTTAAACAGGATGAAAGCACTAACATTGATTTGTCATCTTCATTGCAAAATGTTGTGTAAATAATAACAACAATTTTCCGTTATTTTTGTAAATGATATTAGTTGCAATTGTTGAGATATTTTTCAATTCAATATGTATTCAATTTACAATCTGATGGACTCATTTTCTCCCCGACAAAACAGGAACTATCGATATACATAATTGCAAAAAATATACCATTAATTGAATTTTCCAGACGGAAAGCCCTTTTTACTATATTGGGTAAGAATCTTTGCGATTTACTTTTTAAAGAAGAGTAAAAAAACGTTCAGAGATTATCCAAAAAATGTGAAAAAAGTGAAATAGTCAAAAAAGAACATTTCTTAGTAATAATATGAAGCGGTCAAATCTAACGAAGAAATACAAATAACATATACCAATGTTGTCACGGTTTTGTTTGGACAACTGATTTTGACAACTATGGTATAAAAAACCAATGTAAAGAGACAACAATTTGACATGATACTAGAGAATTTCTTAATTAACATTTAACTGTTTAAAAATGTTTGTGTTCAAAATTTAATGAAATTTATATTTTTATGGAAGGATTTTTTAAAATTCAGTAAGAATTCGATTTTTTACAATTATCATGCAATATTACCACATGTAACAAATAATGTAGTATCTATACTCATGTAACCAGATCCACATATGATTTGATTTATAAACTGTGGAACTTATGATAGTTTACTCTGGTTCTGTAAGATGGTGAAATGGAAAGTTGTTTCGCCACCTCATCGTACAAATTATATATAAAAAAATGAATTTTTCACTCCACAATTTGTTCACATTTTTATTTTTGTGCTCTCGCAACTGTAAACAGTTTGATATCTCTCTACATATGATAAGCACAAAGTTTTCTTAAAATTTGTATCCGCATAATTTCATTCGTGGCGGCAATTTTCTAATGTAAGTAAGCCAAGTTTACTTAACAACCACAATACTTTTATATACTTACATAAGTATATCATTTAACATTAGAGTCAATTAATAACAATCGAAAGCTCTACATTTTTTAAATGAAAATTCAAATTTCAAGGAAAAGGTTATAATCTGACTAGCTAAGTTCGTTCCTAAGGCCCTAATCCGATTAGATTTGAAATAAGTAAAAGGTAGGTCTGCTGTTCTTAATTTTGTCAAAGAGCAAATGTTTCATATTCTACCATTACACAAAAACAGTTTTGATCATATCCAGAGATAAGACCAAGAGATTCGAAAGATTTTTGGGTGCTTAAAAAAACTAAATTTTAAGTTTTGCCCTACACGTCGTCAAGATTTTCAAAATGAAAAATCTTTGCTAATTAGTGCGGAACGCTGAGAATATTTGAAAATATCTCACACTTGCAGGATATTATTGTTTTCTTAGGCAATAAATTTACCTTTGAAGCTTTTCATTAATATGCTTTGTTTCCGACGTTAAAATTCGCACAAATACAGTTAAGTCCCTTGTATTGAGTTGAGAGATCTTTATTCCCATGGATGAGGTCTGGAAAAGGGAACAACAGCTAACGTTTGTAGACGAAGATTATTGTTGTTTAATTGTAAAAAGATGTTAGAAAAGAACTTTCAGTCTTCCACAAAATCCTGACGTGTAGTAAAAACTAAAGAGGTTTTCATTTTCACAAAAAAAAAATATTTCGGACTTACCTAGTCTGACATGTTGTGAGTAAACAATTTTTAGCTAGGTGCTTTTAAAGGGTCTTGACATATCGAAATAGATCTACTAAAGAAAAAGAAAATTACTATTTGCCAGGCAGGCTCTGTCTTAAGAACAAATGATCACACTCGAAGTTTTTAAAAACGTTGAAGGTTTTGACTTTGCTAGCTCTTAGTCTAACTGGTATATGTCCATAGCAAAACTTCAATTTTTTATCTTGCAAACAAACGACGATAATTTGTTTAAAAAAGAAAAACTAAAATAAAACTGCATATTAACTATTTTTCTTTACTAACAACAAACAATGAATGTATTACAAAAAACAAATTATTTGGTGGACGCTAACAATACAGAACTTGCTTGTAATCTTATATTTAAATCGTTTTTCAAATAATCGAAATACAAATAAATTTAATAATAAGGAAGAGTTATGCAACACAATAAATAAAAAGTAAAAAAAATATATATAAATAAAAATAAAGAAAAATTAAAAAATATTTTTACTATTTGTAGATTAAGATAATATTGTGTGACATAAAAGATTATAAATAAAAGAAAATTAAAAAAAAAAAATAAATTTACCAATTATGATGTAGGGGTGAGTTTTTTTTAGAGTGATAGAACTTTTAATTAATGAAACACATATATAGATATAATTTTCTTTTTTTTAAAGATTCTTTAATGACATTTATTGTTAAAAATGATTTCCGGTGTTTGACCATCACGGTTAGCTGTAAGAAATCGCATTCGATTTTTCCAATTTTGGATCACTTTTACAAACAACTGTAGCCTTATTTCGGAAATAACACGTTTTATGTTTATTTCTAATGGCGTCAAGTGCTGCTGGCTTATTAACATAAACTAGTGACTTCACATATCTATTTTTAAAAATATTCCAATGGCGTTGGATCACACGATCGTGGAGGCCAATTGATAAAGCTAATTTGAATAAATTTAAAATTAACATTTTTGTGATATTAGTAAATTTCAACAATTTCAATGCGTTATAACTCTTTCCATGTTAATTTGTAAAACCTACTAAATACAAATGTAATTCACTATCTGTCAAATGACAGCTCTATCGAAATTTCTATCACTCTGAAAAAATCACATTTTATTTCATGTTTACATAAATGTGCGAAGAAATATGTACATACATATACAACATATATAAAATTAATGTTTACATTAAAATAAATGCATATTTTAAAATTAAAATAAATGCATATTTTAAAATTACAATGAATGCATATTTTAAAATTATAATAAAATGAAACTATACATAGTATGTATATCAGTGTTTTTTTCTAACTTTCATATACATTAGATAAAACGACTTTTCAGAGGAAGAACTTCATCAAATAAAAAACTTCTTAACATGTTAGATAAATGACACTTGTATGAACTATAAAATTCTAATTTTTCTCAAACTTTTCTTGTAAACAGGCTTTGCCTTAAATGCGATGTCGTCAAACACTTACTCTTATGTAAATGCAGTAAAATAATAGAGAGAGACAAAGGAGAACTTTGGTACTCACTTTCATCAAATATAGCAATTTTGTAACGCTGTCTTTAATTTTGATGTTTTTTTTTTTGAATGAGCTTATCAATCATTCAAATGTTTTATGAGGGCTGTTTGAGCTCTGAAACGATTTTGTTTTGGAGTGTTTTATGACGATTAATTCAATTGGTCAAAAAATTGATACACGTAATATAATTTGAGAATATTTTTTGCGTTTCTGAGTGACCCAGTACTTGTGATACTAAAGATAATTCAAGCTTTAATTATAGGATACATGTAAATTAAATGATACATAGCTAGATTTGTCGATGTGCGCGTACTAAAACTACTGGATGAATTTTGATCAAATTTGTTTAGTTGTATCATTAGACGCTTGGTCCTGCCGTCAATAGAAAAACTGCGGGGTTTGATGGTGATAAAGGTATAAAAATAGAGATTCATGTGTAGAGATGCGGATAGAAATAAAAAGAAACGAAGGAATAGTAATGGAGTTATAAATCAAAATTTAAATACGGGAACCTTAGAAACATAAAACAGTCTCTTTTATTGAGGGAATTCCTGAAAACGCGAAAAAGCCTCTAAAACAGCACATTTTCGGGCCTCAAAAACAATTTGTATGAAGAAAAAAAAGTTTGCACAACCCTCACATAATCTTAACATAATGACTTTTAAATACTGTAGCGAAATTTGGTTTATGCCAGAAAATTCTCGAAATAAAAACCAACGAAAGAAAACTAAACGATACTAGCTAGCATCACTGGCTGTATAAAAATACTTGTACACCATCTAGCGGCCAAATGTAGTTTTTGTACTAAAAGTGATAAACCGAAAAGGCGCTGCAGTACACTATAAAAGTCGACAACCGAGAGAAATTATCGCTGCCGATACGCCATCTAGAAGGTACTGGTAACATTCTGGATAATTGTGGATTCCACGCCGATACGCTATCTAGAAGGTACTGGTAACATTCTGGATAATTGTGGATTCCACGCCGATACGCCATCTAGAAGGTACTGGATTTTTCGAGAAAGTGATGACTAGTATAAAAGGTTGTCATCTGAGTTGTCGAGTTGAGTTGAACCTAAGCAATAAAGTGAAGCAGTTGAATTTAAGCAATAAAGTAATACAGTTAAACTTAAGCAATAAAGTGAAGCAGTTGAATTTAAGCAATAAAGTGATACAGTTGATTTTAAAAGTAAAGTAAGACATTTGATTTTAACACAGTGGATTTTAAGTAATAAAGTAAAACAGTTATCTATACAGTGCCAGATTAATATTAGAGTTTGAATGTTAATGAAATAAACAATTGTACCGTGTAAAAACTAACTTTTATGATTTAAATAAACCATTTTATAATTAAATAAGTTTGTGTGTTTTTGATTGCTACACAATCCAGTGATCGAACTCAGAAAAGTGTAAGAGATCGAAATTATCGTCTAAGAGACAGGAATTTCGTAACAATATATTAAAAGCGCAATTCTCAGAATTTTCGTTTGTTTTTCTATTTGTGTTTTATAATTTATCAACTTAACTCTACATATTTTTTTTTCGCGTTTAGAGGAATACCCTTATTATGTACTAGGTATGTCAATTTTCGAGATTTTTTTGATTTCGGGTTTTGAAAATGCGATCCCGGGATCCCGGTCCCGGGATTTAAAAATTCTAAGAATTAATATAAATTTAACTATGCGTCGGAAAAAATTAAAATAATGTGACTATTTATAACGTGGCAATATTATTTATTTAATACAATAAATATAAAAACTAAAGACTTCTTCATAACAGTAAAAATAAAAAATAAAATAACATTTCAAAATATAAATTTTTGCTATGTATCACAAATTTTTTTAAATACATTCATTATTATACGTTAAAAAGTAATCAAGTCTTTTCTTTATGAGGAAATATTTTTATAAAATTAAATTGCATATAAGAACTTCCTATTCTTTTTTAAAATATGACCGTAAAAATATTAAAGTATTCAGTATATCATCCTCCAAACGTGGAGGTTGAGAAGCACCTTTCTGCTTCAGCACTTGTCGACTGAATGGTTGCCAGGAAGTTAAAATCTTTTTGTAAATAGAAGCCCCTGTCCCCACCATTATAAAATATATATATTTCTTTATATAGAGCATCAACTAAGGAATAACTTGTCCTATTATAGGAATTTTGCGAAGTGTTACTTAAAACAAAACGTAATTTTTCTTTTAAACTTGCGAGCGGAATTAAGTTTCTTATTTTAGTGTTATCGTTATCATCGGTATTGGAGTTAGTCTCGTTTTATAATTGTTAGTGATGGGGTTTTGGAAAAGTCGAACTTAAGCTTATAAATATTGTCAGGATTCATTAAAAATAAAAAAATGTCAGATAAATCTGTGATTCTTTGTTTGATTCTTTCTATAATTTTATTAAATAAAAGATTTCTTAAAGGAGATTTATTTTGCTTGTTTCATCTATCATGAAATTTAGTGCTATGTCGCATTTATATAGATCCATATCACGTAGGGCTACCAGATGGCCTTAGTACAAAAGTAGCACATATCAAAAAATTGGAATTTTGTAAATGAAAACCTTAATTTTTTTTAATTTCACCTCACTTCGTTACAAAAAACCCCGGTTTCAAATAATTTTGATGAGCAAAAAAAAAAAAAAAAAAGGTACTCACTTCCTAACAAAAAACCCTAGGAAATTAAGAAATTAAAACAATTAAATTAAAAAAAAAAGGTCATCACTTCAGTTGAAATATTTTATTTTATTATTTTACACTGCAAACTGCAAACATGGAAAGTAGCAAAACCAAAAACAAGGTAGCAAAGCCTTTCAAGACTTTGAATTCATTATCCAATAACGAAGCAAGTTTCGATCTATGGTGGCATTTTTTTATACATATTTAATTAATCTACGATTCAATATAACTAATCCCGGGATTTTCGGGACTGGAAAAAGGCCGGGATCCCGGGATTGTCATCGCTATTATGTACGTAGGGCTTACAAGATGCAACATACTAAAGTAAAAGTTGTTTTCAATAAACTAAAAAGTATAGAAAATAAATGATTTTCGCAAAATTGTGGCGGTGTATTAAAATTGGTAAGTGAAAATGTCTTTTGAAAACAGAGCTAGAATATCTCAGAGATAGAATATCTGAGCCTAAGAGAAAAATTCCTTATGTCAGCTGAATAGGCGATGAGCAAAAACAAAAAGTCTCACTTATAAACCTCTTCAAAAATATGACACATCGAAATAACTCAAATGCCAGGGGAACACAAAGCAAACACATTTTTTTATTCGATCTCGAGCAAAAAAGTTATTTCCAAGAAAAAATCAGGCGGTCATAAAAGCAGTTTCTGAAAGTTCTGAGTGTGCCTAAAAGTATGTTACTTTTTTAAGACAAATTAATAAACATTAAACAATTTTCGAAAGCATACCAACAGGAGCTTGTTGCTCCTAAGAGATATAAATTTTTTTTGAAATATTTTACGCTTCGGGCATTTACCGAATAAAATGTGTAGGATGGTTTTGAGGATGCACGAAATTAAGTTGCCTGGTATTGTAAGGATTTTGGAAATCAATTGCAATTTTCTAATTGGGGGTCAGTGAATTTTTTGGGTTGATTCAATTGGGAGTGAATGAATTTTTTGGATTGATTCCATTAAGAGTAAGTGAATTTTTTGAATTGGTTCAATTTGGAGTACGGGCTAACGAACATCAGTGTTGGACATACTATAGTGATTCGCGGCCGAAAGCTGCCCACTTTCCCTAACTTTTATGTAGAATTACTGTGGCTTCAACGATTTCATTACTTTTTTTAAAAAAATTTGAAAATCGGGAAGTGCTTGGAAATGAATTCATGGAAAAATGGATAACCAATGATTTTATTCACCCTATTAGTGCCCACCTTAACTGCAAAAAGAAAAATTTTTCTCAAAAATACTATGAATCACGGGAGGCTGAACTCCACGGCCGTATTGATTTTTACTGTTATGGCAAATAAAAAAAATGTAAGTTAACTTTATAAATACATATAAGGGCAAAAAATGAGTTAATTTGAATTTCCACTCGGATTGTTGAACATGCCTGAATATACAAAGATACATGAAAAACTTCAAGTTACAATAGTGATTTCCGAATTACCTACCAAATTAATAGGGGAAATAATACAAAAAGCTTGAGTTGACTCAATAGAACGCACGTTTAGTTATAATGCGTAGTGGTACAGGCACAAGATTTTTCTAAATGAAAAGTTTTGGAACAGATTCCTGATCGGGACCAGCATTCAATTTCTATTCATCTGTATAGTTTCAGTGGATCCATAGTTTATTATTTTTCAAAACATTTATCTTTTTTATAATAAAACACAAAATTCGGTTGTTATTTGTTTTTTGCAACAATTTTTCCTTTTTTATTAGGTAAATAATTTGGTTTTTATAATAACTTAATTTGTTGAAAAGCACATTTCTTTGTTATGAGCATTCAATGACGAATACCTGCACTGTAAGCTTGCATCAGTGAACAATAACGAAATACATAATATCATTGAATAACAATTGCAATGTAAAATACTTAAAAATAAAAATTTTAACAAAATTTCTATTGGGAGGGATTCAATCAATAAGTCTGATAAAATAACAAAACAAATAAAACGTTTTATTTTTTAATAAATAATATTTATAATAATGTATTTTATTTAGGACATGTGACTAATTAAAAAAAATATCTTTATTATTATTCGAACAATCAATACTAAATGTAGTTACTGTAGTTCTTTTGCATTTGTGTTTTCACTGTTGTTTTTGTTTATTGTTTATTACGGTGGCGACAGTAATGGTCTTCTGTCTGCAGTTTTGTGGTTTATTGTTTTGATGTCTTATAGTTTAAACAAGACGCCTTACAGTTTGCCGCAGATTTCATTTGTGAATTCAGAGCATTTTGCACGTCCACCAAGATCACCAGTCAAATATTTACTTTCTTTGATGACTGCAAAGCAAGCACCTTCAATTTTGTCAGCTTCTGTATTGAGTTCCATATGTCTGAGCATCATAACTGCTGACAAAAGTAAAGCAGTGGGATTAGCCAAATCCTTGCCAGCAATATCGGGGGCAGTGCCGTGAACCTAATTAATAAAATAATGTTAGTGATAAAAAAATGCAACATTTATTTAAACAAACCGATTCGAAAAGTGCACCATTAAGACCCATGTTACCTGATGGGGTTAAGCCTAAGCCACCGACAAGGCCAGCGCACATATCGGATAAAATGTCACCATACAAGTTTGGCATAACCTAAAGTGATAAAAGTTGAGATTTTGATTTAAATAAAAATTATTTATTGCTGATTTCTTACCAACACATCATACTTGCTGGGATCTTGCACCATATTTAAACAAACGGTATCTAAATAACGTTCTTCAAATTTAATTTCTGGGTATTTTTCGGCCATATCGCGTACACAACGCAAGAATAGACCATCTGACATGCGCCTATAAAAAACAAATTAACACTTACTATAAATTTCAATATAACAAATTAAAAACTAATCAGGGTGTGATTTTTGGCCTCGCCAAAAATGAAATACATACTCCACACCAATTCCAGTAAAAGTGTGCGTAGATCTAACAATTTTAATAAAATCATACTTTATCCAACACACGATCCACGTGTTGGATTCAGCAAACACTCCCATATCGAGTTTGGGAATATTTACTTAAATCACGCTATCTTGCCAACATTTCTGCACTTTTTGACTTCTATACTTTGAAATACACATGCTTATTGTAGTAAAAAATTGACAAAGATTACAAATTGACATTTTTTATCTAATCAGAGAGCAATAACCTACTTCTTTAAATGTTAGCTTTTGACATTTTCAATATCACGCTTCCTTTCTGAGACATATATTAGGGTGTTTCATTTCAAACTTTAGGACAGGGATTTTGTTTATTTTTTCCTATATTGTAGCTTGAGGAATAAAAATAATTGTCCCAACATTTGAGCTTCCTAGCTCAAACCTGAAAACTGCGCGGACAGGTTTATGTCCAATTCCGTTGAAATTTAACGAAAAAACCGACTTACAAAAACGTAGAAAAAGTCTGCCTTAGGTGCCAAGATATTGCGTTTTGGGTTTTTTAGTTGAATGGGGGTCGCTACCCACTGTTGTACAGCCACGCCCACATTTTTCGTGTGACCAAAAATGCGGAAAAAATACACTCAAAGGAGGTATTTTTATATTTTTTTTTAAATTTGCGGTGCTGTGTGCCTATATAATAGAATCGGGTTTGAAGAAAATTCTCCCAAAATTTCAGCTTCCTAGATCAAACCCGTGAACCGCGCAATCAATTTGTTTTTAGTACAATTCGTATGAAAAACGAATTTTCACTAACCACAGTGCTTTTGCATTAAGATTTCATTACATATCTTTAGGCTTAGGCTTAACGGTAACTAGTTTGGCCGGTAACATATGCATAATTAAATATGCTTTTTATTTTTACAAATACAGTTTTAAGTCCTTTGTATGGAGATAAGGAATATATGAACTTTATCTTGGAAGCGTACTCCTTCGCTATTGGTAACATTAAAAGGGTAAAGTTTTTAGAGGAAGTTTATTGCTGTCTTATTGATAAGAAGAAATTAACAAACCGGCTTCATGTAAATGTTAGATATTTAGATATGTTAAAATATGATACAAGACTATTTTTTGCACTTTTCAAAAAGGACATCGCACAATCCTAACAAGCAAGAAAAAATTGAAGACAAGGTTTTGTTTAGCTCATAAAAATCCTTTCTCTTGGTATTACCAAAAACTATTTTTTGTAGCGCTGTGTTGTTTATGTCTTAAAATATATATTGTCAGTGATAATTATTTTGAATTGAATGCAATTAAGAATTTTTTTTTTACTATTGTGTTAAGTGCAGTACGTCATGAAACTCAGCTTAAATTAGACCACGCATCCACATTTTCCATGATTTCAATTATACGGAAGATAGCGTAAGCGCTCCTTCGATTTTTCGAAATGTTTCTCGTTAGTTTTCAAAATTTGAAGGTTTGAATATTACATTTGATCTCAATGGCATTCTAAATTACATCTATATGTTACGATTTGACTATTAAATCTGGCAGATTTCAATAAACAGCATTTCAGTATAGGCTTAGAATAAATCCTAATTACATTGCAAGCGGGATAGGATGGATATTGTCATCTGTCCAATGAGTAGCATCGAAATCAAAGCAGAAAGCGGACACTTTTTTATTTATTAGCTAGGCTAAGTGTCGAATTTTTTACTCGACTCGCTCTAGTTCATTTTTGGATAGTCGGGCTAATTTTTTTTTAAACTCACATAATATTGGCCTTGTGTACAACAGTCACCTTCTTCCTTTTGTTATTCTTTGCATATTGGAAGGCATATTCGGCTACGCGTTTTGAAGCTTCCTCAGTAATCAATTTGATACTTTGCACAACACCATCAACAATTTCATGTTCAATACCAGAGTATTCACCTTCTGTATTCTCACGAATAGTGACTACATCCACATTATCGTAAAGTGTCTTATAGCCTTCCAAGCTACGGCATGGCCTAACATTGGCATACAAATTAAATTCTTTACGTAGAGCCAAATTCAATGAACGATGACCCTTGCCAACTGGCGTCATAAGTGGCCCTTTTAAGCCAATCTTATTGGTGTTGACTGAATCAATGGCAGCTTGAGGAATTCCGAATTTCCCATCGGGACCCTACAAGTTAAGATACATGAAAAGTAAGCAGACAACAATAAGAAAATTTGAAATTCAAATTTGTAAATGAAAAATCTTACCCTGACTGGAGTGACATCGACGGCTTCCCATTCAATTGGGACATTGGCAGCAGTAAAAATTTTTTGTACAGCGGCAGAAATTTCAGGACCAATACCATCGCCTGGAATCAGTGTGACTTTCCTAGCTCCTGAAGCATAGCCACGTGTTGCGGGGGGAGCAGTGTTGACCTACAATGTATGAAACGATAAAAACTTAAATTGAGAATTTGATTTAAGAATTATATGTGGTTCTGTATTATATTAAGACTATAGCTAACGTGACGTCAGGTTATAATGTGGTTAACATTCGAGCTAATAGCAAGTAACGAGTATATTATATATCATTAAAATTTGTTAATAACCTAATTCAGTGCAGTCAATGAGAAGCTAGAAAACTGGCAAAAATTTGGAGACCATAAAACAAGTAAAGACTTAACCATGGTGTAATAACCATGGTGTTGATGATTTGTTTTTCAGTTCTGTATACGTGCACGATTTTTTACGCTCTTTAACAGCCCTTTCATGGTAGGCTACCAGAGATGTGCAATGAGTGGCTCGTTTTTATTTACCATTCGCTTATTCATTGCTATTGCGTGCTTTTATTCGACAACATATGAAACGAGTGCTTTAGTGCATTGCCTTTTAATTTCATTGCCATTGCCTGCCTCTGCTTTCTTTGAACATACTCGAAAGACAAGCGATATTCACTCAAAGCTCATTCATACGTTTCTATTTTTATATGGCTATGCAACGAACGAATGCTATTGCACAGCATCGAATACCTCATACGATTTGAGCTCATGCTATTGTACAGCAGTGCTGTCTTTTGCACTACAATAGTACTTTTGTACTACCCTTCAGCCATGCGTACTACTGTACTACCCAACCATCAATTTGTACCAACTAATAAATAAAAAGTAAGCAAAATATTGTTATTACCAGCTTATAAAATACTTTGAAAATTTTTGGGCCAAAATCAGATTTTATTTTTTTTCTCATTTATTTTTTTAGTATAAATTCATTTAGTGGCATTGACAATTTCAAATTATAGTGTATTAAGGTGAATGCAGTGAAAACAACAGAGGATTATAGCTGTTACACAAGAAACACCAAAGCTCTACTCGCGGAGGAACCAGTTTTATTCTTTATATATAGGCTTAAAAAATAGCGGTAAACTTTTTTTCGATGCTGCCTTATGTGTACATAAGGAAAATCGAAACGAAATTAAATAAAAAACATTATAAATAAGAAAAACCTCAAATTTTCCTCATTTTTTTTGGCCAAATTCCGAAAAATTAAAATTTTGCAGCTCTGGTAGCAACCCTAGGACTATTTTTTTTTATTTTTTTAAATGAGGATATACTCGAATATGAATAGATTTTCGAAAATCGAGTGTTCTTGAAGTATTCTAGAACATTCCATTTGTATGAACATGTCAATGTACATACAGACTATTATAAATGAATTTCAACAACTACTATGCTAACTTTTATTAATAATTTCTTTTTATCATAAGAGTAGCTGTAAGTACACGTATATTAGTTTAGTACTACCCATTTTCACAAAGTACTACCCTAATATATTAAATTGAGCACTTAAATTTTTTCGAATCGGCAGCACTGCTGTACAGTAGTATTTTGCGTGCCATTGTTTGTGATTGTTGAGTTTCTTCTAAAAGACAAAATAATTTCTTATTTTAAAGCATAGAAAATACACAAGTCAAGGAAAATATAATAAAAAAAGTTAATGCTGCGTTATGACATTCGTTGCATAGCCGTAGCATTCGTTGCATAGCCATAGAATTGGTTGCATAAAAATAGAAACGAATGAATGAGCTTTGAGTGAATAGTCCTTGTCTTTTGTAGTGTGTTCGTTGCCTTCAAAGAAAAGAAAGGAAAGCAACGGCAATGCGATAAAAAAGTACTGCACGTCAGCATTCGCTTTCGCTTTGAGTGAGCTGTGTTTTCACTCGTTTGATGCATAGTGTTGATTCACAATTGTGAGTGTTTCACAACTGCGTATGAATGCATTCGTGCACATCTCTGTTGGCTACTATCTCGCGTTATAAACATACAGCCAATTCTTACTCGGCGACTAAAATGGCGAGATAGTAGCCAACCATGAAAGGGGGGTACGTGCCTAATCGTTCTCATTTTTACGTTCTTTACGAGTAAGCGTTCCCTGGGCAGCACCGCTTACTACTAATAAAATCTCCGAAGTAATTTTACTGAATATTTATTCAAAATGGTTGAAAATAAAGGGAAAAAACAAGGGCAAAATTCAATTAAATTTTTTTTATCTTAAAAAACGACAACAAAATCAAAAACATTCAATGGGAATAGTTTTGTGGATTTACAAAATAAGACTTAAAAACTAATAATAATATTTTCTGTAGCCTCCTCTAGCACCAATTACAGCTTTTATTCTTCTGGGGATACTATTTGCAAGGTTTTTACAAGTTTCGGAAGCAATAGCATCTCACGGGCTTTGCACCTTAGGCCACAATTCATTTAAAGTACCAGTTGCGCCTAATATTGGTTTTTTTAGTATCCCCCCTACGTGTTCAATTGGATTGAGTTTTGGAGATTGTGGTGGCCAACTTGGAGTTCTATTATCCACAAGCCTCTTTTGTGTTTTCTTTACTGTTTGCTTCGGATCGTTGCTCTGTTGAAAGACAATATCCGAAGCATTCACTTCCAAAACTTGCACAGTGCTAAGCAAATGACTTCGTAGAATTCCAATGTGGGACTCCGCTGTCATTCGACCTTCAATTTTGCTCAGTCTGGCGACGCTTTTGGTAGTCATACATCCCCAAACCATTATTGAACCTCCTCCAAACTTTAGTGTGGGTTTAACGTGATGTGGCTGAAGTTTCGAGCCTTTACTCCTCCAGATCCACTGACGGCCTTCCGATCCAATCATTTGTGCTCCATTCTTTGTAACATTTTGCAAGTTCCAAATGCAGTTTCTGTGTCTTTCCGTGAGCAATGGCTTTTTAACTTTTGCGCGTCTTTTGATCCCAGCATTTCGCAAAGTTCGTCGATCTGTCTCTGCACTGACGCTTAAATTTTTAAGCCTTATGCATATTTGTACGGGATCTTCAAAGAACAAATTTATAACGCAGCATCATACACAAACAAAAATATTTTGTGAACTTTGCCGCTAGTTATATTTTGAAGCTAAAAAGTCACTTCTTGTATCAAACATCTGGAAGAGTGATTAATTTCGTGATTCACTGTATATTCTGAAACAAATTTATTGATAAAGCACTTCTAGTGTTTTTATGTTTGGTGCAAGAAATATGAGAGCAATCTTATAAATGTTTTTTATGGATCACACAGAAATAATAAAAGAAAACAAAATTTTTAAAATTTCAATTGATTATAGAAATGAGTAACTCGATGGTTGGAATAGTGTTTAAGTCATCTGATTTCAAAGGCGACGATTGCAATTGTGAATTTGAATGAGAAAATTTCGTTCATAGGATCGAACAAGATAAAACATCTGAAATTGAAATGTGACTGGTAAATTCAATTGGCTAGCCACAAATACAAAGTATGTATGTACATTAGAGCGGTTCAAAATAAAAACTTTTTGATTTTTTCACGATGTGTCAGCGGATTACAGTAGCCTTATATGTCTGGACAAAGCCCATTTCTAGGTTGAAAACTGGATTAGCGCCCTCTGTTTTAAGTAAACAACCCATTTTCCAAAATATTGATTTAAAAAATGGTGCAAGTGACAGACGTTATAAAATTTTCCAACAAAGTGGGTATGGTTTTCGGGAAACTATCGATCTTGAAATTCAAATCCGTGATTTATTTTTCTTCTTCTTCTTTCTTTCTTATGAAAAAAATTGAAAACTGACCGGAAAAAAGTAAAAAATTTCCGATTTTCCACTCTCTAGCTGCAACACCACAAATATTATGTTTCCGTCGATCCCATGGTACATGGACGGATGGTGGTACAGGTGTACCCCTTGATATTTGAAATTAAAATATCTCAGAGTTCTTTTAAGTTAGAGGTCTGGTTCTTTCTGACAACTTCGGCCCTCATTTCTACGCATTATTAAGCTATTTGTATTATTTTACCTTTTTACTGCTCCGGTTAGGAGCAAGTTTTGCATACCTACCTCGTGAAAGCCGGTGCATGTGTACCATCATTTATTTTCATATAAACTGTTCAAAAAATGCAAGAACAGTTGCAAAATGTAGAAGCTTTGTTTTGTTTTTGCTGTGATTCTTAACTGATCAACGCAAGAAATAGAACATAGTAGGCTTGCAGACTACTATACTTCGGCTAACAACGCTTACTGATGATATGACGTAGAGGTCATTGAAACTAGTATAAGCAGTTCGTTGCCCATTTTAATGCATTTTGCGCTTGTAAATTTTTTTGTGGTTTTTTGCGCTAAAAGTACTGAACAATAAGCTCTGTACAATAACATTATTATGAAATTTTGTTCCAAAAACACGAATGAACTAATTTTTTCAGTTGAGAAAACTTTTCTGAAAATATTTTCAATATAACATCTTCCGTTTTTTTATTTTTTTATATGATATTCCTCAATCAATCCTAAGAATGCATGTGCTTTCATATCGAAATTCACATTTTCCAAAGTTATGTCGGGAATTTCGATTTGAATGCAGATACATTCTTAGGATTAATTGATAAAAACATTACAAAAAAAAAATAAATATTATGTCGAATTTTTTGTTGAAAAAAATTTCAGTAAATTCTTCACATTTTTTATATGGAAAATCGAATTTTGGGACTAAATATTATTCATAACAGAAACAAATTTCAAATTTTTAACGTCAAATTTTTTGCAAGAACACAATCTTTCTTTTTCAAAAAAAATAAAGGTAACCATTCTTGAAGAAATAAAAGTTAGAACCTTCAGCAGAATCAAAAGTGCTCCATTGGTTTTTTTCGGAACAAAAAAAAAAAAAAATGACGCAGATTTCGTTTTTAAGGGTCCTTCTAACTTTTGATTCGGTGTCAGCTGACTTTATTTTGCTTCATACAAATCGACCCGGTCTAATGTATATATAACTTTTTAACGAAGAGTAATTTCGTCGAAATGTTTTAGGAACTGCTACACATACTCGTATTAAGATATATATATATAAAAAAAATATTGAAACTAAAAGTCAGAGAACACCACCTTAACTTTTCGAAGATGGAAATGAACACCAAAAAGCATAAGAACCCATACTTAGTCAATAACATATTAAGTGTGTCAAATTGAAATTAAATCACAACTTGAATCAGAATTTCGTAATTTTAATACGGCTATCGAATGTAGCTGTTATGTCCTTTAATGACTACAACAAGACCGTCGTAAGTAACAAAACATCAATGAAACAAAAATGATTTAAATGAAGATTTATTTTGAATAACCATAACGTGAAAACCATTTTTTTTTTTCCAGAGTTGAAATCATCAAAATATGTTTTGCTCATAGTTCAATACTTGAGGTTATGTAGGGTGTATTTTGTAGACAGTCATAGTTTCGAATTGAAATAAAACACAAAAAATCGTACAAATAATCGGATTTTGGGCGGAATAAGCTAGATAATTTTATGCTTTTTATGAATTTGGAGATATGAGCGCCGCAACTGGCAAATCTTTAACGCAGATTGAATGTCAAACTTTCGATAACTTTTTCGAGAAATTGAGTACTTATATATGTATATGCGAAATAACACGAGTTATGTTTAGTTTTTTTTTTCAAAGCGTCAATTATTGCTGGTTTAGCAACACAAGTCAGGACCTACACACATTGCTACAAGAAATAAGTCAGGCATATCACGCGATATTGGCTACCAATTGACTCCATAATTGCAAAAATTAATGTGAATTTTGAGTGAATTTGAACTAGAAATTTTGTGAAATTGACCGTCACTAGAAAAAATGTTGACAATTTAAAAATTCAACCTCTAAAAAAACATATTCACCCCTATCATGAATATCCGGAGGAAAACGATTCTTGCGGATTTTTTTGTTTCTCGAGAGGAGTATTTTGCGATCATAAATAATTGTGAATTGGAAAACTTCATATCCAGTCAATGCTGCCAAAATATTTCCAATTACTTCCATTCAGTCCACAATCACAGTTGCATTTTTCATATTTGACATTAACTTGTCAGTAATTTTGCATATTTGACATTAACTTACCTGTCAGCTGAACAATTTTATAAATTAAAATTAAATGCATTTATCTATGTATATCACAAAAAAAAATACTCAAAAAATTGTATAGCATAGCTTGATAGTTTGCCATCTACTTCTTTTCATGAAGACTATTACTGTATCCGAATCGAATTTCATGTACTGGACCAATATCAGTAATTGCTCTTTGTTTGTGTTGCTAGATCTTGTAAATTTGTAAAAAAAATCTTTTTATCAAATAAAATTACAAATATTGCTAACATTGACTCTTTCCTCATTAAATTCCTCGCCAAAAAGTCAGGAAACAAAATTTGCGTGAAACGTCAAAAAATGTTCCCCAAAAAAGTATTGCCGATAACGTCATTTTCCAGGAAATTTGTTCCCATTCCCCAAAAATCTTCCACGATCGCAAAACAGGGGATTGGAGAAAAAAATCCGAAGGAATGTTTATTCATGATAGGGGTGATTATATTAGGTCTGTCAAGTCGGAAAAATAGGTTAATATTAAAAAAAGTGTTAGATTCGGAAAAAATGTGGTGTTTGCATTAGAAAAAAAATGAGAGTAAGAAACAGCTGATCAATCCCCTCCAAAAAGTTTAATTTTTCACCCTGACAAATTTCTTGTGGCTAAAGCTTGAAGTGTCAAAATCGTATGCAACGAGACTGGAGACTCACTTTTGACAAACGAGTGGAACAAATGTCCTGTCTTAATAGTATCTGTCCAATGTTTTCTTATAAAATATTTTTCAGTTCTTACAAGAAGAAGCAACATAACAAAAAGATTTTATCAAAACATTTTTGGTAAATGCTAATTAATAAATAATTGACCGATTTTTAATTAATTCAGAAGAAACAACATATTAAAACTGTTTAACTCAAAATGTAAAAAAATATTGGCTTAAATTGACTTTTCGTCAAACCTCTTATAAACCTCTATACTAAACAATAGCTGCATTTTATTCGCCATCCGCTGCTAGTTATCTTTAGCTAGCTACGATAATTGTAAGGGAAAACAAAAACAAAACCGCAAACTTAACGAGTAAAATTATAGTTGCTATGCATACATACCAAGTTACTTAAATGCCAAGGTTACCCAGCAGATTTGTATTTTGTCTATTGTGCTTTTTGAAATGAAAAAATTATTAAAAAAAAAACAACAAACGATCACTCGTATAAACAACGAGTAGGAAACTTAACGACTTGGTCGTTTTTTCGTACATAGCTTGGCGAATAAAACACATCAAATATTATTTTAAAATGCACATAATTGACTTAATAGGTCTTCTTAATTCACTACGAGTTGAAGGCCTTTCACACATAATTTTTTAAGGAAAAAAGATCTAGATCTAGAAATTTTAATGAAATATTGGCAATTTTTCGGAGAATGCTACACGTTAATTAACCTTTATATCCCCGACTTCCGTTGTCTATACCTTTGAAACTACTCCTGCGGCTCAAATTTTTGATTTCATATTCGTTGTCTCGAAGTCTCGGGGCTTCTAAAGTAAACTTATGAGTAACATCCTATTATCAATAAAAGTCTCACAAAGGTTTCACTTGGCTTGCTTTTCGAAGGTATTAGGCTTTACCTCCTGAACCCTGCCATTGATTATGTAGTTGTTTACCATTTTTTCTTTCGAGCCAAAATTATAATATTCGACTAGCCAGAGAAACTTCAGCTTTATGGCTTCATAACTATCGAAATATAATAGAAATCGTAAATATAGACTGCTTAACTCATCTCGACACTTTAGATTTTCTATTGGATTTTGACAACTGTGTAGCCATTGCAAGAGAACACAAACTGAAATAATATAACTTTATATTATTATACTATGGAACGGGCTATTTTTGAGGTTGAATTGAAAAACAAATAAATAATGCTATTGAAAAAGTAAGCTACAGAAGGGGAATAACGAAATAAATTCAATGGAATATGGGCATTTCCACGAAAACGGAAGTTTTTGTCCCGTGCGACACCTTGGTTTTTTGCAATTATCTTGAAAATGAAAAATTGGCCAAATTCAACCTAAGCACCAATTAAAAAGCTGATTAGGAGCTAAAGTTAAACCTATTATCAAAATAAAAATCCGTTAAATTTTGACTTTTTTTTATTTTAAATGTGTTCGACGGTCGAACAGGACCCATGGAAATATCCATATAGTAAAGAAACATAGTTATAATAAAATATGTCAAACACAAAATAAAAAGACTTAATGATAAACAAAATAATAAAAAAAAGATTTCTTTAGTTCCAATAGTTCGGTAGCAGAAACATTTAGGAAACATTAACAAGGACTTTCATTTAGGATTGATGGGAGTGAAAATCAATTGTTACAATTCATTCTGAAAATTCAAGTAAATTAAAAAAAAAGGAAATGGTGCCGTCAATGCTGACAATAGTAGAAATACAAATAAAGCCGCCATAATTAAGTGCACGGAAAACAGTTGTGTTTCTAATGCTTGACTTATATTGAATGATTTTTGATATGGTAACTAGCAGAAAATAAGTTTTTTTGAGAATGAGTTCCAATGTTTTAAGTTATAAATATCAGGGACATAAACCGGTTTTGAGCCGAACCGGGTTTGAACCGGAAAACCGCTTTTTTTTTAATAATTAACTGAACTACTAACCGAACCGCAATTTTCGACAACGGTTCGAGGGTTCATTCTGACCAATTTTCAATGAACAAATTTTCCCCACTTGTTTTATTTTTTTTGTTAAATATGGAAATTGATGATGATATTTAGAAAGAAATAGGGAAGAATGAGACAGAGTTCAAAAATAAATTATTAATAGATAAAATCAAATCGTTTTATAATATAAAGCGGCTTTCAAATAATGTTAATGTTTTGAACTTTTGGAATAACTACCCTGCCAAAGAATTATCTGAATTAGCTCAAGTTACTTATGATGTTTCAGCAACCCAGGTTTCGGTAGAGAGGACATTTTCCACCCTAAAAATTATTCCCGGAGACCTGCGGGGAAATATTGACGAGGACTTGTTAGAAGATATTTTCCCATCAATCTCAACTGATTATTGTAAATCAAATTTTTTCTCAAATACTAATTTATTCCTACGTACTTATAGCGTATGCCATAAATTATATGTTCATATATATTTCTATATTCTTTTGGATTGTTACTGAATAAAAATAACACAAATTTGCATAGTTTCTTTTTTCATTCCCGAACCGCTGAACCGAACCGAAACCCCGGTTCAAAGTAAACACAAACCGTTTTGACGAACCAATCCAAAAGTGGAAAAACGGCTCGAACCGATGAACCGAACCGACCAAATTTTTCACCCGGTTCACGTCCCTGATAAATATCGTTTGATTTACTTTGAGAAAAACGATATAATTATAGCTTTACAAAATTTAGAATAATTGAAAAAATTTTAAAACTGTTTCAAGTAGTGACATATAACAATGATAGAAAACCCATAATAAGTAAGATTTATCTTTAGGCAGATCCTCCATTTATATAACAAATTTTGCATGCCATTAGAAACTGCAAGGCAGTTTGAAATTTCCTTTTTCAAAGTTTAGCTCTATATTATACATACATACACATATGGTCAAAATAATAAGTACACAACCTGATATCTTATTAGTTCTCAATTATTTTTTGTTTTACTGAAAATATATATGGAAATTCTTTTTTATTTTGATAATTTCAATATGGCAATGCCTTTAAAAGTGAAAAAGAAGACGGGACTTCCCCGAATTTTTCTATGCGCGTATGTTTTCATTTAAAGGGCTTATTTCACTTGGGCAAAATAATAAGTACATTAAACATTTCTTTAATTTTGCAACAATCTGATCGGCTTTTTCGTACAAGTTTGTTAATTTTATTCATTTTCATATTTAGTTATAGCAAAATAAAAAGAAAAAAATTTCATAGATGGGAAGAAATCAACATTGTACTGCCGAGGAGAGGCAGATGGTTTCGACACTCAGAAATTACGGCCAAAGTCTTCGTACTTATGCCGAAGCCATGGATCAGTAAATGTTTTCGTCCAAAACGCTTTAAAAGCTAAAAAAGTGGTTGAAACCCGCGGAAGACCAAAAAATTCTTCAACAACGATAGATAATTATATTGTCACTGTCTCAAAAAAGAACCATTTCGCATCTTCAAGAGCCATTTTAGCAGACATCGGCAATGTGATCTCGTTCCGAACAGTACGTCGACGATTACAACGAACCAATTTACCTTGACGGATAGCGAGAAAAGTTTCTATGCTTCGAAAAAAAAATTTGAAGATGCGTTTATCATTCGCAAAGAAACATTCAAATTGGTCCGGACCAGACGGCGAGAAGAAATACTTTGTGGAGCGACAAGTCAAAAATAAATATGTTTGGAAATGACTCCGCCCGAAATGTTGGACGCCCCAAGGGTAAAGAATTTCACGTACGCTTCACAAAAAAGACTGTAAAGCATGGGGGTGGCCACATTATGGTCTGGGGTTATTTTTCATGGCACGGTGCCAGACCAATACATTGAATTTCCGATAGCATGACCAGGTTCCACTATAAAGACATTTTGGAAAGTACGATGTTGCCCTATGCTGAGGAAAGTATGCCGCTAAAATGGACATTTCAGCAGGATATTGATCCTAAGCATACTTCCAAGTTGGTGAAGAATTGGTGTCAAAACAATAGAATGACCTTGCTTAACTGACCAAGTCAATGACTGAACTTGAACCCTTTGGAAAACCTTTGGCGAGAGTTGAAGCAGAGAATAGGAAAGGAAGTATTCCAAAATAAGAAGCAACTATGGAGTTTTGTCCAAAAAACTTGGTATGAAAAACCAGTAGACTTGCCGTAAGCTTATCTCCAGTATGCCAAAAATAGTACACAAAATTACTCAAAACAATGGTTGATATACTACTACTAATACGGCTACTATTGATGAACTTTAAATATTATTTATTTTGTCCAGTCATTTTAATCCATTTTTTACTTTTTTGATAAGACTGAAAGATATTTTTGTTTTTTATTAATGTTATACCTTTTTATTTTATTTAATATGTTGTAAGAAGTTAACTATAAATTTGTTTTTCTATTAACTTAAATAAATTTTTGCCTACAAGCCATTGAACTAATTATGTGAGCGTGTACTTATTATTTTGACCATATGTGTATATCGTTTAAAAATTTGTTGTTGGTCGCAATTCCCTTTCAAATGTTGATTAATGTTGTTATAATCAATTTTCTTTCTCAATTTAGGTAGGCGTTTTAGGATTAAGTAATGAAGGTTTTTATAATTTTTCAGTGGCCCTCAATATCAGCTGAAACAAATCAATATTTTGAGATCTGGCATTATTCCGACCACTAAATATTTTGGAACATCCATAACTAAAATTAACAATTCTCTTTTAATGAATATATTTGAATAAGTAATATGCCATTACAGCTCTACCTTGAACCACAATATCATAACAGTGTCACATGAAAACTGGAGCATCTCTCTTTGATAAAAGAACAAACATCAGGTACACACAAACACATACATGAAGACACAATAGTGATTGCAGTAGCTAGAAAATTACATAATGATAAAATTTTCTTTGCTTCTGATATCTACTGTCAACTGACACAAGTTGTCTTCTTGCGAATTGCGGCCGATGGCAGGCAGGCGTCTGTATGTGAGGTTAAATAAGTATTTTTATCCAAATATTTGCATTTTTTTTAAATTTACATAATGTTCAACAAATAAATTTTATAATTTGCATTTATAGATTTTCTAGTTATCCATTTAAAAATCAAAAAATTATTCAAATTTCACAGAAATTGAATTTGAAAAAATTGTTATGTAAATCTTGCAGATTTTTCCTTAAAATTTAATTTGTCCCATTCAACTGCAGAATGGAAAACCAACCTTTATGTTGGTCGCCAACGGCTTCACTTTTACTCCCGTTTCATTTTTGCCCAAAAATTTTAACTATAATAAAGAAAAATATGCAACAAAGCAAAAATGGGGTGAAAAACAACAAACAAATTTTCAATCGTTAGTTCTTTCATGAGGATTTCTTGTACACTTGGATATCAAATCAAATATTTGCAATTTGTGGCTTACAATCTTCTGAATTAATCTTGCTGCCATTTTTTAAACAAATTATTTATTATTTCTTTGCGAATTTTTTTTATTTAATTTAATTTTAGAGCCACCGCACTTCCAATCCAGCCGCACAATTGGATTCTTTTCGGAATACTGTTAGTTGGCTGCAGTGTTTTCTGACACATACAATTGTGAATGGTTGCTTTTTTGACAATTGTACATTCACACACGAAAAAAGTGCATTCACAATATCTTAAATAAGGCAAATTTTTACGTAGCAATTTTGAGACTCGTTGGCGGAAAAACGCCAACGGGTTTTAACAATTTAGATTGAAGTCATATATATATATATTCCGAATTTCAAAAAGATTACTCCCCTAGCACACGAAATAAACACTTAACATTTTTTGCATGTTCGGGAGGTGCCCACGCCCACTGATACAATCCCATCGAAATACATTTAGTTTCATAGCTTATACTTACAATTTAACAATTTAGATTGAAGTCATATATATATAAGTATATACCAAATTTCAAAAAGATTACTCTCATAGCACACTAAATATAGCATTTTACTTTTTTCGCATGTATGGAAGGTGCCACGTCCACAAGTGTCGTTGCGCACACTTTTGGTTACAAGATACCCAATCTTATATGTTAAATTTCATAACGATAGCGTTATTAGTTACCTTATTATGACGTTTATAAATATTGTGGGCTGTGCCACGCCCTTCAACGAGTTTTGCCAGTATAGTGGCATAACTTGTTATGATGACTGCTTTCAGCGGTATTGTTTCAAAATTTTTATGAAAATCGTAGGCGCCGTTTTTGAGTAATATTGAATCAAAATTTTCAATTGTTGAAAGATGCCACGCCCTCTTCTCCAATTCCGCCCACTTTTGGTATCATTGAAGATATTTATGATCTGCATCAGTCTACCAAATTTCATCAAAATATCTTAAATAGTTTGCGAGAATCAAGTTATAAAAATTAACGCTAAGGGCTGTGCCACGCCCTGTCATAGTCTTGAAAAACTTAAAACCTAGCCCAATCTTAATTTTGTTAACATATACATGAAATCTCCAAGTTTCATCAAAATTGCTGAAGCCGTTTTCGAAATAAAGTTCAGTCATATACATAGGTATATACATATATACCATACATACAAACATATATACACATTTATAAACATACAATTTTAGCTCGTTTAATAATAGTAGATATGTATGTCACCGGCCAAACTAGTTTTTAGGACAAACTAGTTTATCCTAGGCCAAACTAGTTAATTTAAAGGCCTAAGAGTATGCAATTTAACTTTAATGCAAAAGCACTGTGAATAGCGAAGTCAGTGTTGCACAAATTTGAATAACTCGAAAAAAGTTGAATAAGATTGAAAAATTCGAAAAAATTTGGAAAATGTTGAAAGATTTTTGATTTTTGAAAGCAATTTTGAGACTCGTAAGGTTGGCGGAAAACGCTTTTTATGAGGTTTTATGAATTATTTGTTAAAAATTAAAACTAAGTTTTTTTTTGTTGCATTTTTGGTCCCAGAAAAATTCCGATTGAAACTACGTTACCAAAACCTGAAAAACGTTAAATTCAGTCAACGGCAGTTGGTGGTGGTAATCTCAAACTTTTTTTTATCTGGTGTGCGCGCGCTTGCGTTTTTTTTTTGTTTTTTTGATTGATGAGACTATCGAGGCTTATGATAAAGTAAAAAAGTGGAGACTTATATATAAGAAAAACCAAACCACAATTTAGATTGAAGTCTTAAACAAAAACGTAGCACCATAAATTCTTTGAAAATCGTCGCATTATCATTTGATTACAACAGGGGTGCACACAATTTTTTTGCGGAGAGTCAAATTATCAATAAACAATTTTATTGCGGGCCAAAAACAAAACAAAATCGATCGATTTTTGTAAACATTAAATTTTGTTTTATAGTTTTAGAAATGTTTGGAGTCAATTGAGTTTTGGATAACCCTTCAAGGCTTACGTCTGTAATACGAAATCTTGGCTTCAGATTGATTATATCGGAGTTGTGCTCACAACCAAACGAAAATTCGCAATGCGCCGCCCTATCATATAACTCTGGGTATTGCTCCTTATTAAATAAATATTGCTCCATTAACAAAATTTATCCCTCCCATCAACATTGTCTTAATATTTCACAGGAGTGCAGATCTATTGATTTCAATTGCATATGTGTGTAAAAATGGTATTTGGTGAGTTCTGAGCCGTGAGATAAGGGCCGCATACGCTCGTTGCGTTTTTTTCTTCTTCAAAAAAAGCTGTGTTCAACTCGCTCATAATCGCATGGCAGTGGGTAGAAAATAATAATAAACAAGTTAAGGTGTTATCTTCGGCCAGGCCGAAACTTACATACCCTACACTGCACTGAAATAACCTTTTAAATAAATGTTGATAAGACATTGAAGAGGTTGAGTAAGTCGAAAAAAATGTGAAATGTTAGAAAGATTGGCAGAGGTTGGAAAATGTCGAAAATATATGCAAAATGTTGAAAAAAGTTGAGAGAGGTTGAAAAACTCTAAAAAAGTTGAAAAAGGTTGAAAAAATTTTAAACATTTCAAAGTTGATGAAAAAGTCGAAAAAATAAAGAAACTTATGAAGGAAGTTGAAAGAGGTTGAAAATGTCGAACAAATACATATAGGATATATTGGAAAAAGTTGAAAGGTTGAAAAAGTCGAAAGAATGTAGAATATGTTGGAAAAAATCGAATAGAAATAAAAATTTTGAAATACGCCACGCCCACTTCTCCAATTCCGCCCACTTTTGGTACAATAAATTATATTCGCGATCGAAATCCTCATATTAAATTTTAGCTCAATAGCTTGTATAGTTTGCGGTATATGCTGCAACAAAAATTCAAAATTTAGGACGGTGGCACACCCACTGGTACAATCCAGCCCGGTTTTGATCCAGAAATAGCTTTCCATAATCAAACCCCTAACACCAAATTTTAGTATGATTGCTCACATATTTCGATAAATATGCCACTTACCGTATTTTATTTGTATGGGAGGTGCCACGCCTACTGATGCTATTTCAGCCACTTTTGATTCAGATATGCCTTATAGCGACAGAAATACATACATTAAATTTCATACCAATTGCTGCAATAGTTCACTTAAAACAGCGCTAACAAATTTTTGTTAATATGGGAGGTGCCACGCCCACTGATGCAATCTTGTCAAAATTAATTTATTTTTAAAGCTTATAGTAACTGACATCTATACACCAAATTTCATGAAGATTACTCTCATAGCACACTATCTATAACAATAAAGGTTTTTTGCTTATATGGGAGGTGCCACGCCCACAGGTACTATTGGACCAAATTTTTATAGTAAGAGACCTTATAGCAAGTATATCTGCCTCATTAAATTTTATAACGATTACGTTGTTAGTTCTTTAAATATAACGTTTATAAATATTGTGGGCTGTGCCACGCCCTTCAACGAGTTTTTTCGGTCCAGTAGCTGAGCTTGTATTGATGACTGCTTTCAGCGGCATCATCTCCAAAATTTTTATGGAAATCGTTTGTGCGAATTTTGAGATATACGGAATCAAAATTTTTAACAGTTGAAAAGTGACACGCCCACTTTTTCGATTCCGCCCACTTTTATCACAATTCAAGATATATTTTATATGTATCCGTTTACCAAATTTAATCGCAATATCTTGAACGGCTTACAAGATATGGCAGTATTAATGATAAAATTTAGGGCTGTGCCACGCCTCTTTACGACCCTTTGGAAACTTGAAACCCAGCCTAATCCTAATTTGGTTCACATGTGCACCAAATCACCAAGTGTCATCAAAATCGCTGAAACAGACAGACAGACAGACAGACAGACAGGCAAAAGGCAAAAGTGCATAAGTGACAAGCAAATAAAGACGGCGGCTCCCTGCTCTATTGAATGTTTCGACGATGATCTAGGACGGCCGCATTTTCTGCTACATAAATACATAAATTATGCCGTCGCTTGTTACTTACGCATTTATTTCTATTTCGCTGTGGATGCACCCATATTGCAGAATTCAAAAATTTTGGGCCATGGTTTTGAACCTTTTTTTAAAATTTTTTTACATGTATGTTTAGTTCTACTAAAAAAGAGGAAGAAAAATTTATGTTGGAAAATTTGTAACTACTAAAAAGTTGTAAGTAAATTTTTTAAAGTTTTGAAAAGTATTTAAAAGATTAAAGTTTATAATAACAGACTTACTTTTCGCAATAGATTAAAAATAGTGTTTTTCTACAATTTCCGACGACATTCAAGTTTTCAATATTATCACGTGCTTATCTCTAACGAAAAACTGCTGCGTCAGATATATGGTCTTCTTAAAACTATATTTTCATGCAAATTTGCTATTGCTTTTGATATTTAATAACAACTACGCTTAATTGGGAAACAATTACAATGAGAAAGAGTGGTAGGTTTTTTAGTCCTCGCCATGGCAAGGCTTTGGTAGTTAATCAGTGCAATGGTTTTGCTTAACCGATCTCGAAGCTGATAGTTTTCCATCACTCTGCTCGATATATTATATATCATTTATTGCTGTAGCTATTCTAGATTCTACTAAAACTATACTAATTGTAATTAAAAGTACAGTTAAAATCAATAGTGTCACTTTTTGCGTTTAATTTTACACACCTAATTTCAAATCACACCCGTGCTAAAGAAGTTTCACTTCAAAAGTGTTGACTCCAATACGCATTGGAGGTACAACGTTAACTTTTTGTATAAAATTATATCATTTCAGTAATTTACTTGGTATACGGGAAACCAATTTATGGACTTTATGATACTACGCCCATTAACGGTAACTCATTCATTTTTGATCCAGTGGGAGGAATGTAATAGTAACCAAAACCTCTGCATTAAACTTTAACGCAACAGCGTTTGTAGTTTTCTTGATACGAAGATCAATAAAAAACACTTTCCATTTTTGTTTTCCTCTTCTAGCGAATTCCATAAGGTTTTAAATAGGGACGGGTAAATTTTGTTATCTGTTGTTTACTTAATTTTTGAAGAAAAGACCGAGATCATGCGATTTGACCCCGTTACATTTGTTCTTGTCGGGTTTCCTTAAGTCGCAGGCTTATACCACTTCCAAAAACAAAAATTTGTTTGTACTAAAGTGCCACGCCTACTTTATCAATTTCAGCTATCTTGACGCCAGCCAACTACAATGATGGTAACTCATATTTGATTTTCAATATTTCAAATAATTCCCTTCCTCATCATCAGGTGTAATTCTTTAACTCTTGATGATGTTTTAAAAGGTATTATTGGCCTTAAGTCTTCGACTCGTCTTGATTAAGCTCTTTTTTCATCAAGGCGTGTGCGGAAAAATTAGCTTATCCCTTAATGGCAATTTTTAATAATTCTCTGCAAACGGGTGTATTTCTTGACTGTTGGAAAGTGGCCGTTATTACTCCTATTCATAAGGGTGGTTGCTATCTCTATCTCTAAACTTAGTGTTGCTTTTTGAGTCCATTGTAAAAGACAAACTCTTCTTTGCTATCAAAAATATTAATTCGCCTTACCATCAGGCTTCGTCTCGGGGCGTAAAACTATTTCGAATTAAGTTCTGTTTTCAGAATACTACTTATCAGCAAATCATTGGGCTTTCTATCCAGTTTTTTGAATTGTCTAAAATCATACCTACATAATCGCCAATGTGTGGTAGCTTTTGATAATGTAAGGTTTTTTATTTCTTACGCTACTTCTGGTGTTCCTCAAGGTAGCATTCTGGGTCTCTTGTTGTTCGTCATTGTTATTAATGCTATTACTTCTTTGTTTGTTCATTGTAAATGTTTGCTTTATGCTGATGGCCTCAAAATCTTTTTAAAAATTAAAAATGAATCTGATACTGCTCTCCTTCAGTGTGAACTTAATAAACTTTATAATTGGTGCAAAGTGAACTGTCTTTTTCTTAATCTTAATAAATGTGTTTTCATGTTTTTCTCTAAGACCATTCGTTCTGTCACTTCTTCTTACCATATTTCTAATACTTCACTTATGTCCGTTTGTCAGTATAAGGACCTAGGCGTTTTTTTCGATTCTAATTTCACTTTTCGGTCTCATTTGGATTATATTATTCCAAAGGCTTATGCGATGCTTGCTTTTAAAAGGCGGAATGGCTCCTCATTCAGGGATCCGTACACACTTAAAGTTTTATTTACTAGCCTTGTTCGGTCTAGGCTAGAGTATACTTCAGTCATATGGAATCCCTGTTATGTAATGCATATTGCCAAGCTTGAAAGAGTGCAAAATTCTTTTACTAGGTTTGCTTTACGTTCTTTTAACTTTGAAACTGTTCTTGCACCATACGATGCGCGCTGTCTTTTACTAGGCTTAAAATCTTTAAAATAGAAGAAAAATTTTGTCATTACTTTTCTTATCTGACATTGTTTCGGGTGGAGTTGACTGTCCTGCACTTCTTAGTATGTATGATACCACGTAGAACTCTTAGATACTGTGAAACTTTTTATTTAAACACGGTTCGCACTAATTATGCTGCTAGTCACCTAACTTTAGAACTTTAAAGTTGTTTAATGATATCACTCAAGTTCATAATTTAGATTTTATGTTATCCAAAAATATGTTGAGGGTGATGCTTAGTAATATTCTTTAAGTTTTTTTGTGATTATTTCAAATTTTGTTATTCTAATAAATACAGTAATGAAAAAATTATTTATTTATTAAATGAAAAATAATAATACAATTACTGTTTTACAATAAAAAAGGAGCACTAGCTGCTAGGGCTTTCAGCTCGCTGAAATTAAAAAATAGCTTGTAGCTACATATATATATGTGTTACCGGCCAAAGTAGAACTGTAGTTAGTGAAGACAGTAGCAAAGTAAGAAAACAAAATTTGTCAATTTCATTATTTACTTGGCAAGTTGTAAGCAGGGGCCGCGAAGCCAAAATTGGACATATTGGAGGATGTAAATCTTGAGCCGCAGCCGAAGGCCGCCCAAGTACAACTTGCCAAATATATAATGAAATTGACAAATTTTGTTTTCTTACTTTGCTACTGCCGCAGTCTTCATTAACCACAGTGCTTTATCATTAAAATGTTATTGCACATCTTAAGGCTTAAGCTAACTAGTTTGGCCTAAGCACTAGTTTGGCCGGTAACATACATATAAATAACAACAAAAAAATCACAATAAAAAAACATGGGATATGAAAATCGCATTATTTTACTTGAGATAAACAAAAATAACTGAGATAGCATTACCTTACATTGCTAATCTAATTTTTAGCAAAAAGCCTATAGTTACATGTGAGCACAATTTAAGGTGTCACTCTTTAAGTTCATCCTCAGTTTGGTGGAAGGCATTTAAAATGTCTACGTAGCTTCTCTAAACTCAAACGGTTTTCATATTGTTACTCTTTTTGTGAAACTCTGACACCATCAAAGCTTGGATTCTATCCGAATTCTGCACACTGGGCAGAAAGTGCTTTCTGAGGAGCTTGTTCCGCTCTATTTTTATGGTCCGATCGGTGCAGGGTTGCCAAGTTGAAAAAAGCAAACCCCAGCTATCTCAAAAAAAAAAAAAAATTATTTTTTCCTCAAATCTCAAATGGTTAAAAGTAAGTTTGTGTTTTCTTTCTTTTTTGGTCAGCAATTTAAAAAAATTAATTCATAAAATTGGAAAAACAAAAACTTAAATTTTGGTGTAGGAAAAACTGTGATGACCTTATTTTTTTGCTCGTGTCAAAATGTGTCACAAAAATCGTCGAATTCCAAGCTATTTCAGAAATTTTCGAATTCTTACCAAGGAAATTTCGATAAAGTTCCTGTAAGGTATCTTTTTATAATTAAAACAGAAGATTCGCGCAATTCTTTTTGATAGAGCTCAATCAGTGGTCGTTTCAGGAGTCTACCCAAATATGACATTTATTTAAATGACTAGAATAAATGGAATTGTTATGGTCTATTAATTCTCTTACTCGAAAACTTTAAGTGATTTATTCAATGTAACTTTCTATATAAAAGGCCCAATATTCCAAATTAAATTTCAAATTACACTCAAGTGCTTGTGCAAATTTGCTAAAACTTAAGTAAATTCGTTGTTGGATTGTCAATCGTTGCTGTCTAGAATCAATTTGCAAGTACTTACCTTCTTATTGTCAACAACATGTGACACAATTTCCCATCCTTTTATTACATCGAATACAAACCAAAACCATAAGTGATTTTCCTCACGAGAATTCGCACAAATCCGCATAACGGTTACAAAAAAAAAAAAAAAAAAGAAAAACAAATAAAATTCAATAGCAGACAAACAGAATCATTTGCAAATATTAAACGTACGAGTATACACGCACAATGGCGAACTGAGGGTGCAATGGGTAAATGCGGAAAACTTTAAATCGCATTTCCTTCAGGACCCTCACAATCAACATTAGAGCGGTTCAAGTTATACAATAATAATCCACCAGATATACATAGACCCTAATTTGGTCAAAAATTTAAACTTTTAACATTTGCGATTCTGTTTAAAACTTTGAATTTTTGTAAAAATTTTAAAATGTTTTCGAAACCAAAAAAAAATAATTTTAGATCTTGATAATTTAAAAAATATTTTTAAACAAGAAAACAGTCTAATTTTCTTCAATTTTTTATACAAATTCTGAAAAATTAAAATTTTGCAGCACTGGTAGTATTTTTTTTAAACGAGGATACATACACTTGAATATAAACAAATTTTCGAATTTCAAGTGTTTCCGAAGAATTCTAAGACATGACATTTTTTTGAACATATCTAATGTATGTAGACATACTTTTTTATTTAAGTATTCGTTTGTTGTGTGTCATAGAAAAAAAAAAAAACTCTGGTCACAGCATCTGAGCAAGATTTGGATTTCTCACGCGAAACGCCGAACTTGGCAGCCCTAGTGTTCGTACAAAATTTAGTTTTAGATATGTAAATCTAAATGTTTTGTTATTGAAAGTCGCATTACCCAAGTACTCGTAAGCCATGCGTTAAGTAATTGTATTCTACTCACACCAGCAGACCAGATTATTTTTTAGCTTCGTTATTTTAAATAAAAAAGATAATATTGTTTGCCTTGATCCTAAGATATTTTAAACCATACACTCATGTATGTATAACGCTAGGGTGAACTGAACTTGCTTAAAGGTATGATGATGAGAGTATCAGTACTTGTGCGAAGCAAGTCATTAGCAGTAACTGAAACATTAGCAGTAACAAAGGCAGAAGCAGTAGCAGATATAGGACTAATCCAGCATCTGTACCACTATCAATACCAGTGTCAATAATGGAGAGAAAGCATGTCTTGGTGTCTTAAAATTAAAGGATACAAAAGATTTTAAATGTGAAAACTTGCTTGAAAATTCTTGAGCATTTTTATAAACGATTCTACACTGAAATTTCGATACATTGCTTACTGAAGTAGTGGTCACCAGAATCTAAGAAATTTTTGTTCTCGATAAGCCTTATAACAGGTGATGAAGATAGATTTTATAACTACGTCCCGGAAACCAAACAACAGAGTTCGGAAGGACTGAATTCTCCTGTTAAACTAGACAACTAAAGTGATATTGTCTTTTTACTTCACTAGGGCACAAATTGTATTCCCTTGTATACTGTACACTGCTTACCAAAGATTTTCGAAAATTTGTTGAAAAACTAAAAAAAAAAGGGAACTGCTGAATTAACAAGTTGCGGTCTATGGCATCGAAAAAATTTGCTTTTAAAAAACACTCTCCGAATTTGAAAAGTATTTATGTATGTACATTAGGGTGTCCCAAAACAATAAAAGCTATTTTTTTTAACGCATACCCTCTAATTTTGCTTGAATGATCTCAAAACAATTGTAAATAAAGTTTCACACACTTAGAATCACGGCAACCCGTGCCGACTTGCATCGAAACATGTCACTATTTGCAACTCTTCAGGAAAAGAATAGGCACATGCAGTTTGAAATGCATTATCGACTGGAACCTTGAACATAAAGTGCAAATTCTTTGTTGTGATACTACTGCTTCAAATACTGGTCTTATTAATGGTGCCTGTGTTACTTGTCGAACGGAAACTGAATACAGAAATGTTTATTTTTCCTTGCCGCCATCACATCTACGAATTGGTATTAAAAAACGTGTTTGAGGCAAAAATTAGCCAAATAACTACAAGCCCTGACTTTCCATTGTTCAAAAAGTTCAGAGAAAACTGGAAAAATGTGGATCCCGAGAAAATACAGAGATATACAGAAAAGCTATCGTTCCTGAATGTTTCTGATGCTGACAAACGGCTAGAATTTTACCGGATTGACTTGACCAAAAAAATTGCTAGAGATGACTATCGAGAATTAATAGAGCTTTCAATAATATTTCTTGGCGGAGATACAGAGCAAAAATTTAAGATTCGGCCTCCAGGTGCCATGCATCAAGATCGATGGATGGCAAGAGCAATTTTTCACTAAAAATATTATTACTTAGCTCTCAATTCAGCATATCAAACAAGGATAAGGCAGTTCTGTTAGACGTCTGCCTGTTTATCGTGACTACCTATGTACGTCAAGTCTTGGCTGCAGTATTTGTGTTTTTTGAAGGCCATGAAGTATGACCTGAACGGGAGAAAAAGTGGCGTAATATCTTATGACGTGATGAAACTAAGATCAATTTATGTAGCAAAGGATTGTGTGATGGCCATTGAAGAGATTTTTTTCCTTTTTTTCAAGTTTAAAGTCAGTTTCGACTCCTCAGTAGAGCAATGTGGCTCACGACCCATCTCAACTAAAATGTTTGCTGTCAATTCACTGCATTTTAAGGTTTAATTAAAGCAAACTTAACGTTCTTCTAAGGAAAGATCAAGAAAGAATTAAGAAAATAAATTTCAAACGAACATTTGAATCAACGTGCAGGTGCAGTGGCGGATCCAGGATTTTCTTCAGGGGGGGGCTAACATTTTTATTGAATGAAAACACACATTGATTACATTTTTCAACGAGCAATATTTATATTTTTTGACATATGTATTACAACAATCTAATCAGTAGTCCAGTCAAGGGTTTCAAGACGGCGAGGTTTCTTCTGGAAAAATAATTCAACAATTTCAGCTGAGCTGATATAGATTTGTTTATGAATATTTTCCAGAGCCAATCCATTCAAGCAATCTTCTGTCATTGTAGACCTTAAATACAATACAAAATTTCAATCATTTTAACACAGAAAAACTTTGTTCTGCTGGAATTGTGGCAAATACTTGCAGTAGAATTGTAATGCATTGGAAGAACCATTCCATTTGTTTTTTTTTTTTGGTTTTGATAACACCTTTTACAAAAAAAAGGTCTGATTTCTCATATACTTTTTTCTATGTATTTTAGGGCGTAGATTCCAAAAATGACTACCATTTTTTTTTCTTAAGAATCGTTTTCGAGATATCCCCAAAAAACCCTTTTTTCTGCACTTTTTTCATTTATTTGGTCAGATTTCTATGATTTTTTTTTCGACCTAAATCAGTTGCACACTATTCAAAAATTAATTTCATATTCTGTCTATCGGTTTACTGTTCATGAGATAAGGATAGGATTTGATGGAGTTACTAGCGGTCAGAGTGACTTTTTTGGTCTTTTAAATCCAAAAACCTTTCAAAATCTATTTTTTAACAAATATGTATTTGAAGTATATATTTGCTCAAATCGGACACAAAAAGTTAAAGTTAATCAAAAATCAATGAAAAAGGGTAATTTCCATATTTTCATGCATTCCCATATGTCCAAGTCTGTTGGTTCATGGTGTAAAAGGAACCGTATTTTCATTGATTTTTGATCAACTTTAACATTTTGTATCAGATTTGAGCATATATGTATATACTTAAAATATTTGTTAATAAATAGATTTTCATCCTGAATATTAAAAATATAAAAAACAAAAGTTCTAACTTTTTTGAAAAGACCAAAAAAGTCACTCTTTTTGGAATATGACCGCTTGTAACTCCAGCAAATCCTATCCTATTCTTTTGAACAGCAGACCGTTAGACAGAAGATAAAATTAATTTTTGAATAGTGTGCAACCGACTTAGGTCGAAAAAAATCGAGTGATTACCGGTATAAAACGTTCTAAGGGTAAAATTCTCAAAAATGTACTCTGGAATTTTGATTTTGATTCTGAAATTTTATGATCCAAATAAGGATTGAATATTGCGGCTCTGAAACATTTGAGAAAGAAATGTGAAATAAAAATAATTTAAAACTAGTAATATTCGGCCATGCCGAAACTCACATGCCTAACACTGCATTGAAAGTACCTTTTAAATAAATGTTAAAAAGACGTTGAAGAGCTTGAATAAGTCGAGAAAAAATGTAAAAAGATTGAAAAAGTTTGAAAAGTTTTGAAACAGTTGCAAAAGACTGTTTGAAGAAATTGAAAAAGTCGAAAAAATAAGGAAAATGCTGAAAAATGTTGAAAAATTGAAAAAATTTAAAATGTCGAAAAAATATGGTAAATGAAGAAAAATATTGAAAGCGGTTGAAAAACTCTCAAAAAATTGCAGAAGTTGAAAAATGTTGAAACAATTCAAAATCGATGAAAAAGTTGAATCAATAAAGAAAATGACGAATAAAGTTGAAAGAGGTTGAAAAAGACGAAAAAATACTTTTGGAATATATGTATTTATGTATTGGAAAAAGTTAAGAGCTTGGAAAAAGTTAAAATATTATGGAAAATGTTGAAAAAAATCGAATAGAAATTAAATCAGGGACCCAAAATAACTATTATTTTTTTTTTTCAGATTGAAAAAGTTGCCCAATTTTAATAATTATTTTTAAAAATTGGTTTATAACTATTATGAATAAGAGATATTTTATTAGTTGTCAATAACTATTATTTTTCAATGGATTTTTTTTACGTTGAGTCATAACTATTATGCATAAGAGATATTTTATTAGTTGTCAATAACTATTATTTTTCAATGGATTTTTTTTACGTTGAGTCATAACTATTATGCATAAGAGATATTTTATTAGTTGTCAATAACTATTATTTTTCAATGGATTTTTTTTACGTTGAGTCATAACTATTATGCATAAGAGATATTTTATTAGTTGTCAATAACTATTATTTTTCAATGGATTTTTTTTACGTTGAGTCATAACTATTATGCATAAGAGATATTTTATTAGTTGTCAATAACTATTATTTTTCAATGGATTTTTTTTACGTTGAGTCATAACTATTATGCATAAGAGATATTTTATTAGTTGTCAATAACTATTATTTTGCAATTGATTTTTTTTACGTTGAGTCATAACTATTATGCATAAGAGATATTTTATTAGTTGTCAATAACTATTAATTTGGAAAAAATATTTTTTTACGTTGTTTTGAAAAAAGTGTTCAACAGATTTTCATTTTTGTGAATCTTTTTGCACCAATCGATGGGGAGGTGGTTTTTATGACATCACCAGAGGTGGTCATCGGTTCGAAAATGTACGCGATTTTGACTCATTTTTGAAGTTTTTTTTGCTTCAATCAATGAAAAGAAGTCTAAAAAGGATATTGGCCATCACTAGAAGTGGAACCGATCCTTTAAAGTGCTCGATTTAGGTCCATTTTCGAAATTTTTTTTGCAAAAAATCGATGGAAAGAGGTTGACAATGGGCTTTGGCCATCACCATAGTTGGTCCCAACTAAAAAAGTGGTCGATTTTGGTCCGTTTTGAAAAAAAAATTTTGTACTAATCGTTGGAAAGAGGTCGAAGTCGAAAAAAAAGGTACCAAAAAGTGCCCGATTTTGGTCCATTTTCGAAATTTTGTTTGCACCAATCTTTGGAAAGAGGCCGAAAATAGATTTTGGTCATCATCAAAGGTGGTTTCGAGTCCCAAGATGTGCCCGATTTTGGTCCATTTTCGAAATTTTGTTTGCACCAATCTTTGGAAAGAGCTCGAAGTCGAAAAAAAAGGTACCAAAAAGTGCCCGATTTTGGTCCATTTTCGAAATTTTGTTTGCACCAATCTTTGGAAAGAGGCCGAAAATAGATTTTGGTCATCATCAAAGGTGGTTCCGAGTCCCAAAATGTGCCCGATTTTGATTCATTTTCGAAATTTTGTTTGCACCAGTCGTTAAATAGAGGTCGAATATGAATTTTGGACCTCATTTGAGGCGGCTCCGGACCCTGGAAAGGACCGTTTTTGACCCATTTTCGAAAAAAAAACCTCTTTTTTCTGTAATAAATGGGAAAAGGTCGAAAATGGATTTTGGACATCACTTAGAGTGGCTCCTGAGTCCGGCCCCGAGAAAGAACCGTTTTTGACCCATTTTCGGAAAAATTTTTTTTTTCTGTAATTAATGTGAAAACGTCGAATATAAATATTTGACATCATTTAGGGTGGCTCCGGGCCCTGGAAAGGACCGATTTCGATAATTTTGTTAGTTTTCAAGTTCCGGAGCTACTCTAAAAGATATCCAAAACGCATTTTCAACATTTCATAATCGATAGAAGCAATAAAAAATTTTAGGGTGGTTCATAAAAAATTTTTTTTTTTCTTTGAATCGACAGGGAAATGTCGACAATAGTCATTTTCGAGATTTATCTATGCATTGGAGCAAAAAAAAAATGTTTTATGAACCACCCTAAAATTTTTTATTGCTCCAATCGATTATGAAAGGTTGAAAATGCGTTTTGGATATCTTTTAGAGTAGCTCCGGAACTTGAAAACTAACAAAATTATCGAAGTCGGTCCTTTCCAGGGCCCGGAGCCACCCTAAATGATGTCAAATATTTATATTCGACGTTTTCACATTAATTACAGAAAAAAAAAATTTTTCCGAAAATGGGTCAAAAACGGTTCTTTCTCGGGGCCGGACTCAGAAGCCACTCTAAGTGATGACCAAAATCCATTTTCGACCTTTTCCCATTTATTACAGAAAAAATAAGTTTTTTTTCGAAAATGGGTCAAAAACGGTTCTTTCCAGGGTCCGGAGCCGCCTCAAATGAGGTCCAAAATTCATATTCGACCTCTATTTAACGACTGGTGCAAACAAAATTTCGAAAATGAATCAAAATCGGGCACATTTTGGGACTCGGAACCACCTTTGATGATGACCAAAATCTATTTTCGGCCTCTTTCCAAAGATTGGTGCAAACAAAATTTCGAAAATGGACCAAAATCGGGCACTTTTTGGTACCTTTTTTTTCGACTTCGAGCTCTTTCCAAAGATTGGTGCAAACAAAATTTCGAAAATGGACCAAAATCGGGCACATTTTGGGACTCGAAACCACCTTTGATGATGACCAAAATCTATTTTCGGCCTCTTTCCAAAGATTGGTGCAAACAAAATTTCGAAAATGGACCAAAATCGGGCACTTTTTGGTACCTTTTTTTTCGACTTCGAGCTCTTTCCAAAGATTGGTGCAAACAAAATTTCGAAAATGGACCAAAATCGGGCACATTTTGGGACTCGAAACCACCTTTGATGATGACCAAAATCTATTTTCGGCCTCTTTCCAAAGATTGGTGCAAACAAAATTTCGAAAATGGACCAAAATCGGGCACTTTTTGGTACCTTTTTTTTCGACTTCGAGCTCTTTCCAAAGATTGGTGCAAACAAAATTTCGAAAATGGACCAAAATCGGGCACATCTTGGGACTCGAAACCACCTTTGATGATGACCAAAATCTATTTTCGGCCTCTTTCCAAAGATTGGTGCAAACAAAATTTCGAAAATGGACCAAAATCGGGCACTTTTTGGTACCTTTTTTTTCGACTTCGACCTCTTTCCAACGATTAGTACAAAATTTTTTTTTCAAAACGGACCAAAATCGACCACTTTTTTAGTTGGGACCAACTATGGTGATGGCCAAAGCCCATTGTCAACCTCTTTCCATCGATTTTTTGCAAAAAAAATTTCGAAAATGGACCTAAATCGAGCACTTTAAAGGATCGGTTCCACTTCTAGTGATGGCCAATATCCTTTTTAGACTTCTTTTCATTGATTGAAGCAAAAATAACTTCAAAAATGAGTCAAAATCGCGTACATTTTCGAACCGATGACCACCTCTGGTGATGTCATAAAAACCACCTCCCCATCGATTGGTGCAAAAAGATTCACAAAAATGAAAATCTGTTGAACACTTTTTTCAAAACAACGTAAAAAAATATTTTTTCCAAATTAATAGTTATTGACAACTAATAAAATATCTCTTATGCATAATAGTTATGACTCAACGTAAAAAAAATCCATTGAAAAATAATAGTTACTGACAACTAATAAAATATCTCTTATGCATAATAGTTATGACTCAATGTAAAAAAAATCCATTGAAAAATAATAGTTATTGTCAACTAATAAAATATCTCTTATGCATAATAGTTATGACTCAACGTAAATAAAATCCATTGAAAAATAATAGTTATTGACAACTAATAAAATATCTCTTATGCATAATAGTTATGACTCAACGTAAAAAAGAATCCATTGAAAAATAATAGTTATTGACAACTAATAAAATATCTCTTATTCATAATAGTTATAAACCAATTTTTTGACATAAATCTTATAATAGTTATGTCCCTGAATTAAATAGTCGAAATATTCTTCACCCACTTCTTCAATTCCGCCTACTTTTGGATATGAAATGAATTTTATTCGTGATCGACATTCGCATACCAATTTTTAGCACAATGGCTTGTATATTAGTCTTAAAATTTAGGGCGGCGACACACCTACTGGTACAACCCAGTTTGATTATAATCCAGAAAAAGCTTTCCATAAACTAACCTCTTAAGCCAAATTTTAGTATGATGAATCACCAAGTTTCATTAAAATCGCAGCAATAGTTTCAATGATAACTAAATAGATATGTAAATATAAGAATATTTGCTGGTCAAATTACGTCGGAACACGGAATTTGAAAAAAAAAATTTTGAACTTAGCTTCTCCACGATCGGACCGGTTTCGAAAATTCTTATATTTATCAAAGGTTTTATGGGAATTAAAAAAAAACAATAGGACTTACATTTCGGAAATCAAGTTTTTTTGAAGTGAACTGAAAATAAATGATGAAAGCTAAAATGTTTCATAAAGTCGTATTTTTTCCTTAAAGAGCATCTATGCGTTACAAACGGGATGACAAAGTTATTATAAACTCAGTGTTGGGTATATTTTACTTTTTATTATTTATTTATTTACGAGCGGGAAAGAATCAATTAAGTGTCTAACTCAACAGCGATTGGAGCTACTTCATTAAAAATATCATCAAATAACGTTTAATTTTTTCGCATTTCTGAAAACAGGTTGATAATTTGCTTGACATGAGTACAGGCTGAAGAGATTTGTAGTGTCGGATCTTGTAGTTTGCGACTGAGCGACAATATAGGAACATTAACAATAGTTCTACTCTTTTAGATGAATTCGAGAAGAAGTTTGACACTGATGAAACTGTGCCTAGCATGTTACGAATTTCAGAAATATCACATGATTTTCCTGCACACAAATTCAGATACTGTCTGAAAACAATGAGTGTAAAATGCTAAGAGTTGGTTTTCAGATGTCAAAGCCTGAACTGCTTTGATTTGTTCGATCCTCCATGAACGTTCTTGAATAAAAATATATTTTTTTCGCTCTCAGGGGGGGGGGGCTTCAGCCCCCATTGCCCCCCCTTGTATCCGCCACTGTGCAGGTGTACCTATTATTTTGAGCAGGCAAATATTCTAACTATGCACAGTGAGTATAAACGCTCAAACCTCAACGCACTCACATGATTTGTTATACTGAAGATCGTGCTGCCAAATTGTGTACTTGACGTTACCACTATGATTTTTCCTCTAAATTGCCAAAATATATTTGTAACAAAGCTTAAACTAAAAACTCAAAGATGTACCTATTATTTTGAGCAGGTGTGTATGTGTACCTATTATTTTGAGCAGGTGTGTATGTGTATATCCTGACTGTAACAAGCAAACTTTGAAAAGAAAATTTAATAAATAATATCCTTTTAATGATAAATACTTAATATACATATGTATATAAGATATAGGTGAAGCAGTGTTTTATTTACTGAAAAATTATTAAGTTCTAAAATCCCTTTATGGCTTCCATACAAATTTTTGTGTCAAACTTTTGACATCAAGTCGGCACGGGTTATCATTATCCGATATCAATAATATTTATTTTTTCAGTTATTTGGGTTAAATGGAAAAAAAATGGTCCATTAAAAAAATAAATTCGCCCTTATAGCCTGGGACTTCCTAAGTATATCACTTGTTATATCTTTTATTCGCAATTTTGTATGTAGATTTTTATTATTTTTATAGAATTTTTAATTTTTAATTTTTCTTTTCATAAAAAGTAAATAGACGCAGGTCTTTTTGCTTTTCCATTTAAGTAAGAACATGTTGCCAATAAAAATCCATGTGCGGAAACTCCCAATGGAGGGTTTCAGCCCCTGCGCACGAGCCTAGGAGATGATGTAAAATTTTCTAGCACAACATGGATACAACGGCCTTTGCAGAAACTCATTATTCAATAAGTGAAAAAACTATCGACGCCATTAACAATTATTTTTAATACGAGGGCGTGGTGCCACGCTCGATCAAATGCCATGGAAATATCCAAAACAAAAATCCATACTTTCGCCAAATTTGTCAACACATTGCTTCCATGTTTCAGTGTGTAACGACATCAGATTGATCTTGAAACGACAGAACATAAAGGGTGTTTTTTTTAGAGGTTTGTTTTTCGAATAGAGATAAAACTGGCATTTTATTGTCAAATCTGGCAACTCTAATGTCATTTATGTTCAGTTTGGTTTGCCATTTCATCATGAACAGGTTGACAAAAGAACAACGCTTGCAAATTTATTTCGAAAATAATGGTTCAGTTCGCGAAGTTTACCGCAAGCTCCGTTCATTTTATGGTCGACATAATCGTCCATCAGAGCAATTAATTCGGTTAACCATGGGTCGTTGTCGCACTACGTTAACTCTATGTGATAATACGCATCCGCAGAGACGTCGCACAGTGCGCACCGAAGAAACAATTGCCGCTGTAGAGCAAAATGTTGAAGAGGACCCGAATGAATCGATTCGCCACCGTGCACAGCAATTGGAGCTTTGTCCATCAACTTTATGGAAGATTTTGCGCAAAGATCTTGGCTTGCGACCTTACAAGATCCAGCTTGTGCAAGAATTAAAGCTGCGAGACCATGCAATGCGTCGTGATTTTGGTGTATGGGCCGAAAATGAGATTGATCTCGATGCTGATTTTCATCGCAAAATTTTGTTCAGTGATGAGGCTCATTTTTGGTTGAATGGCTACGTCAACAAGCAAAATTGCCGCATTTGGAGTGAAGAGAATCCACATGAGACCCTTGAGACGCCATTACATCCACAAAAACTGACTGTTTGGTGTGCTCTATGGGCTGGTGGAGTCATTGGGCCATACTTCTTCCGAAATAATGCTGGAGAGTCAGTTACCGTTAATGGAGACCGGTATAGAGCCATGATAACCGACTATTTTGTTCCCGAATTGGATGGCATGAATGTGGATGAGTTGTGGTTCCAACAAGACGGCGCTACATGCCACACAGCGCACGTCACAATCAATTTATTGAAGGAAACATTCGATGAGCGCATAATTTCGCGGAATGGACCTATCAATTGGCCACCAAGATCGTGTGATTTGACACCATTGGATTATTTTCTTTGGGGATATGTGAAGTCGCTCGTCTACGCCAACAAACCAGAAACGTTAGGGGACTTGGAAGCCAACATTCGTGGCGTTATTGCCGACATACGGCCCCATATGCTCGAAAAAGTGGTTCAAAATTGGACCTGTAGAATTGGCTTTATTCGAGCCAGCCGCGGCGGCCACATGCCCGAAATCATATTTAAACATTAATGGCATAAAATTATCCTTCCAATAAAGCCAAATTGATGGACATTAAAACGATTTTCTTGTGTTTTATTTCAATTCGAAGCTCTATACCTCTAAAAAAAAACACCCTGTATAATGTTAATGTCCGACAATAAACAGAGATCCATCTATCAGACACATCATCTTGAAGTAAAATGGATTATATACACTTTGACATAATAGATCAAAATACTGGTAATGAAGTATTTTTCAAACTCTTTAATACATTAGTTATATCGCATGGCTATGCACATACTTAAAGATTACAGTACTCATAGAAATGGTTACATGTCCGCAAGCAATAAAGCCAAATTAAAAGCAGAGGAAACGTGTTGCAAATCTGACAGCAATTGTTCGAATAGGACGTTTCCGCTTTAGCAAATCCATTAGATTCTGTTTTTTGCATTTTTTTCCCACAAACCACTATGCTATATCTGTGTACATCTATGTATGTTGCATGAATATTCTGAATGAGTAAAGTGAATTTTTATGCAGCATAACATAGCGCACCATTGTTTCCGTTGCTATTGGTGGGATGAGCGAATTAAGGCAACACCAAAACCAACAGCAACATCAGCAATATGGCCCTGGTAGATGCCTCTAGCCGTTTTTTCTTAACGAAAAAAACAGAGCTGTTGAAATGAATACCGTTTCATTTTGGATTTCACTTTTTCTACAATACACTGATTCTATTTACAGTCGCTTTTCAAATTGTTAGTATCATGTTCGTACAAATACTCAGAATATATTTTTAGGTTGCAAACTACGCTTTGGACAAGTGATATACGATTTTGATAAGCCGTGATTCTCGTCCTCATAGGATTAAACCGTATTTTCATCTGCGACACATTTGGATATATTAAAAACTAATTATAATGCTGTGACATCAAATATATTAAAGAAAAGTGTTCAGAGGCACAGCTCCAGCTCGTTCCTTCCTCTCTTATCTAGTTTGATTGTTTAAAAATTGACCGAAATGTACTGTCAATGTCCCAAATTCGAATTCGGAATACAACGAACGGTTTTCCAGAAGTTACAGCGTGAAATATAAAATAACTTGAACTTTTTTTCCTGCAGCTTTTCTTGTCCACTGACTGTAAATACTTTTGCAAAAGTGTTGCAAATGGACTTGAAGCTTGATGTTGTTTCCACTGCTGCTGTTTTTGGATTTGACTATGTTGCTGTTTACTTTTTGGATTTGGTTGATATGGTAAGTTCTTTTTATTTTAGTATTTTATATATGTTTCTTTTTTATGGTTAGTATGGCACTCGCATTGTTAAAAATTTTCTTTTTTTCCATCTGCTCCAATTTGTGCGCAACGTTGTCTAAATGTGATGAGAAACCATGATGGGAGGAAAAAGATGCACCTTTAATGTGGCAACTACGGGAACGTGCATTATGATGCGTAGTTGATTGAAATGTGCACGACTAGTAACAATATAGCAACAACATAGTAGCTGTTGTTATGATGAATGCATGTGTTTCCTCTAACAGCGTCATCCTTAACATTACCCGTAGCTATTCTTGTTAAGTTTTTGGTTTCTTTTTAAGTTGGTAGCAACCCTTGTTTTCCCCCACATAAGCATATAGAGCAATCAACGTTGTGACAATTTTGATTTTGCATAAATTCACGCCGTCTAATTTGAGAAACAAATTCCTATTAGAAAAAATTTTATGGCAGACGAATATATATAATGGCGAATATACAATTCGGGACATAAGCATTCAGTTTGAACGGTATAATTTTTTTCTAAAATACTTATATTTCTTTTATGAAAAATTAAAGTCTGCACTTAACCCATTCCAGACTGCTACCAGAAGGGCCCGTACAATTTCGATAAAATTTGGAGTGGGAGGTCAGGGGATCAATAGAAGTTGCTGATGAAAAAATTAAATTTTTCCCTATCGGCACACCGGAGATATGGCGTGGGTAAATTTTTACCCACAAAAAAAAAAACAACAAAAAAAAAATTGACCGTCCAACTTTTCATTCAATCAAATCTGATTAATTATAGCATCCCACATAGGATCTTTGAATTTGTTACGAGCTTTTTTCTTTAAGTCTTCAAATTTGCCTGGATCGATTTTCCACCAAAATTTTGAAAATTGTATGCTACCTAAATTCTACCTTACAAAAATACAGGTTAATCAAAGGAGTTCGGAAAAATAAAAATATTCATTTTAGACCAATCTTTTCTCTACCCAAAAAAGCTTTAAAAACCACAACACCTCTTACCTGTCGCTTGGTAGAATTTTTTAAAATGCACTCTTCTTTTGGGTATTTAAATACCCAATAGTCTGGAATGAGTTAAGTAGTTTGGTTTTTATAGTTCTGTATGTTTACTGGCCTAAAGTTAAGCGACTTTTGTTGTTTAAAATTGCCTAAATCGAGTCTGTTTACTCCAAATTGTAGTTAAATGAGAGCAGCTCTCTTCGAAAAATACACGGTTAGAAATTTTGGAATAAATTTTAATTCTTTTGGGCTTACATATATGACTACACCAGAATTGTATTAAAATGCAATACTGTCTAGATATTAAAATTGATTTTTAATACAAATTTGTATTAAAATTTAATACTCGTTTTTATTAAAATTTAAAAAAAAAAAATATGTCGTATCCACTGGGATTCGAACCAGGTTCCCTTTCAACACAAGGGTTTCATGAACATTTCAACGACATCAGCCAACTAATACTACGTTGGCTAAATGTAACTAATACTTGCGATAGCATCAAATGTTATAAAATATCGTTTTAATGTTTGAACTGTATTAGAATTTAATACAAAATGTATTACAAAATTTTGTAATATATTCAAAAGTATTAAATTTAATCAAAATTGTATTAAAAATCTTTGTAATACTTCGCTTGTATTAAAATTTATTCCAAGATTTCTAACGGTGTAGTCAATAACAATCGCCAAAAGAATTTCTTTAGTTAAATTTTGGCAAGTGTCAAAAACGATAACAGCGAAAACAAAAGCCAGCCGCTAAGTGTGAACCTGTCACGTTTCCAAAAAGTTAAAAATGGTAAGTTATAAATTTTGGTGGTTTTGTATTCCATGCGGTAAAAGAAGAAGCTAATTTAACAAAGTTTTTAATTAATTCTTGTTTGTTTGCTTCTTTTAGTCAAATCTCTTTTTGAAAACAATTTTGCTCTTACTCTCTCAAATTATGTGTTTAACTGGCCCAACACGGGACAGCTACAGTTGTGGCGGGCCTAGGAGCAGAGGTTTGGTAGAGAATTCTGCTGCGTTGACTACAGATGTTCATGAGGACCGTCAGATATCAACCAGACCACGGGCCACGCCATTGTGTATCAGTGGACGCAATTTACAACGAATTTTAGTGAGAGAGAATTGAAAGAAAGACATCAGCTTTTGCCTGCAAAACGCCAATGAAAATTGTAGCTAAGCCCTCTTAAGTATCGACTGCGATGAGGATCATTTCCCATTGAAAATTATAATGAACGACGAAGCGCATTTCCACTTATGCGAATATGTGGATAAGAAAAACTCTCAAAGTCATTGTTTGGGATATGTTTACGGAAGAAAGGTGATTAGCTTACTTATCTTCGAGGACTGCACAAAACTGTTTCTAAGACTAGTGATTGATATGAAAACATGATCAAAAACATCTTGCTGCTGCAAATTTCCGAATTGAGTTGAGAGAACGTGTTGTTCCAGCAGAACGGTGTAATCACACACATAGCATGAGAAATAGTGGACATTTGAATCTGTCGCTTAATTTTTTGCTTTAACGATTTGCACTGCCTCGAAAAATTGTCTGACTTGACCGTTTCAGACTTCTTTCTATGAGGTTTTTTTATGTCAAGGGTCTGTACGTGCAAGCCACAGACTTTGACGGTCATGAAGCGGAACATCTGATTGAGAAAGGTTATGAAAAACACTGTGAAACGAGTCCGACCGACCGATATTATTTTCAAATTTAATCGGCGAAATAAACATAACGAACAAAACTAATTTTTTCTATTTACAAACAAAGCAATGTCCTTATTGAACTCGATAACACTTTTGCAAAGCTTTGGAAAATACTATTAAACAGGGAACACTTTAGGTGAACGATTTTTCATATTTCTTATGAATTATGAAACAGCTCGCCATCATTTTTGGTTTCATTCTTTTTCAAAGCTTTTTTTTCTAAATTTTTTGATGTAATGGAAGTCCCGAAACTTGGCGATCCAAGTCATGACACTGGAATTGTTCTCCAAAAATTTATTTTTAACACTTTCAGCTGGGTTTTTGAGTTATTTACCTACATAAATATGTAGACTGTTGGCCATGCCTATGTTGTTTGTGAAGAAAATTTTGATGCGATAGCAATGTGGAAAGTTGTAATAAGGGATGCCAGTATTCAAGATTTTTTTGATTCCGATACATTTACTACATCTTTTAAAATTTTAAATTCATGATCCAATAATGAATCAAGTTTTAGATCTATGGTTGCTTTTTTATACACATTTAAATTATTCCGGTATTTAATGGAATTAATCCCGGGATTTTCGGGACTGGAAAAAGGCCGGGATTCCGGGATTGGCATCACTAGTTGTAATGCTTGCTTGTCAATAGAACTATGCTATCTTTAGTTCTGGCATTACATTAGTTAACTGCTGATAGAATTATCAAAAATAAATATCTGATGACTTGCTGCTCAACTGATGGGAATATCATGTCATTCATGATGATTTCTTCCTGAATATGACATGCGTTGATGATACCAACAACGATAACAACAACAACAACAACACATAAACCACTACAATGATGTTGACGACGACAACGATGATCGACGACGACGATGGTAACAATGAAGTGACAAAATCACAACTTGCTGTTGCACATCGTCAACGAGGCGGATACGCTGCTAGCAACAATAACAAAGCTATAGCAACAACAAACAACAACAACATCCCTTATAATAGAGTCGTTGCTGCTATTCGGTTAAAAGCCGATGATAGCGACGACATCCTTTGCTTTTTATTGTTCCCAACTTATGGGCTTGTTGATAGATGCAATGTTGCACTGAAAAAATGTTGAGACGTTAGTGGTAAATGTTGTTTGGTCCCTTTCTATTACAACGTGCGTTGCTGTTGCTGTGATTTCAATTGTTGCTGCTAAGTGTAGCGCAGCAGATGGCGTTGATGTTGCCTTGTTATTACTGTATCACGAGAAGTACGAGTCCTTTTTACATTCTTGTTTTCACTATGGGGGTGGAATTTAAAATGAAAAAATTTAAAAAAAAGAAATGTTGGACGTTTTAGATTAACACTTTTGTTTGCTTTCGGTTGTCGCACAACGGCATCACGTTGGTGTCTTTGCGGTTTTTCATAATTTGAATTCGCGGGATTCATTTCATTTGATTTTTAACTGTCATCGATGGCAGTACGGATTTCGGACAAAAGTTAAGCGTTGGAAAATTAAAATCGGCTTCAATTCTTTGATTTTAACGGGAATAAATCTAAAGTGAAATAAACATCACAATAAAATTTTAAAAGGTGATTGAATTGTTGAATTTAGATTTTGTGAGCATTTAAGATAAATAGTGCGGTTATCAGAAAATGAAAAGAGCAGCATAATTTTACTTTCGCAACAACTCATATGTATATTTTTATAATAATTTTTCTTATTGCTACTTTTAAACAAAAAAAAGTTGCTCGGATTCGCAATTTGGAAAACTTTGCAGCGACTTAATCATTTCAATTGAAGTTTGAAAAATAATTTAAGCTATTGTGTACGCTCTTAAATGCGGTCCAGTAATTTTTAAGTTAAGGTGAATTTTTTGAAATTTTGACAACATATACATATATAATATAGAGAGGCAACTCTCCCATATGTAATACATATATAGTGATATAATAAACTGAAGTTGCTAACAAACATTCTTAAAATTTTATTTTAATTATGAATGCTTAAATTAATAACTACAAAATTAGTATCATCTCAAAGGTAATTTAAAATACTCTAAAAAGGACTCATGTATAAAAAATGGCACAATGTCTTTGAAATCGGTTGTTGCTTTCGGATTATGAAGAATTTTTTAAAATTTCAGTTTTTTGTTAAAAAATAGCTATTTTCGATAAACATGAGAATTCCATCATAGCACGGTCAAACATTTTTGTGGCGTAAGAAACTTGTGGGGAGTCAAATGAAAGCCTAAGGACTCTAGTTCATTATGAAGTCTGACACTTAAGAAAAATCAAAGTGCGCTTACAATTAAGGTACCAAAGAGAGAATTACCTTAAAAAACAAAAATCTTTGAAAGTGAAGAGGAGAAAATAAAAAATTGTTTTTCTTTTCAATTTTCTTAAAGTATTTTTTGACACATAACATTTGAAAAAAATTTCGAAAATCGTAACTTTGATTTTTTTTCAATAACAACGCCTCACAAAAAAATGTGGGAGACCAAACATTTTGATTTTTTAAAAAGGAATAATCCTGGATGTTTCAGAACTTTTGGCGACAAATTTCATTTTGTGGATAAAATAAGATTTGAGGATAAAAATTCAATCTTCACTTTTCAGGCACCATAGCTTTTATTTTATCCCCACAAGTTCCTCTATGTTGTGGCAATTTTTGGATAGGGGGTTATATGGAATGCTTTACGTATGCATGTGTATTTCTGTTACCAAATTAATAAAGTTGACCTTATGCACTATAAAATAATGTGTCACATAATTTACTTTTCTATGCAAGCAACTTTAACAGAAGATATTGTCAGCATATGGGAAAATTTTCACAAATATAAACATAAAAATAAAAAAAAATTCCAAACAATTTTTTAGAAGATTATAAAATTTGTGGTAATTTTTATAAGAAAATAATACCCTAATATGATGTTTTTTTAGTGAAGATTTTTGTTCGGTGTCCTTATATGCTGTAAAAGGCACAAGTTTACTGTTTTTTTAAACATATAAATTACAATAAAAGGCATTTACTTACAGCAAATGTATCATAATGTAGTACATATGTAACTTTGAAACAAATAAATTATTCTTTTGTAATCTGTTAATTTTTTAGCTGGTGGTAATAACTTCGAAAAAATAGCAATTTTATTAATATAAATATTAAAATAAATATTGAAAAAATAATTCAAAAATGAATAGATAAAATCAACAAATAATAACTTATGTTCGAAAGTGTAAGATAGTTACTTATTATGAGCTTTCCTTGAATATCAGCTGTGCAATATTTATGGAAATGGAAATTATTTCACAAAAATTGTTATTTTTTTTTTAAATTATCTTACATTTCGTACAATTAGACCGATACGAGCCTTCAATAAAAAATTCATATTTTCTAAAGTTATGTCGCGAATTTCCAACAGAAAGCAGATACATTCTTAGGATTGATCGAAAAATAACGTATAAAAAATTCCAAAAAAGATGATATTTATAATTAAAAAAATTAATTTTATAAACAAAAATATTATTTTTATCAAATTTACTAAACGTAAACTATTCTATGTAGTTTTTGAGATATTTTGTTTCAAAAAGTTTTCAGTTAAATTTTGAAATAATCATAACTATTTTGAAATTTATATATGTTCAATATTCAAAAAATCAAAAATATCGGAGAAAAAAGTCAAAAGGTTATTTAAAGAATGACCGATATGACCTTTATAAATTGGCTTAATAAAAATTTTAGTACTTTATCTGTAAAGAAATGCAATTTAATACATTTTTACAAAAGTTTTAGCCGTTAAAAAATGACTTCCGATGTAATTGTATTTTTTTTGTACAACGGGGCGTATGAGTGACATTTATTTATTTCACAAAAATATTAAATCACATGAGAAGTACTTTTTGAATGGCTGTAACTTATGCAAGAATACTGACAAATTGATAATTTTAGCACAATTTTAAAGATAAAATATCGAACTTGTCTATTAAACTTATTAAAGTTTAATAGTAAGTAGTGCTTAAGTCGATGGAACACAATTAACAAAACATGTAAAATTTGGAAATCCCTGACTTTTCTTTCAACCAAAGGAATCAACTAATCGATTTTGTATAATAGTTTTTGATATTCAGTAACTCAAAAATGCAGTAACTGAAGATATTTCATTTTGTATGATAGAAGCATACAAAGAGTGAACACAATTTGATCTTTGAAATCATTAAATTATTTCCCCCCAACTATCTACTTATTTGCGAACTTTTTTCCATCGATTATTGAAGAAACAAAAATAGTTTTAAAAATGAGCCCAAAATAACTTTCCAAATCTTTTGGAAAGATAGCACCTTATATTAGTTTTCAATTGAGACATATGGGGTATGCATCAAAAGGTCATACATGTAATTTGGTTGGGTCAAAATTTAATTTACAGCTACTGTCTCTTAGTAAATTTTTTTTTAGAATTAAAATTTCTATTTGTGTGGTAGCCGAGGTCGATCAAGCTTCTTTCATATAATTTCGCTAACTCGTAATCAAAAAGTCAGAGTTTTCAACTGCAATGCTAAGAACTTTGTGTTATTTTTTTTTCACATCAGGTCTTGTCCTTAATTGAAATGCACTTTGATTTCATTGACAGTACACATGTGCAGCATAAAAACTAAAATGTGTCACCCTGGTCTGTATGCGAAAAATATTTCTTTGTGGTAACTTTTATGTAGAGGTTTTTGGGCAAGGCTCTATACAAATTTGCCCATAATTTTTAGAGCTCAATGTGTCCGCAAGCGATTGCAATTCTGTGATAAGATTTTTATTGGGAAATTCATATTTCCTGCAAGACACTTTGTGATGCACCTCTATTAAAACGACGAAAAGACGTAAGTATGTTTTAAGTGCACCACCTTACAAATTTTCCAGGGGAATTATTTTATGCTAAAGCAAAGGACGCATAGTGTACCTCTTTTGAATTATATTTTTTATGAAAATCGTGTAGACTCTGATAGAAGGATGATTGAAGCGAATACTTAAGTATTGATTCATAAAGAAAAAATATCCGATCAATAGAAAGCGTGATATTATCATTTTTATCTCACTAACTAAATTATCCCTATTAAGAGAAGTCGGCGTTTTTTTTTTGGCGATACTATTTTTTTTTGACCATTTGCTATGCAGAAAAATGTCTCAGGTGACTTTTATTTATGGTCAGGGAAAGTATTAACAAAAAATGTCTTACAATATTTTTTTTGTAGAATCCATCGTTGCCAAGAAAAATAATTCTTAAATTTGTAGTATTTGTATGGTTGAACCAGCCACATACCGTGTGATCCATTTTGATTTCCCGAGGTCAATATCTCGAGGACTAAGTAATATATTGATAAATGTTTTAGACAAAAGTATTCATTTTCTAGGGGGTCAATTAACTTTAACCATGCCTTACCTTTTCGAGTTCAATGGTGATTTTTTAAACGGACATTAACATTAATACATTTGAGTCCTAGAGAAAATTTTTTCCCACAATAGATATCTATTCTATCCCATAGAAATAAAATCTGCAATAAAAAATATAGGTATAAATTTGAAAATCAGAGTTGAGCTCGAATCGACTTTGGGAATTGGTTTCAAGGTCAGACACAAGATCACTGTTATTCGACCTTATAGCAATCTTATACTTTTGCGAAATTATTTAGCTCTTGAGATATTAACCTGGAGAAATTAAAGTGGATCACACGTTATATATTGTACTTATTTTTAATTTAAATTCTTTTCTTATATCATTTGCCACGTGCTTCTGAAGATCATCTTCAAACCGAATAGAATTACTTGTCAGAGTCTTGTAATAATTCTGCTGAGTGAATCAGTTACATATGACTTTTATTTAAAAAAAAACGAGTCAGCCTCGAATCAGTTTTACTTAAGACAAAAAGTCCGAATCGTATTATTTAAAAAAAACGAGCCCGATACGGATTCGTATATGAAGTCCGTTCCCAGTTCGAGATGAATCCGAAAAAGTGATTCGCGTTTTTGAGAGGAATATCATACGAAAAGGAGTCAGTTTCGGATAAAATATACATACGAAGAAGCGAGTTCATCTCGAAGTCGAATCGGATCCGTTTTGTGCACTGGGATATTATTAAATAGTACATATATGTTACTAACTCAATGTCATAAAATACTATAACACAGTGCGGTTAAACCGAATTTTAATGACAAGTTGAGCTACAACTAAAACTTGAATAGGGAATTACTTGAGATGTTATTTATAGTTGATATATCATATATATATGTACACCAAAAAGAAAAAAATCTCCTGAACTTTTTTTTTAATTCCATATTCAGTGTTTTTTAGTTATATTATTCGTTATAGCATATGTTTAACATAGTATGCAATTTAAATCATCCGATTTTGCTCAAAGAACCTTGAAAGATAGGCCCACAGCTCAAATTTCAGGTGCCAAGTTATTCGGGCTCCTGAGTACTTTTAGGTCAAAGGACGAATACACGTCAAACAAAATCAGTCGGTTGTTTTATATGAAATTTTACAAGGTACAAGAAGTATCCAGAAAATTTTCCCGTTGAGCGAATGGTTCTGGACAAATTGCCACAAAAACAGTTTAGATCAACTTTTTTCGACCATGTTCGGGTGGATGTATTGCAGACTTTACCAAAAATAAAAATCTGCTTCAACTTATTTTCTTTATTTTAATTGTACACTTGTCGACTGGTCTACAAATGAAAAATTAAATTTTTAAATAAATGCGATTATTACTGCAGCCATAGTGTTGGCATCTTCTCAAGCTTTTAGACAACAAACTGACAAATCTTTAAATGTGCGCAGCTAACGAATGAGTAAAGTTTTTCGAAAACTTTTTGTTGGCATAAAAATGCTGCAAGTTGGCTTAAGAAAATAAAAGTTCGTATTTTCATAGCGGCAATTAAAAAGTAGCTACTTAATTTATGTGCTGCAATGTGCCTTATGCAAAATGTTTTCATACTTAGAAGCAGTTAATCCTTCTAGAATCGTCGTTCCTGATAATCACAAGTATTAAAATGGATATGTGAAGTCTATTTACAAATTTCAAACTTGTTTACTAATAAATGGACAACATTTTGCTAAATTTGTTGGAAAAGAAGGAGGTCTCGTAGGAAAATATTGAACAATTTTTTTTTTTTTTCAATTCAAGAAACTTGCAGTGTATTCATACTCAGCGATTTTTAAACCTTTAGTTTCAGGTAGTTATACGTGCGCTGTATTTTTAACTGTGGAACACAATTTGTTCAAGGATACTCAATTTGGGCACCTCTCAGCTCCACCAACTGAGCGGCATACCGGTGTCATTATGTTGAGACGATTATGAACAAGCTAATTAGGGCTATAAGAGAGGTGCACAGTTATGCTACCACTCGAGCTATAACTATGTATTTACTACGTCATTAACAACAACTCACGTATTAAAAACAAATCTGTTTAATTGATATTTTACTGCTACGTATATGAATGATAAGAACATATTTAAGTTATATTATATATTAAGTTATTTTACGAAAACTCATTGCATACATTTTGGGTTATACCTAAGGCGACCAGACGACTCACTTTTAACGGAACTGTCCCGATTATACAGATTGGAGACCACTCTGCTGTATTGAGTGGGACACTTTTCGAATTTTCCCGTTACTCGACACTTTTGAGCTTTAATCGTTTTCTTTTATATTTTTATAACACATTTTTTTTTTCTGTACCATTCGCTACATTTCGATTTTTTAGGCACTAGCCTACATACTTTGACTTTTCGCTAGTATCCAGTACTTGTCTAAGCCCATCAACTTGTAAGTATAAAGAGTGCAGCCCTATTTTCCAAAATCTCTGAATAAAAGTATTGTTCAAAATTTCAAGTCTTTAGTTTCGACTTGGTGACGACGTCTTCTTAACCGAGTGAACCGCTTTGAGCTGAAAATATTCTGGTCACTTTAGTTATACCTTCGTTAGAACTCTACTTAACCAAAATTTCCAACTCTATTTTATTTTGCAACTTATATTTTTCTTAATTACATACTATAAAATGTATGGAACAGAATATTAAAACTTCTTAACAAAATGAAACTTCACTTATGGAGGGTTAATTTACAAACATCACTTTTAGATATTAAAAAAAAAAACAACAAAAGATTGATAACAAAACTTCTTGCCATCAGTTCGTGAAATCATTTTTTACTTCGTTTTTTTGTTTGTAAAAGTCCCTGCTGACATTTCAAAATGTTCGCTGTTACCCCACCCACCACTTCACATTATTAATTAAGGCATAAAGCCACTAATCGCGCCATATAACTTTCAATTTGAATATCCACCCCTCATAGAGTACACACATAGTAATTTAAGCGATTACAAGGATGCGTCCACGCGTATAGCCAACCGTGGTCCTACCACCGCTGCTGTTGCTGTTGTTGTGCACGAGTATTATTGACATGTCGGCCGATGCCCGAGTGAAGCGTTGCGCGGCAACACCACTCACTTCAGTGAATTGTAACGGTTGACGATGTGGCAGCTTCACTCAGATATCAACATGGCAATCTTCACTTCAAAAAATAATGTGCCACTTGTGGCTTTTGTTGTTATCCTCCAGATTTCCTCGTTCACATAGACGCACTCAACATACCTATTCATTTAAAATGCAGATGTGTCGAAAAGTAACTTCAGGAATCAGTAGAAAATCACCCTTTGGCAACATATGAGTTTAGACCGCACAAGTGTGTGTGCGTGCAGATAGATGGCTGTGTGCGATAACTGAGTGAACGAGTGAATTTAGTTACAAAATTCGAACTTTTACTCCAGGTCTAATCGAATTTGAATTGAACCCTTTTACATTTTAAACGCTAAAGTTGATGCTACCACAGTAAAAGAGCAGAGGTTGTTGTTGCGTACATATGAGTGTATGCAAATGTATCCCAGTGAGGAAATTAGCTTCGGTTATCTTTTGGTACCTTTTACAACTCTGAAACGAATGATAAAGCCTTCAGCACGAATTTAAGAAGTAAACACTGTACTACGGCCTCAAAAAAGATCTAATGTGCCGAAAGCATATGAATAGCTTGCAAATATTGCTCACATCCCACTGAGACCAACTGTTTGAGCCCATGCAGCATACCAACTCCTTGATTCAGGTCAGGGTTATTTCGTTTCACTAGCCAAATGTATCCCATTTCGACAATCACCAAAAATAAATTTCAATCAAACTAACGCAAGCCTCTGCACTGGCAATGTCTTGCATTTGTTCAAACTTCTTCCGCCGATCTCTCTTCGAAAATTTTGGCAACGAGCAGTGCCACTTTCAATAGCCAATCACTTCCAGAGATAAAAAACTATGTGTACCCACATAACCTCATACAAGTCGTTAAGGAAAAACGAGCGAAGAACGAAAAAGATGTTATTCTCTTCCTCAAAATACCTAAAACTTTCCAAATGCAACATTATTTTACATCCAATATTTTAGCATGAGTTCAGCGGTGAAACTGCAACCATTTATCAACAACTGGCAAAACTTTAAGGCCAGAAAGTGGAAAAATATTAAGGAGCCCTTGATGTCTTATTAGTCCAACAAGAGTTAGCTTCCTTTGTCTTCTACAACATCATTTTGCACGATCTTTATCTTGAATAATTTGTGGTATAATTCTCATTAACTTTAGTGTTACGATTTATATTTGCATACTCAGGTACTCAAATGAATTGAATATGCTGGCTTATCTTTTTGCAAGATATGCAGCTGGATTATTTATGAGTTAAGGGAAACTTTTTGCAGCTTGACTATCTGAAATGAATGTTAATAACTCTTTTGATACAACATTTCTATTCGGTCAAGATAATACTTCTTTAAGTAACCTAGCAATATTAGCTGAGATTCAGATCTTTAGCACAAATATCATAGCATAACGTAGAAGTTAAGGAAGCTCCTCTTCTGGGTAATCTTCCCCTTTCAGTCTTCTTTAGTTCGGAAGTTAGTCTTGTAATTCCTTTCTTATGAAACTAACCGAGCAGTGTAGTCCAATTTTTAGAAAAAAAAAAACTCAGACTACTAAAGATAGTCGAATGCTCTGCATATTCGTCAGTCCAATGAAATCTTAGTCTAATGGTTTCCCTTGCTATCATCTATTTATCTAATAGGTTCAAAATGAGATAACAGAGAACTTCCTGAGTTGGCTGTGTAATTAAAGATTATGCTGCGAAGATGAACGTCTATGGTTTCCTCAATGTTCCAAGTAGACTATAGAGGAGTACTTTTTTTGGCCTGATGAAATGAAACCCTTTCCCATAGTTGCAAGTGAACATTCTCGGCTCTGACCACTTGAATCTTGGAAAAGAATGGTCGACAAGAAAGCAAAACCCTTAAGCTAAACAGGAAAACAGAGAAGAGGAGTGCAGTGAATGTGTACTCGATTAGTTTTTATAGCTTTTGTTTAAATAATTCATCTGATTTCTTTGGTCACTGGGTGTATGAGACTCAAGTTGAATTGTTCCTTATATCGTTTGCTATTAATAAGTACGAGTACATGTGTTGATAGATGTTGATTAATGAATGAGCAATGTGTGCAGTTAACTTGTGCAACTTTGACGTTAGTGTCTGTTAAAGACTGACTTCTAATTTCTACTCGTAATAATGTAAAAACCTTTACAAATGACAATATTTTAAGGGATATAAATCAAACTTAGTAGCCGCAGTAGAAAAACTTCTAGGAAAATTATTGTTATGTTGCAAATTAGTCTTCAATTAAGGACCTTAATCATAAAAATGTTCTTTGTGTTTTAAAAATATCTGTTGATTGTACGAAAAAATTCCGAAGTCTTAATTAAATTGTTCACAAACTATAATTTTACTTAACACAAATTTATTGTCATTGACTTTGATGTTCACCCCACAAGTTAAAAGCGCAAACTGATTATTTTAATACTGAAGACAGTCCTGTTTACAACAATTGACAGACCGATAAAAAATGTCTGTCACTCATTTATCTGTTCTACAAGGATGTGCAGAGTATTTATTTAATCAATACACGACTTGTTCGGGTGAATATGTGTCTGTATAAGTTTCTCACTAACTCTGGTGTAGAGGGGTTAGTATGTGATTGACATTAACAAGATCAGTTGCGTTCAGAGAACGAGCAGATGTTCAAAGAGCATAAAAATTAAAACGAGCAGGCTTTCAAAGAGCGTTATGCAAAATCATCAACACATGCTTGTCGTGAGAGCGCGACTGTTTGTGGTAGTGGGCACCACTGACCATAATGTTTATGTAGTTCTGAATAGCGATGGAATTTCACCAAGGTGTCCCACGAATCCACTATTCGGGCATGTGTTCTTCTTCCTGAATTCAGAGAATAATCATGGTACATAAGTTCCGCCGGAGAGGTTTCAATATATCCGCAACTTTGTGATTTGCACCGATTGCTGTGTTGTTCTTAAGGAATATCGAGCCTTTATGATTTGTTAATGACGGCAGGCAGGAGGCAAGTCGTTGTTGTCGATCTTAAGGAAACAACTACTGCTGCGTAGAGGTGGACGATTGATGGTATCAGAAAAGTGTTAACTTCTGCATAAGTTTTTGTTTGAAATTGGACAATTTTACCTTTTCTTGTAAAGGTTCCTGATTTTTGCAACTTGCTGGTTATTGGCTATGAGGTTGCTAACTATGTTCGTTTTTGCAGTAAGTTTTTGCTTCTTTTTGAATTCTGTGGTCTCTTTTTTCTGGTCCCTCGTTGTCGCTGCACTCATTCATAGCATCACCCCTCCTAACATATATGCGATTTTTGAAAGTTTTTTTATGCGTGGTATAAAGCCAAGGCATACTCACTGCTAAGAGTCAGTCTTGATGTTTTACCATTAAGTTGATGCTGCTTAGTCTTTCCATTTTGTTGATGAAGTTATTCTGTAGTGAGTTCGTATAATGAGTAGCTTACCGTTGCCATTAGTTCGCTTTAAAAAGGTTGCTTCATTGTTTTTTCAGCGACCTCAGTTAGAGGAGCTTCTACCATAGTTGTATGATCGTTACGTTGCTCGTTTGAGGTGGACCCAGATTATTCCTTCCTGATAGAATGCCAAAAAATTGTCAACTTTGAGAAGGAGTCCAACGACGTCGCGGAGTATAGAATTTTTTGGTCAGCCTCAGTGCAAGCATATTGCACTGGAGTTGTGCGTGAGTTCACCAGAATCGCCTCATCTGCATTCTGGTAATTCAAGTACTTCAATATTATGCGTCCTTAATCAGTTTTCCAGTCCCTGCAGTTTTTTTGTACCAATAAGTGTTTCTTCAAGCTTTGTATAGTTGAAATTCTTGAGTTTTATGTTTGTTTTGCTGCGGGTGCTTCCATTTCAGTTAAAAATTGAGTTTTCACAACAAAATACAATATTTTTGCTACCAAAAGCAGATAGATTTACCACTTGGAAAATTTGTATGGTTAGTCAGCGATGTTGAATGCAATAGGCCGCAAGCTGATAAGTGGCACAACCTTTAGTGACCAGTGCGCCTTTTATAGTTGCTCTACTAAAGTACAGACATAGTAAGTACATAGGCGCCATTTCTCGAACAAAAGCTGTCCAGTCCATCTACTCTGGATCAGGTACTTTCTGGCTTCATTGAAATTGCTCTCAAAAAAGATGCCCCAGTGAACAAAAAGTTTGATTGAAATATCAACCCAGCTATTTATTAAACGTGAACTAGCCATGTCAGATGCAGTTACTTTTAACTCAGCTGCCTGACTTAAATAGAGAAACCATCATGCCACTCACTTTCTTAACAAATGGCCAAATGTTATTAGTTGCATATAAAGTAACACGAAAGTAACAAATATAGTTTAAAAAGTTTTACACACGCCACACCATTTTTTATTAAAATCTCTTCAAAATAACGCCACATTTTTTCCAAATCCATCAAAAATAAACACCAAAATGCAAATTAATATATCTCATAAATTAGTCATAGACTGGCAGCGCAAACTTTTGGTCCTTCAAAACACTAAACATCAGCCGGAACAAAAACAACCACATTGGATTAGTATCTTAATTAACATAATCCAATTTCAACCAACTTGGCGCAATTCGTTTCCTTCGTTGTGCTGATATTTTTGTAAATTAAAACATTTCAGCTACAGCTGAATCTGGATGGTGTTGATGCAAACGTCCTCCAAAAAAGCAGCAACAACAAAAAAAGAACAACCACCGCTTCAAAATTAGCTAGTACACAGATATTTTTCCAGAATAATGAAAAAACAATAAAAACAAACTTTTTAAATGGGAAAATAAAAGAGCCGAAGTGCGACAGATTGGCACATTTAAATTAATTCAAATATTTAAAGTTGCGAAGTGTTTGGGACTTTGATGGAGAACTTACCTCATCCCATATTGTAAATAAACATTTTTGTGATGCTGTTTTTCATGAACAGTCGGATGCGTTGAGAGCAATGTGGAGCAGAGAGGCAAAGTGCAAAGGATAAATTGGAAAAATGTTTTTCAATTTATAAGCGCAACAATATTGATAAAATCTGGAAACTACAATCACTAATATTTGCATCGAAAAATGAGTAAAATCAACTTTTATTCAGAGAGGTCACCAATAGACCCTTTTGCTATCAAGTCGATTCTTTTGTCAATTCGACAGTGTCTATGTTATAAGCTAACCCTTTGATAGTCTCTCATAAGTAGATCATATAATTTGAAATGCTTTCATTGGTGTTAAAATTGACGATTGTCTACCGAGAGGGGTGCTAATATTCAGTGCTCTCTCTATCGCATTTGAGGCCGTTGGTTTTCTTTGTTTCACCTTATTTGGATTGGAATTTCTTGTGTCTTTCAACTCTAAAAATTACTAGCATTATAAATCGAACCACTTGCACACTGACAACAGCCAAAAAACTGTCGAGCTCTCGTCGGTACTCGTTTTCAGAGTCGGCAGTATCTTCGAAAACTCTATTTTACTCAGCTCATTTCCATGAAAAGTAGATTGTGACGAACGTATCAACAACATTTCTGGGGGCAATAAATTCATCAACCCTTTTAAGTCGGCAGGATCAGATGAAGTGAATCCCGCATTGCTACAAAAAAAAAAAAAAATGTGCCTTCGCTTGCGAGAGTATTTCGAGGATGCTTACCCTTAGGCTGCATTTCCAATAATTGGAAATAGTAATAATAGCTTTTAAGCAAAAGCCACACAATTACTAAGGATTTACACGCTAATTAGTCTTTCGCCATTTTACCGCGCAACCTTAGTGGAATTCACCACGTTTAGGGGCCGTCCATAAATTACGTGAGGTGTTATTTTGAAAATTCGGACTCTCTCCTTCTCCTTGGTGAGATTTGGTGAGTTCTGGCGGGACCCCCCCCCTCCCCCTCTCCCTTCCCTGAGACTTGCCTTATAATTTTTAGATGTAATCTGCTATAATAATGTATGTATACTCTCAGAATTAAAAAGTTGATGTGAAATTTTCGTTGACAGGGGGGGGGGGGGGAGTGAGATTTGGTGAGACTTTGCCGGACCCCACCCCCTCTACTTCGACTCACGTAATTTATGGACGGTCCCTTATCTCAAAACTTCGTCTGTAGAGTGCGACCTGTACAGATTGTTGGAACGGTTAATAGAAGTCGTAATAAAATAAAATACACGTTTGCTGCATTTCTAGATATAGAAAAGCCTTGAATCACGTCGTTGCTGTTTCAGAATTACTCGGTGAAGAGAAATATTTGATGAGAAATATGCTCTATAACAGAGTGCTCTATTGAGAAATTGGAGAGGGAACACTGATGAAAAATATAACAAGAGAAACTCTTCAGGCAGCTTTTATTACATTGCTTTGGGTCCTCATTGCTTAAAAGATTTTTCTAGCTCTGGTAAGGAAGATAATAAGTCCATAGCCTACGCTGATAACTTGGCCCAATTGATATAGGATAAGTTTTTCTTATAATCAGATAACTCATAGAACCAGCGTTGAAAGTATTGCTAAGAGTGAAATAAAAAGACTTAAGTTTTAGCCTTCTCATCTCAATCAAATATATGTGAAGAAAATTAGAGCTATCTACTGTAGCTGGAAACTGAACTGTGAAGAATGAGCAAAAAGTGTCCTAACGCAAGCTGTCAAACATCTGAATCATGGTTTCAGCTAATCAATCACCCACCGAAGGATCAATCCTTCTTTTTTAATGCGATTGTACGACCCTTTCTTTAACAAATACTTGATGAGAGCTGATGTGCTATTCTCCCATAGATCAAACATTTGTAACTTTGACTCCCTTAAACTGATTTTAACTTGAGGACATCATCGATATTTTCGCTTTCTCTTTATGAAACTTACAAATTTTTGTTCACAATTTTTCTAAATAGTTCCACAGTGAGTTGCTGACGAGTGACTGAAATATTTTTTCTTCTGAGCCAACATTTTATTTAAAATGCAAATTGTTTTCAAGAGCTGGTAGCGGGTGTAAATGACAAATATTGTGGCACAATATGGGGCACAGCCTGTACTCGTATTTGTAGGTATTTATGTACATACCTGAAGTCACAACGGTTGTCACAAGGTGTTGTTTAAATTTGTTCAGTACAAGTACATAATTAAAAAATAGTAAATTATGTTTATGCTGTTAATTAGCATGAGCATTTTCTTAAGGAATTTTTTTTTTTTATTGGAGTTTACCAAACGGTGAAACAAATATATACAAACACCTCACTTCTCCAAAAAAAAAAAAATTGATGGCGCTTAACGAAAGAATTTACAACGAGGTCACCGAATCTGAAAATACAAGCCGTTGCTTTACGTTGATTCTGGATTTTGGAATATTTAGCAATTGCGTATCGAAAATGCCATTTTCACTCTTGATTTGAGAATCTTAATCTTTCCACAATCTAATGAAATTTGTCATTTCTTATCGATTTTTTTGATAGTAAAACTAAATTCGAGCACAGAACGAAGACAGCAGCTCGAGATATTTAATCTATGCAGGAGATGTGCTTAAATTTAGGTAAGGGGTATTTTTCGCCTTTTCATGTTTCTTTTTAAAAAACGATTTTTCTTCAATAACTTGTAAACTATAAAAGATATCGCACAATTTTTGGCATTTTTGAAATAAGCATTAAGTTAATGGAAATTGATACCCATTTCGAAAAAATACTTCAACCACATCCCACCTAAAAAATATATACAGTGAAATTCCCCATAACCGGACACCCACCGTCTCAGTATTTTTGTCCGGTTATTGGAGCGTCCGGCTATCGGAATTAATTTTGTATGGAAAAGTTAGTGAGTGTCGCTGAAATATGTCCGGTTATGGGAGCTGTCGTATGTGCCGAATCTTAAAAGTCTAGCGGTATTGGTACTAAGTATTTATGGCCGCCGGTCCACACAATCCCATTCACTGTGCCCCCCACTAGTTTTTTTAGAAATACTTAAGGAAAAGTCGAAACTAAAAGCAATTAAGAAATTTATTTTTATAGTTCATACTGGGCTTACAGTTTATTTTTTTCTAAGACAGTAACAATAAAAAAAACTTTCTAAAAATAATATACTTTGCTATCTGTCAGTGCATTGAATCTTTTCAAAGCCATGTCTAGATCTATAGACTCAAGTCGTTTGTGCTCGAAAGTCAGAAACGATAAGAAAATTTTTCAACCAAAAATTTATTCAACAAAATTGCTTTGTTTGCCTTTTCTTGAAAACGCTCCAAGGATTTTTTGAAATTTCAGTGAGCTTTGAAGAAAAAATTATTAATTTCGGACAAGAATTGCGCTCTCCAGCAATTTTTAGTTTCATTTAAAAAAAAATTGTTTATTTTTGACAAGATTTGCGCTCTCTAGCGATTTTTGAACCAAAAAACACGATTTGGGACCACTGTGGACCAACTTAAATTTTTTTCCAGTTTTTCAGCTTGTTTGCTTGTACATTCTTTGTACGAATTCGATCTATATAATCTTTGGCGATTTTTAAATCAATTTCAATTTCAATTTCAATGGCCGAAGTTTTTCCAAACCCATTTCATCAGCTGTATCGATAGCTGTGAGAATGGCATTGTTTGTAACCAAATGATTGGTCATTTCAATTATTACGATATCGATTGTTTCGTAGAATGTTGATTTCAGCTTGATGGCCGATTAGTTTCGCCTACACATTGTTTCTCCAACAACAGACTTCTTCAGCATTTTTGACTGGCGCCTATTCCGAATCGGCCGACTTAAGGCGTGAGCTGATTCTGTGGTCTCCAACAGAAACTCTTGTGATCTCATTTTTTCAATCATCGTATAAACACCTCTAATGAGTGGCATATAATGTTTGTTTCCAAGCTCAGCCTTACATCGTCATTATTAAATACCCCAATGAGCATCAAAATAAGAACACATTCCAATAACTGACAAAATCGGGAGTGAAGTTCTTTAGTATATAATTATATTATAAATTTTTTTCAAACGTTAAATATAGTAAATATGGTTCACATTTAAAACGCTACATTGTAATAGTAATTGATGAGTTTCTCAAAAATTCAGTAATTTGTGGACTGAAATTTGACGATTTTTTCAAGAGGGAGAGCACCTCCTATACAAGCGAAAACTTCTATAACGACAGCAATATTTAAGGTAATGGAAATAAACTTCATTCAAGTACAAAAAAATTGTTCGGCCTGGCACTTGATTAAAAGTGAGAGCAGTCTTACATGAGGCGTGACTTTCATATAAGAACAAATTTAAAAATACTATACTAAGGAAGTTAAATAAGGTATTGCAACCAAATTCCATAAAAATTCTAGAAATGGTTAGGTCGAGTTCTGGACAAAATTTGGATGAATTTCATGAAGGTAGCGTGGCATCTCTCATACAAGAAAAAACTTCTATATGTACCGACAAAATTATTTAACATATCATAATACAACCAAATTTCACATAATCAGCACATAGACTGGTTTGAACAAACACTAAGCAAAAAGTGGGTAGATTTTGAAAAGGAAGCGTTGTACATTCCCCACAAAAATTGCTGTTTAAGTAAATGTCAACATTGAAAAATTTGATCAAACCAGCCAGAACTTGTCGTGGTGAAAAGCTTTGTGGCGTATTTCAGGTAGTTATATTTCTACATATTTTAACAATAGGACTTACCAAATAATATAAGTTAATACATATTTTAAATGTCTTTCGCTGTCACTTTAACTGTAATAAAAATGTATGCCTTTCTTAAAACGTAAATTTCAAAATAATTTATTTGTTTTCATAGATTTTTGTAAGTCAACCTCTTTGCTGTTCATTGTTCTGAAAACGTCTTGTCTTCTTATTTGTTTGTCTTAGCCGTATTTGCTGTACTTGGCAGACTCCAGCTTAGTTTTTGCTTTTTCAAATGCTTTTTATTTTGCTGTTTTAAATGCTTTTTATAATTGAGATATAAGAACATCGAGCTACAAATGTAGGTATATGTGCGACCATATTGTCATTAAACAAATTCCCCACACTTTAGCTTCACTTTAGCTTACAACATGCTGTGCATTTTCAATTTCAGGTTTTTAAGAAAATCCAAGTTTTATTGCAGCTACAGTATGGCTAAAACAAAAACAACTTATAGCAGGATAATGCGCTGAGTGCGACAGCTTTTATGCTTAAGGATAAAAGCAATCCAAGACGGAAATTTCTGTTTAATTGTCTTTGTTTGAAGTGTAGTCTTGTTTAAGTTGCAGATTTTCTTTTATTTATTCACTCGCACTTCCTCGAAGTAGAATTATATTCTGATTATGTACATGGTATGATGAAAAATACAAAATATTGCAGAGAACATTGTATGCCTGTGAGGCATTGCAAGTCAAAACGAAAGGAGCGGAACCTTGGGGTGTCCAATTTTGGTGATTTCTTTATTATGGGTTGTATTTGACTAGTTGATGTATTATAAGTTTTTTCCTCATAAGTCGGACCACACTTGCGCTACAATTTTTCGAAATTTTTGAAAAACAAAAGAATTAATTTCTTAAAATATTTCCTATTGGGTAATTGACTGAAATTCTGAAATTAAGTTAATACTCAAATCTACATTTCTTAGTTTTTTAAATTTTCGTAAAAAACATTGAAAAATGTATCAGAATGGGAACTTTCTTTTTTGACAACATTTTTAAAATATATTATGTCTGTTGAAATTGTTTAAATAAATTGAAGCTTTAAGAATGCATCCTACCTTAACGGCGCAACTACTGCTTTCTCTTTTTGTATTTATTTTTTGGAAGGAAGCGAAGTTTTTTGAAAAATGGCTTAATGGCTTACTTATTAAAGTTCCTAGAAAAAATGATTCCACCTTTTGCAAAAACTATAGGGTATTCATAATCATACCAACTTTGAGTTTGAAAAAATAAGTACGTTTGCCTAAAATCAATAGTTGAAAATAAGTACAAATAAGTACAATATCAATCCATGGTGTTATTATATGGTGGGTGCCGTAAAGAGAAAAATCAAATGGAACAAAGAAAAAATGCAACGACCAGCTGTCAACGCGGTGTGCTTTAGTGGCAAGAGAAAGATCCTGCATTGCACCCACCATATACACCCAACTCTCTTTTTACACGGTAGATACGTTCCTTAGAAAACCGTGCAAAAAAAAAATAGTGTAAAAAAATACTTGCGATATATGGTAAATTTGGGGATATGTTCCACAACCTTAAAATATCGTGTAAGATGAAAAAACTTTCCCAAAAGCCGTGCAAAAAAAAGTTTAGACAGTCTAAGATTTTTCTTTGGTATATTTTGTTGTCGTTTATGCATTTTATTAATCGGGTGTGCACTAAACATAACAAAGATGTAAAATAACATAACATATTTATAGGACTTATCTAAACCGAATATTTAACACATAACCTTTATTAGTAGAAAAATATTAACATGAATGCAAATTATACTTTAAATTTCACCATCGAATTGAAATTAAAAAAATCTTTTTTGAGATTCGAGCAAGAACAAAAAATTCGTGTAAAAAAGTTTATTTGCTCTTATTTTTGAACCGTGTTATTTCAAAATCGTGTAAAAAAGTACAGCGTAAAAAGAGAGTTGTGTAATTACACCATGATTCCGAGCTATTGTTTCTGTATCGAAATTTCTTTATTGAATTGTATTTGTCAACAATAAGTACAAATTAAAAGTTGAAAACATGTTCAGAAACTTAAAGGATAATTAATGTTCGCTCTGTGTACTACCAATCGACATTTTGTTGGATGAGGCAGCATTAGCGTCAGCAGTTTCACCGACAGCAGCCACGGTGCGCTGTTGCTCTTTGAAATTATATTTTTCTTGACACGAAATTTGTCGTAATAGCAGCGGTTGTGATTTCAAAAAATGGTAAAAATCGACGCATTTATACTGCAAATTTATTTTTACAAGCAAAATCGGTTTTAGAGTGTTCATTTCAAGCCGAGAGAACTCGGTTTTCCAGATGTTTTTTTTGCTGATGAAAAAACGCGCTCCACTGGTGTACTCGTTCCAGGTAGGCACAGAATGAATTCGACTTACTTAAAGATCTCAACCCATCGTTCTTCAGATAACAATTTCTTCTCTTTCCAATCTTCAATTAGAATTACACATTTCGAAGCTTGTGCGGAATATTTTGGAAGCGCAAATTCGCTTTTATGACATGATACGACCAAACGCCTTCACATGCCGTAAGGGTGGTGTCGGCTGACGAAGTAAAAAAGTTCGCAACAGTGCGGCTGTTCGATTTGGCAGACAACGCGTTCTTGTGTTTCGTGGATTCCAAATGCTTATCGATTTCACTCTTTCCGGCGTTTCCGATGTTGAGTTCCGCGTCGCACAAGTTACACCGTATATCACTTTCTGTTCTTCCTTTTTTCATTTGCGGATATTTTTTCTGAAGATCCGAATTAAAAATATACTAACGGCGTTGCGGCGCCATTACCATTTAATGAATAGAAACACGAAGCATATATATATATAGCATCGTATGCTTTTCAACACACATAGAATGCATCTATTAAAATTTTTCACTCTCTTTTCCCATACGATTTTCTCAGCAAATATGTATTGTTAACAAATTTTGTTTTTGTCACTCTCTTTTCCCATACGATTCTCTCACACAAAATCTGTCAATGCTTCGATGCCTACAAAAAGTTTGACATTTTTAAAAACAACAAGTCTGCGCTGTCAAACTCAAATTTAGTGATGCCACACATCTATTCTTGGAAACATTCGTGTGTAAATACTAATTAAAGAAATTCTAGTTACAACTATTTCGCAATCATCGGGCCAGCGCAAATGATATTTACATTTATTATTAATTTGAGAAACAGATTTCGGCCGAAATAAGTACAAATTAAGTACGCTTTGAAAAATAAGTACAAATTAAGTACGCTTTAAAAAATAAGTACTGTACTTACTAAATAAGTACAGTTGGTATGCTTAGGTATTCACAACCCTCAGTTAATTTTCTAACTTAAGTTATTCTCAATCGCATTCAATGAAAACTCGAGAAATTACTACGTACATAGACAGCAATCTGGATACCATTCAAACTGCTCATATACATGAGCAAATATACGAGCCACAAGAGAGCCTTCATATACGTTTGACAGGGTCGTGCTTGAGCATAGGCTGCAGCATAGGGGCCCACGTCAAAAGGGACACCCGCACTACAAAATTGATGGCTTTTTTTCGTAAAAAAAATTCTTTGCATCTTTTAGCCTCCTCCCGTCCGCACGACATATTCAGCCTAGAGGTCCATGGATCCTTGACTCGGCCTTGATGATTTCTTGACTTTGAAATTGACTTCGATAGCACATACTTATGTATGATATATATGTATAGAAAGTCAATATAAATAAGATATTTTCCTATTAAACTCATTAACAGCATGACTAAGATTACGAGAGCTTTAAATGCCTTTAACATTCCACAAGAACAATCCCTCACCACAAAGTACAGCGATCAAGCAGCGTTGTGTTGCTTTTTCTTCAGTTTATTTTTTTCTGAATTTTTGAAATTCTTGAAAAAAAATATTTTTTCCAAAACTATGGGATTATTGTCTTTTCAGTTGTTCCATCCCACTCGGCATGAAACGTTTCAGAAAGTTTCAGAAATATTTCGTAACGTTTCTGCAACGTTACGAAACTTTACGAAACGTTTCTGCAACGTTACGAAACGTTTCATGCCGAGTGGGATAGCAGCAATGAGATTTTTCAAGATAAAAAGTATCATATATGCTAATCAACGATATAGACTATCTATGTACTTATATGTTACCGGCCAAACTAGTAGTTAGGAAAAACTAGTTTTTTTTAGGCCAAACTAGTTACATTTAAGTCTAAAAATATGCAAGAGTACTGTTACTAGCGAAGTCGGTATTGGATATATTATAATATGTAAAAACTGAGCCGTGACCGAAGACTGCTAGCACACACCAAATTTTATGCAGAAGTTGTGTGGCAAGTAAAGTAAAACAATAAAGACTTATCAATTGTACATATGTATGCTTAGCAAGTAGGCGGACTTCGGTCAGAATTTATGTCTTTTAGTACGCTCAACTTCAGCCTCGCTAGCCAGAATAATTCTACATAAAAGTTAGGCTAAGGGGGCGGCTTTCGGAAGCACCTGAGTGCTCAGAGCCAATAGTATGTATGAATTAATATTTCATTGCATACTTTCAGGCATACAAGTCATTTAGTTTGACCTATGAACAACTAGTTTAGCCGGTAAAATGCATAACAAGTTCCATCAGTAAATTTTTAGCACTGAATAGATTTTAGCATCGCTGATTTTAGTAATTTTTTATTTTTCTCTTTTCTTCAATTGCAGTTTAAAATTTATACATGATGTCAGAAGAGCAGCAACAACAACATCAGCAGCGGCAACATCAACATCAGCTGCAACAACAACATCAACAGCAACAAAAATTGTCCAAAGAAAACTCAAATCCCGGTGGAACCATTGGATCACCTACAACACCTCCACGTAAACTCAGCAACATTCATGAGATGCGCAATCAGGACTATGTTAGCCGTCTTTTAGCGGCAACGCCCCCTTATTTATATTCCGCTCCCGTTGGACCAAACAATTTCTTCTTCAGCGATATGTTACGCTCTCTGGTGCAGGCCAGAAATAATGAGAACGCGCGTAATTTACAACTGCAACAACAAACCATGTTGGCACGCCGACCACGTAAACGTTCGTGGTCGCAACATCGGCCCTACTATGACAATTTGCGTGAGCGCAAGGAGAGCGAGGATAAACTGCAGCAGCAACAACAGCAACTTAGCGAAAATAAATTTACTTCCAGTCCTGAAAAGCCATTAGAGTTAACCAATAAAGTATTCTTTAACCTGCCGCAAAAATATACCAAAACAGAGCCTGCCGCTGCAAAGGACTGCTCTATGACTGTTTCCAATAAATTACCAATGGAAGCCGTTGCCAATAAGTCACCGCATTCCAGCGTTGATTTTGAGCAAACTGGCAGTGCTGCACTTACTGCAGCGATATCTAGCAGTAGCGGTGGCGGCGCAGTAGATGCAGTGCTACAAGGCACGCCACCAGCAGCATCGTTGCCACCACAAGATCTTGTGCTGCCGCCTCCACCGCCTATTTGGTATCCACCACTCTACCCGCCCTATGGTATCGATCCGTTGCATTTTTTTATTGACCTTCGCGTATCCGGACATATATACGATCGTAAAAAAGAAAACATTTCCCCATTAGCGCTGAGCGCAGAAAATCGTGAAAATGCTGCTGAAAGTGGCACCATTACCAATGAAAACACTTCGGCTGATGGCAGTAATATCTCAGCATTGCTTGGTCCGAACAAACAGCGACATGGCTCAGCATTTACTGTTCCTGTGCCGCGTGCTGTCAACAATGATGTCGCTGCTAAAGCTGCGGCCGCCGCGGCCACTGACGCCATCAATTTGACTAATAAGTTTGAAAATTATGCCAAATATTATGATTTGGGTGAGACTAAGGAAAATCATCCATTGGCCAAGAGCGCTAGCGCCAATTATATGTTACAGCATTTGCCACGTTTATACAGTCAATTTGCTGCACGCAGCGATCTCATAGGTAATGCTGCAAGTGCATTGTGCTCTTCCTCCAGTGCTGGCGGCGGTGGCAGTACGCAGCATTTGGATAGCAAATCGGAACCTGATTGTGATGCTGACTCATTGGATGAGCGTGGTTCAGTAGATAACTGCATTGATGGCGTTACCATAGGTGGCGGCATTCACAATCGTGAACGTGATATAGATGTTGAGATAATTGATTCTATAAAATATCGCATAGATGGCGACAGTAGTCGCTGCTCGAGTACGGATGAAGCATCTGTGACACAAATTGATTAGGGCGAATTTGTTATAGAAATCTAAAGTTCAATAAAATTAATTTATTTCCCATACATAAATCTATTTTGTTGTGTTTTGTATTTTAACCAAAAAAAGGAAGAATAATATTCCGGTTTATTAAGTTAGGTTCAGATACCAAAGTATTTTCCTAGAGATTTCATGTTTTTGATCCTTAGATCCTTCTCTACTCTCGAATTGACTTTCAATACTTCCTATCGAAGTGACGGATCCAAGTCTATTCATTTTTCCCTTGGGAGAAGAGAAAAATAATAAGCAAAAACTAAATGATCATCAACTCGTATCACCACTATTGAACTTCAAATGGTCCTCGTTTCACCAAACTGTTGGCCGGGCTTCAATGGGCTAGCATTCTCATCCCCATTTATGTAAAAAATGTATTGCACTAATCGATTTTGAGAAAATAAACTCTCATATTATGTGGCTATTCTAACCTTGAAAGTGCCATACTTTCTCACCTAAGATCTCACTTAATACTTTAAAGAAAATTTCCCTTAAGGATTCAAAGAGTATAGATTCTTTATATTCAGTTCATAGCCATAGTTTTAATCTCAATAGGCCGGCTGAAAACGTACTGAGTAGCTACGACTGCTATTTATACTTCAGCTCATTCGTAAGTTTTTAGAATTCCCCAGTTTATATGGAATTCCTGTTTTCTAATCTTACGAGAATTATTCTAATCAGAGCTATTTGTTTCATAATTAATAACAAATTAATAGTTAACATAAAATAGGCTCACATCCTATCGAATATAGTGAGAACATACTTATTGCGCATACTTGCGTTATTATTGTCAGGCAGGTGCTGCTAATGAACTATATCCCTTTCCCCAATATTAGTAAATCGCCGCGTAATGACGTTCAAGTAACTCGATGGGGGAGCATTTGATTTTTAATACCCTACATCTTTTTAAATAAAATTGTTGTTGTCAGTCATTTTTGAAAGCTTTATTGTAATAATAGGGAAATTAGAGGACTATCAAAATTGGAAAGCTTTGTATTAATATTTTCCATAATCTAACGGAATATAGACATAAACTTAGCTAACTTACCACCGATTGCAGTTGTAGAGTCCTATGTTGGCCAATGATCATAGAACAGTTGGCTCAGAATGGCATATCAAAAAAAAAAAAAAAAAAAACCAATCATGAAGCCTACGTGCTTTATACTGTTCAATATACATATATTGTAAGGTATTAGAAATTACTTTTCAAATTAAGAAAATATTGCTTATACCAACCAAAGCATTAACTAAAGTTTTCCTCAATCAAGACCATTGTGTAGACAGCAAGCCAGATTACATACAAAAACACTCCTTTAGAGCAAATATTCTAATAGCAAGTAACCTATTATGTATGATTCATTGGCTTTATTTATGGAGAGTCAGTTGTGAACTTACTGGAAAGGAAAGAAAAAAGTTCATATTAAGCCCATTAACATAATTAAGAAGCACTACGTGAGCTTTGAATTCCGCATATTTCATAACAACAACCTCTTAAAGTCAAGCAAATCAAAGACAGAGACCAAGCAAGTTTGCTTGATGCCAACCTTTTTTTCTAATTCTGCTGAACGATGTGCTAAATGGGGACTCAAACAATTCAATGAGACTTTTGCGGCCATCAGGAGAACTGGATTTGCCAATAACATCATTAAGACTCTCTGATATGCAAACTGACCTTACACAATTCAGCGATGCACAACTGAAGCATAATCCAGAAGAACGATTTCCCCAAGTTTTAACATATACGGGAACAACATAAGCATCAATACATCATGCTGTTACCTTGGCAGCATTTTTACTACTGAAGGCAAAAGCGTCGTTGCTCATCTCCATAACATATGACCTTTAAACATAATTTCAACACTCAATATTCAATCTCAATTGTTTTATGCTTGCGGATCATAGTTACAGATATGTTTCAGAAAGATTTCATTTTCATTTCAAAAAGCTTTCTGCTATGTTTCAATGTGCGTTTTTTAATTTCATTTGAAACTTTACAGAAACATTTCATGATGTGCTGCTGCAACGTTGTAGAAATATTTTAGCTGTGGTTCTAGCACCCTACATAAATATTACAGAAAGCTTTTTGCAATGTGGCAATGTTCACTTTTTGATTTCATTTGAAACGTTACAGAAACATTGCCATTCCATACGACCAGGAAAAACTTAAGAACAAGCTCTTAATCAGCACATTGGTTGCACCTGCAGATAGCTACATTCAGAGTTAACCCAGAATATAGTGGTGTAGATCAAAATATAAATATAGATATGATAATAAGATATGTCAAAAATCCGGACGAACTGGTGCAGCATAAAACAACAAGCCAAGTTATAGGAAAGTTGTGGTAGTTTCATCATATTTTCCCATGCTGACAGCTAAATATTGGGAAATTCTTTTTTCCGACCGCATAGTGAAATTGCTCTTCAGACTTTTGTGGTACCCTCAAATTAACTCTTTCTCCTATGTCATTCTGATGCTTTCCTAGTTACTTTTTCTTTGTTTGCTAACGCAGAATTGCAGGGTTTCTGAATTAGGCGGAGTATAAAAATAAAACCATCACAACGTATATATACAAGAAAATATCAACACCTGCAATTATCTTAAGTGGGCTCCTATCCCACTGTACATACCAACAAATTTTTTTCCCATACCACGTTGTTAAGTAAAGTTCGTACAAAAACCTTCATATTTAAAATATAATATTGCAAAAAAAGAAAATAATTGAAATTTTACTTAATTGACGATGAGATCTGAAAGCAATTTTATAAATCATTTACTGGCACAACAGTAAGCCGCAAGTCGCTTCAATGCTACATGGGTGGTAGGCGTACAAATTCCTTCTGAAAGTCCCAGCCCACAATGGAACGCCGAATGCCAGCGGCAAAAGTTGCAAAGTAAAACAGCGGCTTCAGTGATTTACGTGCCGCTTCTTGCTTTATGCTGATTTTGATTTTTTCCAGGATATTAATTTTTACACCATTCATTGGTTTTCGTAGTAAAAATACAATCGTTTCCGATTTGGTAATTGTTGGTTGGTGTCTGTACGAATTAGGGTGTATTTTACTTGGAAAATGATTCAGTAAAAAAGTTAGAAATCAAAGGTAATTAAAACAAGTGAAGGTGTTATATTTGGCCTCGCCGAAAATTAAATTCCCTACACCATGTTAACAGTAAAAGTGCGCTTAAGTCATACATTTTTATAAAAAGGATATTTTTTTCCACCACACTACATGCTAGCTGGTTTGACTAAAAGTACACACATTGAATTTGAAAACATTTAATAAATTAGCTCTCTGTGTAACGTTTTGAAGCTTATGCTCATATGGGAGGTGTCACGCCCTCTTTTTTGAAGATGCTTGGCCGAACCATTTATTATATTTATGTGAAATTTGGTTTCATTACTTTTAACAATTCTTTCAGTGTAGCGTTTTAAATTTTTTATTTTTGTGGAGAGTGCTACGCCCGCTTAGTTCGCTAAGTTTTTGTCCAGAGTTTTATCGAATCATTCTTACTATTTGTATGAAATTTTGTTCCATTATCTTAAATAATTCTCTCAGTAAAGCATTTTGAAGTTTTCGCTTGCATAAAAAGTTCCACGCTCTCTCGCTGAAATTCGTTGAATTCGTTTTTATCCAGAGCTAAGTTTTTGCTAATATTTTTGAGAAATTTGGTTGCACGAAATTAAATAACTCTCTCAATATAGCGTTTTGAATGATTCAATGAACCGAGTTTGCCCAATTTCAATCCCAAGAAGCTTGTTTGTGCCAAATTCATTGAAGTTTGTTGATCTTCGACCTTTATGTTATTTCTCGCATCTTCTAACAAAAATGTTCATTTCATTTAAGCAATCATTTTAGCACCGTATGAGTAATGTAGGCGGGAATATGTATGTGGGCGGAAAACATACCATAAAAGCAAAATCCCAATCACTATAAACCAATTAAGCCGCATACTTGAATGTACTAGAGCCCTGATTTGTGTCGATCCTATTTGCGTCGTTTCGATTTGCATTTAGTTAAATGAGTTTCAATGCCAAATATTTAAGGAATTTCAGTGTAATTTGGTATGTGGCAAACAGAATAAGTGCATTAACATCTCCTGTATAACAAGTTAAGCACCATATGCGTTAAACAGAATATGTACGGGTGACTGGAAATCGTTAACGTCAATCCGCTGTCAAAATAATATCCGTCCGAAAATCGTTCGAGTAAACAAAATTCCATCGGATAACGGGCAACGGAAAATTCAGTTTCCATTTTGCTTTTGACATTTCAAACGTAAATAAAAAAAATGAAACAAGCTGATTCGAAACGGAAAATTAGTCGTCGGCCGCTGGCGATGAAAATAGAATTAAGTCTAAGTCGACAGGTACCTGTCGGCAGGTTTCCAGTCGTCCGGCGCAATTCTGTTCGATTTCATATGATCAAATGAGTTATAATTTCGACAGCGGGTAATCGTTGACGTGTTTTGTTTTATTTTGACCAAATGAAAAGTGGATGGACTATGACAAACGTGTACATAGAGTCATCACGTCAACTCTTCTCGTAAATTAACATTACTGACAACCATACAAAAACTAAGGTCTCAACTTTTTTCTCAAAAAAAATTTGCTTTTTCACACAAAAAATTTTACTTTTTACCATTTTAAGAAAACATCATTTTATTTTGGGACGTCCGGGTTTTCTTCTTTTCAACTTGGAAACTCTGAACATCCGCTATAAATTCTATAAAAAACTTACATTATCCGGCATGACCCGCAGAGCTCACTTCCACCAAAAGCAAGGAAATTAATTGACCGTAAAGTTTTTCAAGGAACTGCAAAGGAACTTGGTTCAAGAGCACAAAATGATAAAAGAATCTTCCAAATAAAAATGGACGAATTTCGGTTAACTTCGACAGAAATAAAAATTCTTAAAAGTATACATTATATCAAAGATGTTTTTCAAAGTAGTGCAATAGGACTTGGTATCACTTGGAGATTTGCTCCATATGAGCAGAGAATTTAAATGAACATTTTGAGAAAGTTTTCCAAAGGAATAAAATTAAACTTTACTTAAGGCCACAAAACGATACAAACATTGTCTTGGACAAGCAGTTGTAGTAGCATTCAAAAGCTTTCTTTAATGTTAAAAAAAGCAAGAAAAGGGAACACCCTAATGTGGACGTCTATAGATCCGTGACTTTTTATCAATCATATTGATTTCATTTCACATTCAATTTTTTTTTCCTTTTTGCATTTTTAATCAACGAATTGTTCAAGCAGAAAAAGTGCAATGTTTAACAATTCTACAGATGACATTCATAAATTTTTTTTGCGAGTTCATTTACAATGTTAAAGACATAAAGTTTGAAACATTACAATTGTAGCATTTATAATAGTTAGCACTTCGATCTCAGACATTAAGGCTGGCTTACACTCTCAAATAATTTTCGCAAATTGGCTAGAGGCCCAATGTTGACACCAATGCTTATTCGCACTAACGCACTGTTTGCTACAACGAAGATTTTGACATCACAAATGTTTTCTTCGTTGTACAATAGAACCATTATTTACATTTATTTTCGATTGATAATGTCTTCCAAATGTTGGCCGTAACTGCGGCTAACGTGGTCCATTCTGAAGCTCAAATTTTTTATGACGCATTCGAGCATTTCGAGTGTTATTTGGCAAATGACGCAAGTAATGTTGGCTTCCAATTTCTCAATCGTAGCCAGCTTATCCATATTGACTTTAGACTTAAAGTAGCTCCAAGGAAAAAAATCTAAAGGTGTGATATCACATGATCTTGGGGGCCAATTCACTTTAAATCATGTGAATTTTGAGTAAATTTAAAGTTGAAATTTTAGTGAATGTAGTAAATTTCAACAATTTACAAGCGTTGCACTGATGTTTAACGTTCCATGGTGATATGTCAAGCAATAAATATGACACTACTCACGCAAGATCTAAAATCGCTATTCAAAAATCAATGTTTGCACGTTGCAACGCAGTCCCTTCGGTTTTTTTTTCTACCTTATTTTCGCCGTATATACAGTGAGTGAAAATATTTTCTTGTCTTCGAATTAAGAAGGAATATCCCGTACTGTCGTACTTTTAAGGTTGAAGATTAAATCAATTTTCAAAAGACATTGTTATACATACATATATGTATGTACTAACTAAATGCTACTATACTATTTTTGTAGTGAAAGTTTTTTAACGACGGGTGATTTGAAAAATTAGGTGTGTACTTTTACCATCCTAAATCATTTTTTAATTTACATTTGTTAGGGTGAGGGGGAAGAGGGGCACGTGCATGGTTATCACCCGGCCCGGATTTGCTCTCGGTGGCCCTGTGTATACTACTCATATTGATTTGTTTTCTTTATGCTACTACTTACATTCCTTTGATTTACTTGTTTATTCTACTCATTTGCTTTACATATTTTTTCTACTTATATTAATCCTTACTTGATCTTTGCGTATATAGAAGACTTACGTGCCAATAAAAAGATGTAAGGAAATAATAAGTACGAGTAGTACAATGTGAGGAAAAAAACGAAATTAGTAGCATGAGTACGAGTCCTTGTGTTAAGTCAACATTTTTGTCTGCGAAAAGCAAATTTTTTTATTTTTAAATCTGTCACTGTAGACCTAAGGTTTTTCGGCAATACTCTGAATCCGGCCCCGTTATTACGGTTGACTACTGTTAGGTCTTAAATCAAAAAGTCTACAAAATTAAGCGTTTTTATTATTTCTCCTTTTTTAAGCTTTGTTCGCTGACGATGGAATCAAAACTAATAAAAGAAGACAAATTTCAATTCTCTCATAAATATTAATACTCGTACTTGCATATGCATTCCAAAAAAATACATAATACGAAAAAGGGTGATAAGCGTACCTGCCTATGCTAAATTTTCCACCTCCCTTTTGAAAAAAAAAAAATCATTCAATTCCATCACAATTATTCAACATGAAGCAATCATTTTGAAAGCATTTTTTCCGCAGCTCAACAATATGGGCTTGTAATAGGCTGAAGTTGGGATGATGTGAAGGCGGATGTATAACAAAATAATTGTGTGAAGCGTATTGCGAATATCCTTTATTTGTATCCTACGGGAATACATAGAAAAAATACGTTATAAAAAATGTGGCAACCAAAGTTTGGCTAAGATGGCACAGACAGCAGAGACAAGCAACAATTGTTGTTGGTATTTCTAAATCATGCAACGCAGACGTTAACCCTTGAATTTCGACTGTATCTTCACAGTTACAGCAATTCAATAATTAAAATTGCATATAATAAAACTTTTAAATTCCAAAAAGAGCAACATATAGCCTCAAAATCAGCTGTAAAATCGTTGAGTTTCTGTAGAAAGGCATATTTGCCCATGTTCTATCCGAAAATTTTTTTGAGGCGAATTTTATATTTAAAGCAAGAATAATGAAAAAAATGACTTATTGTCGGATCCGAGTCAGGGCCTCTTTACTTTGTAAGCCACAGTTCAACCATTAAGGAATAATTTCCGTTTCCGGATTTCTTCACCACTTTATTCGCTTTTTTTTATTTGAAACCAACTTTTAAGGGTTAAAACAGAAATGTCGAATGAAAGACTACGCTCGCTCATGGATGAATTATTGCTGTTTACAAAGATTTATGAATAACAAAAGCTTTTTGAAGTTTTCATCTGTTTTTAATGCCGCTACACACCCCGTTCCGACAGCGAAGAAATTGTCAACCACTAAGTTGCCGCATAAATTTCCTCGCAATTAGGTTGAATTTCAATTTTCAATGCATCTGAGGATAGGCGTCTCTCGCTAAATTTTCTTTTTTTACATTGTTGCGGCTTAAAGAAAATGATCTAATTTTACTGCAATAAATCAAAATTGCTTTTTAATGAAAAAAAAAAGAGAGACAAGCAATATTCAGCGCATTCACAATTTTCTTCTTTTATTACAGAGGTAATATTGTATTACATTTGGCTACAAATGAGGGTACTTTAAAATTTTATTTTCTAAGTATTTTTGGGTATATTATACGATGTAAAGTTGATTATAAAAACATTTGGAAAATCAAATTTGGCATTCGGCTTCCTTTTTCTTTTGATTGTCAATTGGCCTAGTGGCTACTGTGGCCGATTACTACATTGGCAACTTTTGTTCGACTCTCGATTTGAACGGTCTGATGAAAACAATAAACTGGGAACCGCGTTCGATTTCACATTAAAATATATATCAGTAGACGACACTCATCTAGCATCCATGATGTTACGGTAATGGGTGATTCACTTGAAGATTACAACTTAAAACTGGTAATACTTCTACACTGTCGAAAATAAATAGCTATTGTTTGACATCAGACGCAGACGTTGTTTTGCACTTATTGGTAGGTGGCGCGATGAGTTTAATTTGGTTATAGTGCATATTTGTGATTTTTTCACTATTTGTTTTTTCAGTGTAAACTTTTTGACACCTCACGCATTAATGGTAACATTTGTCAACGCCAAAAATGCTGGAAAAAGTCTGCCATTTTACCATAAATAGACTAACAAACGAACAGCTCTTGCGAATCATTGAATTTCATTATCAAAATTTGTGCTCTGTGAAAAATGATGTAGATTCAATTTTTTATCGAAAAATTTTAATTTTCTTCAGCAACGAAGCTCGCTGAATTGCCGAATTTGGTCTGAAGAATTAGAATTTAGTTCAAGAGCTGCCGATGCATCCAGAAAAATGCACTGTTTGATACGGTTTGTGGGCCGGCGGCACTTTTTCAAAAATTATGAAAATCGTAACGTTACAGTCAGTGGAGCAAGATACCGTGTGATGATTATCGACTTTTTTTTTGCCCAAAATGGATGAGTTGGACTTGGTTGACATGTGGTAACAACAACGACGGTGCCACGAGATGGTGAGTGGCGAGTTTGGTGAGCAATTAATCTCACGCTTTGGAGCGATCCATTGGCCGCCAAGATCATGCGATTTGATCCCACTAAACTATTTTTTGTGTAGAAAGACAGGCCAGTCACAATTGCAGCCCTGGAAGACAACATTACAACTACTATTGGTGAGATACTGGCCGAAATGGTGGAAAAAGTACGCCAAAATTGGAGCTTATGGATGGACCACCCACCTCAGGCGTACCATTGTGGAGCAACATTTACATAAAATAATCTTTAAAAAAAATGGTAGAAATTGATGTATCGCTCCAAATAAATATTTTATTCACTACTACAAATTTTCTGTCCTTTTTTTTGATTTTCAAAAACCAAATGCTTAAGAAATCACGCGTTATGAGAAAGTTTGAACAGAAGACCTCAATTGGTTCGAAATACGGTAAAAAAAGTTTAAAAAAACAATTCAAAATTTTTATCTTTAACCCCTACGGACTCTATTTCAAAATGAAATCTGTCCTAAGCCTACATTTTCTTAATTTATTTTATCTTAAGTAGCTTTAAATTTTATGAAAGAATATAATAGAAAAAAGTATCGTTCGGTTCTAGTTTTCGAGATATAGTCATGGGAAATTGCAGATATGGCTTTTCTAAAAATCATTGTAAATTGGAAGCTCCTGAACAGATTTTGAATGTATTGATGTCGTATGGAATTAAAGTCAATTAATTGGGCTATCATAATATGTTAATAAAATTACAGATTAATAATACAATTCTTAGAGAAAATAACAGTTATTTAAAAAAAATGGTGACAATTTTAAAAAAACTCCATAACTGAAAGCACGTGGAAATTATTTCAAATTTTTATGCATCAATATATGTAAAATCTGTTTAGGAGTTTCCAACTTAAAATGATTTTTAGAAATGCTATGTCCGCAGCTTCCCATGACTATATCTCAAAAACTAGATCCAAATGATGCTTTTTTCAATATTCCTTCTTTAAATTAAAAGCCACTCGAGAAAAAATAGTTTGAAAAATTGGCGGCTTATGTCAAATTCCACTTAGAAAGATACGTGGGGGTTAAAGATAAAAATTTTAGATTAATTTAAAAAATTTTTTTACCCTATTTCAAACCGATTGAGGGGGCGTCCCATTTGATTTTCGCAAAAAAACCAAATAAGAATAGTCAAATCTCACCTTGAAATAGGGTCCGTAGGGGTTAGAAATAAAAGTTTTAAATTAATTTTTAAATTTTTTTTATCCTATTTCGAACCAATTGAGGGGGCATCAAAACTTTTTTTTTTCCTAAGAACCACCCTAATGTACATATTCGTATGGGCGGTGCCCGCCTCCCATATAAGAAATAACTAACACTTTTTATATTTCAGTAACTATTTGAGGCAGATGGATATGATTTGGTACATGTATTAGGGTGTATATTTTGAAAATATTGTAGATGTTTTTATTCTTTTAGCCTATATTTCAGCATGAAGCTGAAAAATAATTGTCATAATATTTTAAGAGGCCGTCCATAAATTACGTGAGTCAAAATAAGGGGGGAGGAGGTCAGGCAAAGTCTCACCAAATCTCACCAAGGGGGAGGTGGGGTCAATAAAAATCTCACGTCAACTTTTTAATGCTTTGCATTATTATAGCAGATTACATCTAAAAATTATAAGGAAAGTCTCAGAAGCGAGGGGGGGCTTCACCAGAACTCACCAAATCTCACCAAGAGGAGGGGGGGGGGGGGGGTCCGAATTTTCACAAAAAATACCTCACGTAATTTATGGACGTCCCTTAACTTCATAGCTCAAACCCGTAAGCCTCGTGGACGGAGTTTGTGTCCGATTTTGTTGAAACTTTACGTGAAAAACCAACGTACTAAAATATTGAAAAAGTCAACATTAGGTACCAAGCGTTTTAGGTTTTTTAGTTGTATGGGAGGCGCCAACCACTATTGTCAAACCACGCCCACATTTTTCCTGTGACATAATACATCCGAAGGGGATTTTTTTTTTGCGATTCCATAGGCCTATATTATAGAATTGGGATTGAAGAAAACTGTCCCAAGATTTCAGCTTCCTAGATCAAACCTCACGTCCACTGATGCAATCTCGTCGAATACCATTTAATATCAAAGCTTATGGTAACTGACAACTCTACACCAAATTTTATTAGGATCTCACCTAAGTACACTTAATATAACATTAAAAGTTTTTTGCTTGCGTGGGGTGTCACGCCCACTAATGAAATGCCATCGAAATTCATTCAATTTCAAAGCCAATAGTCACATACATCTCCACATTAAGTTTTATTAGGATCACTCTTGTAGTACTCTATACATCATATGTATCGATTTTTATTTGTATGGGAGGTGTCACGTCCATACGCGCCAATGTATAACAGTCTACCTTTGGACCTTTTTACAGCAGGCAGTATTTCTATGGTAGTTTGCATAATCTTCATGATTTGAGAAGACTAACACTTTTATGACGATTAAAGTATCAGTTCTATCTGCCTCATTTGCACTAGTAGCTATAGGCTTAGGGACTATTCGTTCATGTTGGTGTTAGCTGAATAAACTCAAGATAAAATTAATTAGATTTGAATATTTGCTGTCATAATATTTCCACCAAGTTATTAGTCTGCACGAAACGGAATTAATAGTCAGTTTTTCTTGAACATTAGATCTGCGGAAATTTTACTAAACTTGTTAACTAAAATGGTCATTAGAAGTTTATGCAGATAGTTGAATAATATGGTGCACTTCCATCTTGCTTTCCACATCACAATCTTTTTAAAAATTTCAATAATGAAACGTATAGGAGGAGCTAAATATAATATCTTTTTTTTTTTTCCTTTCTTTCTTTTATTTTCCAACACAAATATACTTTGCAAAGCAGTGATTCGATGAAGTGTACGTATACATTAGACTGATACAAAAAAAAAACCAACTAACCACCAATTTTTTCGGCCAAGAACTAGAAAGACTAATGTGTATAGGGTGTTTCTTAGAGGTTTGGTTTTTAAATAAACAACATTGTTTCTAGTGACAGTCAATTTGAAAATAACTAATGAATTGCTCGAAAAAGAGATAGAAGTTTGATTTTCAGTTGGCCAGTTTCAGCACTCATATTATCAAAATCATATTTAAATGCTAAATGTTATAAGGTTTACTGCTAATAGAGTCAAAAAACTGGTCATTTGAACAATTTTTGTTTTCAATTCTAAGCTACGATTCCCTAAAAAGCATCCTATGAATAGGAAGTACGCTATAAAAACTTTCAAGCTAAAAAAATAACATTTAGAGGATGCTAATGTCGCTAAATCAAACAAAGTATATGCTGTCCACAAACAGGGAGACGCGGCGTATTGGATCCTTTGTTACTGCGAACAACTATACTTTCGGAGTTGTCAAGGAATTCACCTATCTTGGCACCGCCGTGAACACTCAAAACGATGTCAGCCTGGAGATAAAGCGAAGACTAACTCTTGCTAATAGGTGTTACTATGGTCTCAGTAAGCAATTGAGTAGTAGAGACCTCTCTCGCCCGACAAAACTGACACTCTACAAGACGCTCATCTTACCCGTGCTACTTTACGGCGCACACTGTTATATTTTGAGAAAAAATGGACAAAATCAAATTCCCGTCGATAACAATGCCCAAAAATAACGAGGTCGGTCTCATTCGAAAGGTGATTTCATGCTTTTTTTAGAAAAATTGTCCCGAATCGAGATCCCAGCTTTGGGCATTTCTCAGAAAAGCCCAAAATATGGTCTTTTTCACTTTTAGACAGTTTTTCCCAATTGTCAAAATAGTCAAAATTGTACTAAAATTGGGAAAAACTGTCTAAAAGTGAAAAAGACCATATTTTGGGCATTTCTGAGAAATGCCCAAAGCTGGGATCTCGATTCGGGACAATTTTTCTAAAAAAAGCATGAAATCACCTTTCGAATGAGACCGACCTCGTTATTTTTGGGCATTGTTATCGACAGGAATTTGATTTTGTCCATTTTTTCTCAAAATATAACAGTGTGCGGCGCAGAAGCATGGGTTGTGTCGCAGACTGATGCAGCCACGCTTGGGGTGTTTGAGAGAAAAATTCTTCGCAAAATCTTCGGTCCTGTTCACGTCGGCGACGACTACCGTATTCGAATGAACCACGAACTGTACGAGCTCTACGCTGACATTGACATAGTCAAGCGCATCACTATTCAACGTCTGCGCTGGCTGGGACATGTTGTGCGTATGGACGAAGAAGCTCCGGCGAAAAAGGTGTTTGATGCGGAAGCCGCTGGGCGACGACGAAGAGGAAGACCATGCCTCCGATGGAAAGACCAAGCCGAGGAAACCCTATCCACGCTTGGTGTGAATGATTGGAGAAGGCGTGAGCAAAGCAGAGGCGCCTGGAGAGAGCTTTTGAGGTCGGCCGTAACCCGGTAACGGGTTGTTATGGCCACCCAAGTAAGTAAGTAAGTAAGTAATGTCGCTAAATCAAGAATAACGATGAGCCGATGACTTACTGATTGTCGCTATTAGAGCTATATAAAATAAAATTTATATTTTTACATAAATTCGACATATATTAGTTTCAAATAGCATAGTCTGCTTGTCCAAATATGATTGGAAATAAAAAAAAAAAAACAGTTTAGATGGCCGTAGTTATTTACATTAGAAGATTACTAACCGATTTTGATACAATTTTAGTACTAATAAATTTTGCATATGGTGGTTACCAAAATGTATATAATTTGAAAGATAATTTAATAAGCTACAACTTTCATATAAATACATATTTAAAATTATTTGAATTGGAGAAAATTCTAAAAGAACAATTGGCAAAAAAAAATTCATATCTTTAACCATATTTTTGTCTTTTGCATATGATTTTTTGAATTTTTATACGAAGGTCCTATGAACGAAACTAATTAAAAATTGAAAAAAGCAACATTAGCGACCTCTAAACGTCAAACTTTTGACTCAAGAGCTTTGCAGCTAACTTCTAATATGTTAATCAGACTTTTCAATCCTTGGCCGGAGAAATCGGAAGAGAGTTAGTTTTTTGTGTCACTCTAAGTTACATACATTTGTATTTGTACTTCTTTCTTACTTGTGAGCTTAGTATGAGACTTACGTTGGGTGGAGTGTCTTTATACACCAATGAATTTTTAGTTGTATGTTCCAAAAAGAGTTGCATTTTTGCAGTGGAGTTTTTTTGTCGACTTATGTAAATGGTTATGATAAAGATTTCCTTTTTTCGAGCGGTCATCGTTGAATATGGAAATTGTAGTCAAGAATGTGTAGGCCTTAAAATATTTACCAGCGCCTTCTGCAATGTACTTTACAAATAAAGAAATAAGTACATAAATAAAAAATTAAAAAAAAAAATAAATTAGATGCGTTTTATTTGCCAAGTCGCTGTCTACATACAAGTATATATAAAAATTACCAATATTTCTTTCAAATCAAGGCGTATACTCATTTTTGTGAGTAATTGTATATGGGCATTTCCGCCAAAAAGCTAACCGTGACAGAAAAATTAAAAGTTATTATAAAAGCGTTACTATCTGATATTATCTAAGGAAAAAATTCAAATTTTGTTAATTTAAACAATTTACACCAGAATTCATTTATCACATTGAGCAAACCACCTGCAAACTTGCATAAATGCAGTTTCTCTTTTTTTGTAATATTGAATAGTATTTTGTCTTAAATATTTAAGTGTGTAAGAGAAGTGATACATGATGATAGTCTTTCCGAAAAAAGACTTCTTCCAACGTCAATTAGCTAAAAACAATGCAAAAACATCAAACCAATCTCTATTAACTGTAAAATTTTAATTTGCTTAAGTTAATGTTCTAAGGTCACAAATAACATGGAAAAACATCATATGTTCTCATTTCAAAATTGATAACAGCAGCAAGTGAATCAAAATTTTTGCACGAACAGAGTTTCATGTACATAATTAAAAAAATAAAAACGAGTGCAAATTAAATAAAATTTTAAATTTTTGGAGCTGTTTGAAGTTGGTCATGTTCGAAAACATAAGTGTAATAAAAAGGCAGCTCAAAACGGTTAAGCCACTTTTCACAGCCATAGCACAACATAATCGCATAATTTTTTTTTTGTTGGAAAGGTTGTGAAGAGCAGGAGGGACATGTATACTTTTTTTTAATAGTAGGTGTTACCACGCCCCTATCGGGAAAAAACGTTTCCACGGCTAAACTAATAGACCGATTTTGATTTGATCCTTCCTCTTTTCTTAGTTAAAATTGATCTCACTAATTGATTTGATTATATATGTATATCAAATTAATTAGTGAGAACATTAATTTTTTTTTTTTAATTACTGTATACATCTTAAATGTTATTATTTATATAAGTATTAAAGTGGTTTTGAAAAATTTCCCAAGTGAACATAAACGGAATATTATGTTGCGTTCGAATGTCCCGTTCAAATGGATTATAATGCCTTGTAAGAAAAAAAGCAAATAAGATTTTTCAAACGAAATCTATTATAAAGTTACATTATTGCATAACATTTTAAAATTAGCCGCATTAAAAAATGTTGTCAGGTTTCTGCTTTTCTATAGATGGCCATGAAAAACACTTCCGTTTTTTGTCCCATTCGAATGGCTTTTTAATTGCCTCTATCTTGGAACCAGTACTACGTCTGGCACCAACTTTACCACTCAATATAGTGCTAACAAAGGGCTATTGCTTAAAGTAACAGAAAAAAATAAAGGTGTTTTACTTTGACTTTTATTCCACTTTAAAAAAAAACTTCCGTCCCGTTCAACATGAGAGAAATGCCCTTATGCGAATAGAACGACCAAGTTTCCTAATCGCTGTTTATAAGAGTTATTTCAAATTGCTTCTTTTTGCTGCCAGATATTTTAAAGAATTGTTTCTTCCACGAAATAGTTCTTCTTTTCATTTTAAAATGTACAAAAGAAAAATTACATATCTGCTGGGTAGCACTGGCACTAAAGCAACTTGCTATGAGATTATAATTTTACTCGCTAAACTTGCGATTTTTCTTACGCTTTCCCATACAACTATTGTTGCTAGCCATACATAGATAGCTAGGAGTGCATGGCTTGCTTGATGACCAAAAAAAAAGACAAGCTTCTCACTTCTTACTTTTCGAAAAATCCAACCAAAATTATATATTGCCATCCCCTAAAATTTGCAGCTGCACACTCGAGACCCGAAATCCAGCAATGCAAAACGTAAACTGACTTGTATTTGAGGCAGTTGTTACATCCGAATGCGTTCTTATGTAAAGTTACGATTAATTGTGGAAAAGCTTACAAATGTCGCTAAGCAGGCCTCAAGCATTTGCTGCAAATTCAGTGGACTATTTAGGTTATAAAGGTGGATCGAAAGCCCCACATAGACACTTTGGTCCATAGTGAAATTTCAGTGTACAATAATGCAATAACGTTCCGCAGATGCTGAATGAAGACAAACGTGAGAAAGAGTATGATTCGCAAATGTACTCAACATGACGCTTAATCTTCACTTTCAAAAAAAGTAAAACATTTGTGGTGCATGGAGTAGGTCCTATGAGAATACCACGTTAACAAGATAAAGCGGAACCTTATCTAATGGGAATTTTGGAACAGTTCGAATATAAGCAACTTTAACTCGGAGTCCAACGCTATCCAATATAAGATTTGGACTTAAGTTTACTTTAGCTTACATTCTCCAATTTTATTTTTAGGGGTAGTAGGGAGTTAAAAGCAGAAAGAAATATGAAAAGAAAAGAGTGCTCGGATCTAGTTCCGGAGACATAGCCATCGGAAGTTTCGGATATAGCTTTTGTAAAAATGATTATAGGTTAGGAACCCCTGATTGGATAGTAAAAATATGTGTGTTATAAGAAAGATAATTTTAATTGTCTACAATAATATTGAACAAAGTTTTGAAATTGAACCTATAATTTTGGAGATATGACGATTTTTCCGAAATTTTGATCAATTTTTTTTTTTTTTTTAAATTTATTTTTTCCAAAAAATGTGTTAATAACCCATAATTTTTTAAGCATAAGTACTAAGGAAGTTTAATTTATACATAAATTTGGCATATTTACCACCTTTTTTTAACGAAAAAAAAAGTATTCAATGAATTCTTATGAAAACTAGTTATTTATGGGCATAACAATAAAAAACCAACAAAAACAACAACATAAACATCAACATCAACAACTATAATATAAGACGATTTTCATTATAAAACTTAAAATAGCGTGCGATATTTAATAAAAATTTTTACGCCGGCGGCTCTTTTATTTATTGTTTTACAACATTATCATTATAAATTTTTATTTAAAATTCATTCATGAAAAATTGATGCAAAATCAGTATGTTGGCAAAGCTGTTGTTGAACATAGTATAGTGGGCCGCGGCCGAAAGTCGCCGCGAAACCGATATTGGACATATTGGAAGATGTAAATCATGAGCCGGTGGCCTTCGGCCGCCTACTTACCCTAACTGTTATGTATAATTACTGTGGCTTGCGAAGCCGGTGTTGGATATACTATAAAATGTAAGCGATTTTCATGATCAAAAAAATATGAAGGATGTGTTTCGGAACTGAACATACTAAAAATTCAAGAAAATTGGGAGTGAGGCTGCTAAAAACATAATTACTTAAATTTTAAGAATTTTGTTCGATCTTTTTTATTACAAAATAAAAACTCTTTTTCTGGCCTTAGGTCTGATATTTGCTTATAATTTTTTCCCAATATTTCGACGAATATCCTTCAGGAAAAAATTACAAATAAATATCAGACCTAAAGCCAGAAAAAGTGTTTTTATTTCGTAAATAACTACTTTTTTCGGAAAAAATAGGTAAAATAAAAAAAAAATTATACATAATTTTAAAGCAAAAAAAAAATCAAGCTTTCATGATATACTAAACAAAGCAAAGGTCAATATTTTCTGGTGAAAATACCAGAAAAACTGTCCTATCACCAAAACTATAGGTTAAATTTCAAAAATTTGTTAGCCCATATTTCTGATATTCCTTCCCAACTTATAATCATTTTTACATAAGCTTTATCTGCAATTTCTGATGGCTATGTATAGCTCCGAAACTAAATCCGAGCGACACTTTTTTTCATATTTTTTTTTTTACTTTTAACCCCAACACCCTATTACCCCTAAAAAAAATTGGAGAATGTCAGCTAAAGTAAACCTGTTCCGAGACTTGCTGCTTATTTAGCCCTAACGGCGGAAGCGCTTCCTTTTTGTCATCATGTCCCATTTATTTCAAGCAGCAGAAAGTCAAGTTTACATTTTCAAAAGTAATTAATTAATTGTTACCTAATAAAAATCGCAGTGCTTCCACAAAATCGAATTCTAGTAAGAGTTACTTTAATTTATTCTTAACGTGTTATTTATTTTATGTGTCCTTCTCCCATCCTTATATTTTTTATGGAGATAAATTCCATAAAACGTTGAAAACATCGATCCACAAACTCTATTATTTGCTTTTTAATTTATTTTTAACATTTACAATTAATTTAATTTGAAAAATTTTGAAATTCATATATGTATCATGTGAACTGCCCTACACGCAGCGTTGCCTGAAAAGTATTTTTATGGTGGGCCATTTTGAGGGCCAAATTAAGAAAGTCGGGGCGAAATAATGATATAATGTTTTCGAGGAGGAAGTCCACCTATGTACTTAAGGAAAATGATGTTAACTTTTTATCATGAATTACATTTTTAGAAATCAAACCACAATTTTGATTTAACCCATATCGTACCTTTGATTCGTTAACGAATCACGCAAATTGCTCATGTTTGGACATTTTTTTCATTATAAAATAACAAAAAATTCGAAGGTTTATATTTTTTATATTTAAGTTTAATGCATTGACTTTTCTTTAAAAATTTCCTTTCTCGTGCCACGCCCACTTTTTAGGATTAAGTGGGGGTTTAAAAAAAACAATGGTCTTGGATACTATTTTGAAAATTAATTAAAAATATTAAAATTGATCAAATGTGGACACAAACTACACAGAATAGATTCAAAAGGACTAATGTTATTCTCCACAATAAAAATTATTTATCCAGGTTGTTTAGGTGAGCTATATATGGCACTCAATTATGGTGATGCGTATACGAATCAATAACCACTTCCCAGGGTAACTATTTGGAAATTTTTATTTTTGAGGATTTCAAATTGTTTGAGAAGCTCAAGTGCTAAAAAATTCAAAATCTTGAAGAAATAACATTTTCCGATTAGGTCAAGCGCTGAAAAATTCAAAAAAAATGTTGGCTAAAATTTTTTTCCGATCGGCCTCAAACTTATTTTCCGCCATTTTTTCCACTCAATTTACACCCTCATTACAATTTTTTTAAAAAAAAATTATGCTGAATATTTTGGTACTATGTACAATATGGGTTAAGTACATATAAAAACAAAAAAATCTTTATTAACATCAAAACTAAAAAAAAAATCGCATTTGCTTTGTTTATATGAAACAACCATAAAAAACCAATAATTCATAGAAGAAGGTAATATCCAATTCATATGTGTTTGCTAGGCCAAACTAATTCATCCGAAGCGTTATAGGATGAACAAGGGTTATTACTTACTTGAACGCCCCCACTCCCGATTTTCTGGAAATTTTAGTATGTTAGGGTAAGTTGGTGGCAATTGTCCGCGGCTCAGAGCTTACATCCTCCAATATGTCGAATGCCGGCTTCGTAACGGCCTTCGGTCACGGTTCACTATACTATGTCCAACAAGGGTTAACATTCATACCGGTGTTGGTCATACCAGAGGATGGACGTAAGCCCTGAGTCGCGGCCGAAGGCCGCCTTCTTACTCTAATATACTAAAATTTTCCTAGGCTAAACTGGTTCAATCTAACACGCTTCAAATGAACTAGTTTGACCTAGGAACAACTAGTTTATCCTAAAAACTAGTTTTACCGGTAACAATGTCACCAATTTTGATCAAATTTCTCGTATGTGTTCTCTAAGGCAGGGGTTCTTAAACTTATATAGTCCGGGTACCTTTTATCGAGCTAAGTTTTTATATATTTTTTTCAGTAGAAGTTTTACTTAATGAAATGGATGATGTTGTTTTCTTGAGACCAAATCCACAATGTCGGGCTCTATATTCGAAAGTTTTATTATTATGCGGGATAGCAAATACCTCGAATTACAACATTCATTTGAAATTTACAAAAATTGATGTTGTTGTCATAAAGTGGGAAGAGTGGAAATAGCAAGGTGCTGGGCATCCCGAGTTGGAATAAAAGTAGATGTGCACATTATTTTTTAAAAATATGTGCAATCATTCAAAAAGCCATGGCTATGTATAATTTTAAATAAATGAGCTATTTGAATAATGCGAAAAATTTGATGATGTTTGATGTCAAAATTGTTACGCGGTCCGCCAAGGGGCCAAACGAACCACAGATATAGAATCTCTGCCCTAAGGTGTTGATAAAAAATCCAGAAATAATTTTTGAAAATTTAAAAAACTTTGTGAAATTTTGAAAATTAGACTACATATGATTTCTGTTATATATTTTTATTTTAAAATAAATTTATCTTAAATTTTAAGATTAATTTTTGTAATGCTTATACATTAAACATTAATTTAATTTAAGCATTTTTGACATTGGAACGCCGACGTACACGTCCGTATTCACACTACTACGAGCTTAAAGCCTAACTAAAATGTGAATGCCTTGACTGAAGTCAGTATCGCGTTTTTTTTGATGCGGTTACCCGCTAAGAAAAGTTTTTGTATGAGGAATTAGTCGGCGATATAATCGCCGCTTAAATATTAGCCGTGCAAATAAGCGTTGGAGTATTCACAATTCGGCTGGTAAATATGCGATTTGGCAGCACAGTTTCACAAAGTTCCCAATTTTTGATCGAAAATATTTCAATTGAAAACAACTACAAAAGACAAAATTGTCTGGCAATGGAAATTCATGCCCTGCTTGGTCTAAGGAAAATTGATTTAATTGAGTTGTCAGTTTTTGTTTGATAGTTGCTCTAAGGCAGTGCTGCCAAATTTGTTTTACGAAAAAATTAAGCGGCGAAAGCCGTTTTTTTTTTTGCCACTGAGATAACTATCTTATACCCGCGTCGAAAAAAACACGGCTACATCGCCGTCGTACATAGTAAGACCCATTCACACAACCTGCTTTTAAGTTCGCAGTGTGTAAGTGGCGTAATGAAAACATAAGGCCCAACTAAACCATGCATCGCCTAGCGTAACCTACTGTCAAATTTAAACGAAAAGCCTGTCAGATGCTTAAGAAACTCAGAGTAGACTTTTTAGTGACTATGTTGTACTTCGTTGAACTTAAGAAGCGATTTAGCCATAGTTGCAAGCGTATGAAATATTCGCACAATTGCATAAGTTTTATTTCTCATATTTCCTAAATAAATTGAATTCATTCAAAAAATGTTATTCAATGACATTAATTTAGATACTTAAGGCAATAAATATGCAATCCAAATATTGTTTTTACTAATTTTAAGAAAAAAATAAGAAAACAAAATTGCTCATTTTGTACCATGCGTGTAGATTGTGGGGAAAAGTATTGGCAAAAGCAAAGCGTGGCATCACTGAATTGTCAAACAAATTGTTGTATGTATTGTGTGTGTATATTAAAATGCATATTTCTGCAACAGCACTCCATGTCCTTTCCTTCACATTCTGATTGCAATAAAATGCTTTTACTTTGTTATATAAGCATCTTCTTTTCTCCACATTTTCTATCAATTTTAAAATAAAAGTATTTTCCACTTCAGGTTCCATTGCAAAAATTTTTCCTTATGTAAACAATGCATAGACAGCTGATTCCGTACAGAAAGTGCGTTCAGTTTCGCTCTTTCCTTAAGGAAATGACATTTGTGGAAATTGAACGAAACTTTTTGTTAAGTACGTTGTAGTTTTGAGATACGATTTGTGTGTATTCGCACACTTGCATAAATTGACTGCAGTCAAAGCGTGCATGGTTTAGTTGGCCCTTAAACCATGTATCGCCTAGCGTAACCTACTGTCAAATTTGAACGAAAAGCCTGTCAGATGCTTAAGAAACTCAGAGAAGACTTTTTAGTGGCTATGTTGTACTTCGTTGAACTTAAGAAGCGATGTAGCCATAGTAACAAGTGTAGGAAATATTCCCACAATTGCTTAAATTTTATTTCTTATATTTCCTAAATAAATTGATTTCATTCACAAAATGTTATTCAATGACATTTATTAAAATACTTAAAGCAATAAATATGTAATCCAGATATTGTTTTTACTAATTTTAAGAAAAAAATGTGAAAACAAAATTGCTCATTTTGTAATATGCGTGTAGATTGTGGGGAAAGTATTGGCAAAAGTAAAGCGTGGCATCACTGAATTGTCAATCAAATTGTTGTATGTATTGTGTGTGTACATTAAAATGCATATTTCTGCAACTTCACTCCAAGCTCTTTACTTTACATTTCGATTACAATAAAATGCGTATATTTTACTGTTTAATCATCTTCTTTTTCACATTTTCTATTTATTTCAAAACAAAAGTATTTCCCACTTCAAGTTTCATTGCAAAAATTTTTTCTTATGTATACAATGCATAAACAGCTGATTCCGTACAGAAAGTGCGTTCAGTTTCGCTCTTTCCTTAAGCAAATGACATTTGTGGAAATTGAACGAAACTTTTTGTTAAGTACGTTGTAGCTTTGATATACGATTTGTGTGTACAAATCTGATTCCGTACAGAAAGTGAGTTCAGTTTCGCTCTTTCCTTAAGGAAATGACATTTGTGGAAATTGAACGAAACTTTTTGTTAAGTACGTTGTAGTTTTAAAATACAATTTGTGTGTATTCGCACACTTGCATAAGTTGACTGCTGTCAAAGCGTGCATGGTTTAGTTGGCCCTATAGAATTGCTGACTGCAACACTGAAACCACCATCACTAAAATGCATTAGAATTATTATTTCAATCCTTCATTTTATGGTGCAACTTGTCTGTTAATTTTTGTGGTTCCGCTGAAATTGAAATTTTGCAATAAATAATACGACTAGAGTATAAAGTGATTAAATAAATTAAACGCGAAACATTTAAAAACTAATTGGAGAACGATAGCGGAGCAACAGTTTTACAAAACAAAAGAAGTGCTGAAATAACAAAAAAATGAGTATAAGTTGGATTAAAATCACTGAAAGGTTTGTAATTCAATTCATAGGGCCAAAGCTTGAGTTTGTTAAAGGTTTATTTTTAACGTAGAAGATAACTATCAACCTGGTTTCAGTTTACCTGTCCAACGTGTCTAAAAAGAGCAAAATTTATACAAACTTTCAACATCTTATCTTTCAGAAACCATAAGGGATGCTAGAAACATTTTTGGTAAACTAATACCTGAATTGTATCTGCTGTAAAAACTTCATTTAATGTAGGCTAAACACACTGTGTTACAATAAGACGTAATACAATCTTTAATTGTGTTCTTCCATAATTGAATGAAATGAATAATAAATAAATAATGAACTCCTTTATCATTGAAAATGTTCTATTCCATTTCTTATTATTTTGTCTTTCTTCAGGTAGAATAGAAATTAGGTAAAAAAAATTTTTTTACATATTTTCGCTTAAGTTTACTTAAGCTCCCGTTCGTTAATTTTTATTAAACCACACTTTTTTTACGTGCTTTTCAAATCTATGAATAAATATGTAATCAAATAGTGTGCCTCGGGTCTGATTTCGGAGATATAGCCATCGGAAGTTGCTGATATACGCTTACATGTCCATTGATTATGGAGCCACTTCAAAACACAAAATGTCTGTCTTTTAAACCAATCTTGAACAACATGTGCTGTGTGGTTTGAGTCATTGTCTCGCTGAAAAATTATTTATTGAGCAGCAAGCCAAACTACACCTGCAAGACATTTTTGAAGAATCAAAGGAGTTCTTGTGTATAACTCTATCTATTTGCGCATAACTATCGGTGAGTGCCAATGGTCCCACTCCATTTTTGGAAATACAGCCATAAATCATTGGACCACCACCGGGTTTCGCTGTTTGGCGCAATTAATTTAGTTGGCTGGTAGGTGGGCCTTCATTCCAATACCAAGTACACCCATGGGGCTGGAAACGATAGATTTTCGTCTCATCAGACCAAATTACTTGCTTGGGCACGTTTGGTATTAAAGATTCAGATATCACCCAAGCAAATCAAGTGTGCCAACAGTAAAACCCGGTGCTGGTTCAATATTGAGTTATGGATGTATTTTGAAAAATGGAACGGGACCATTGGTACTAACTATGAAATAATGCGCAAACAACAGTATCCTTTAATCCTTCGGCACTATCTACCAGGTGTAGTTGGCAGTTGAGCCGTGCTGCTCAAAAAGTAATTTTTCAGCAAGACAATGACTCAAAACACACCGCACATGCTGTCCAAGCTTCGTTTAAAAGACAGAAATGCTTTCCATGTTACAGTATTGCTTTTTAGTGTAACTTAAATTAAAATCATTATAAATTGGAAACCCCTAAATAGATATCAAAAATATGTGTGTCATAAGAAAGATAATTTAATTACCTACAATAAATGTCAATAAATATTTCAAATTTAAATATACCTTTGAAGATGTAATGATTTTTCTAAAATTTTAACTAATTTTTTTCAAAAAAAAACTTTTTCCAAAAAAATGTGTTAATACGCACTTAAACTGTAAAATTGGTCACTTGCTTTTATGCTGTCGTCGACTTTTTAAAATGTGATTTTCAGTAACTATTTATTTAAATTTTTTAATGAATATTAAATCATGATATACATATTTATAAATTTGGTCTTTAAACATTATTATGTGAAATCACATTAAAGAGAAAGATTACGTCGAAAGATAAAATTCTATTCTGTATGTACTGGAGCTTGAACCAAACTCATTGTTTAATTTTTTGGGTAATTTTTGGCATTTTTTTTCTGAGCTGAATGTATTATAAAACTGTTTGGTTTCAACATAGCGGTTAGACAAAGTGTCACTGAGTTTTACATAAATTCGCTGTAGGTCAAAACAAACAACTACTCATAGCTTTTCAGTGTAAACTTTTTTTTTGGGATATCGGTTCGGTGTTATTTTTCTGACTGTATAATATTTAGCATTATTATGTCATAAAATTAGGAGCATCTTTTATATTGTATCCGATTTATTTAAAAACAAATTTTCGATTAGTCCCCGTAGTTTCCGAGACTTTTCGTCAAAAAAAGTTGGCAAAAAGTGTGAACAAACCACTGTTGCACCAGAAGGGAAAGAACTTCCTAATTATTTGCGCCCTTACAGTAAATACTAATGCCAGCAATTTTTTAATAAACTATTTCTTGTTGATTTATTTATGTAATTGTATTAAACAAGGAGAAGAACAAAACGCATTATGCCTTCGTTCCTAAATGCCGCTCTGACATGATATAGCGTTTAAGATTATAGATCTTAAAGTTTTGATTAGATTTTTATACTTAATTGTTAGAACTTAATTTATAAACATTATTTTTTTTTTCAGGGCTCGGGAGGGCATCAAAATTATTAATGCCTTGAAATATGAAACTTTCATAATTGTACTTGATTACGTACATCGCAACATGAATCCAGGCGGCGATCACGATGAGCCTGAAAACGCACTTGAGAATCTTGAAAAATTAGTAGGAGTACCTCGTGCAGATTTCTTACTGTTGATAAAAACATTTTCATATATTTTAAAACGTACATCAACATTTGTTATCAAACCAACAAAATTACAGGCTGAGTTGCGTGACAAATTGCAGCTGCACGAAGACAAAGTCGATGCAATTGTCAAATTATGGGTAAAGAACACAAAGCCAATAATGAACAATTTAGCAAGTGAAAAATATGAATCCAACGAAATACATGATGTTGCTTGGAAGCTAAACGTACAAATTTCGTCACATTGTCAACAACGCGAAAAATCTGCATTAGCTGTACTGCAATTAAAAACTGGAGCTGGTGAAGACATAAATTTAGAAATGAATCACGAGGAATTGCTACATTTGTATAACCAATTTGAAAATATACAAAATGAATTGGACGCAATGAGAAGTGTTAAATAAAGTGTGTAGAAGATACAAGAAAAAACAAAGAACGAGACATCAACTTAGTGGACATCAAGTTAAAACAATTTGGGACAACAAGCCAAAGTATGTTTTTTATTTCTTTAATTTTATTAGCAGAATATAATATTGTAGGCATATGACATACATTTTTAATAAATAGTTGTGATTTGTATATAAGACAGTAATTAATACCCATATGAAAAATAATTGAATTTCGAAAAAATGGGGTCATTCTACGCTAATGTCACCCGTTAGAAGTTTGTTGATAAATAATCAACTTCTTTAAATCTTTAGAAAAATAACGAAATATATTTTAAACTTAATGTTCTTCGTGTATCGAGTGTTGTATTAAAAATGGAATCACCCGAAAAAATATTGCAGTTAATATAATTTATTAAAATATTAAATGATTCAAAAACAGTTGTATTAAGACTTGCTTCAAGTTCTGCATATTTTCGATGCTGTTTTGCAACGTCAGTAAAATTATAAAAACTTTTTTTAGATTTATCTATAAGAAAAATTGATGCTTATACTCAGCATCAAAATATGTAAACTACCAAGCGGTCAATTTAGTTTTTAGATTAAACAACTGTGTATGTTCAACGACGCAAAATTTTTAATAATTGAAAACTTACTTAACTTTATCGAGTACAATATTATTTAAAAAAAAAAAAAAATATAACATTTTAATTAGATTATTTTTTATAGTAAGAAATATTTTAGTACCTTCAAATTCTATCTTAAAAATATATAATTAATATAAGCATTCATAAAATAACATAATTCAAATACGCAATTTTAAGCTTTAGAGAGTTTTCAAATGCTATTTACAAATTGCACTAATTGCAAAAACTTTCCATCCATTGAAAAATATTTAAAAGCGTTCAAAGATAATATTTACTTTTTTTTAAGTAAAACTCAAAATGTTATTAGATTTTTCTTTAAGTTAATGGTGCCTTATGCTTAATTTTAAAGGAAGTCAAAGAAATTCGTACTTGGCTAATGATTGATTTTGTTTTTTAAAGAAACTCTATACATAGTTGTTGATAAGAATAACAAACATGGTTCTACTCTAAATTCATAACAGAAATGGCATTATTACTTTATTTAGTATATTGAAGCTTTGAAAGTACAATTTTTACTCAACTATATGGTACATTAGGGTTTATTTGAACTTAAAGGCAAGTGTCCCCTAGAATCCTAGCAAAAATTGAATCAACAAATCTCCTGATTCACCACATCAAAAACCAAATAAAGGGATCTAGTATATACCGCGTCTTTTATATTTAAATATCGCTGCAACAATAGAACAGCTAAAACTTAAGCCTGAATAATTGCTTTTTAAGTTGAGTAACTGAGTTCATTAACGTAAACAAAAATTTTATTTATATAAAATGTATCGTGATTTAATATTAGTTTATCCAGTGCTTTATATTTATGTATATAAACTTTAGTTTAATGCAAATTTGGTATCGAATTTGTATTTTTTTTTTCTGTCGACCCAAATATTAAGACAAATCGAAAATTAACTGAAAAAAATGTGTTTCACGTTTCGTCTTGGGTAGTCATAGCGTACAATTTAAAACAAACGAACGAAAATTTGTTGCGAAATGAAATTAAATCAAATTGCGCACGCTGGCAATACCAATAAAACACCGAAAGAAAATTAAACGCTTAAAATGTTTTAAAATTAAACGCGAACTCTACTAAAGTACATTTGTGGAGCGGCCACAGTTGCATAAGGAAACCCGTTGATACATTTGTTCTGGAGTTTTGAAATTATAAGTACCTTTTCTTCGTCATGGAAGAGTAGACTATTCTAAAGCGAGTTTTTCAACTTTTTCTAACGTTTTTTCTCAAACTTTAAATCGCGAGAAACTTTGAAGTGTTCCAATGCTGCTTCGACCTTTTTTTTAATGAATTATTTATGCACATACCGGTGCTTTGCAAATCTTTATTGAGAATTTAAATTCGATCAAAAATTTGTATTATCGAATTCAATAGAAAAAAATTCAAGCTATTCCATTTTTCTATAATAACCAGATGCTCTAACGAGAATTTCACTATCAGTTTCATTGTCTGATCAAAGAACTCCATCAAAGAGAGATTTGATTTTCGTCGTCCACCTGTAAGAAAGAAAAATAGAATGTTGATTATTAAAAAATGAATTATGAGGACAATTTCATGTGAACTTGATAAATTAATCTACTTTTTCATATTGTGTCATTTTCCAATGAAAACGAATTTCCAACTTTTTAATGCTTGAGAAATATGTTGTTGATTGGTTGTGTTATGATGGGAAATATTTGATTAAATGTTGTTTACGTTTTCTATAAGCTTAGTCTCTGTCTCTGACGGATTGAGAGGTTGTATTTTCCGACCTGCTTTTTATTTTTTTTAGTTTTCTAAAAATTTAAAGGTTCCTGAAAATATATTAAGATTAAATTCATTTTGTGATAAATTAGTAATACTTAGGTCATTCATTCATTCATGGGAGTTGAGTTGTGATGTGATTTTGAATATAGTTATTAGGTGTGCAACTAAGTTCTCGCTGTTTGCCATTTTGTAACGGCACCAGTTCCGATGCGTGCGAATTCGCATTAGCAATTTGCCATCTGGTGGTGAAAGGCGTTGTAGCGAAAAACTCTAGGTAAAAATGTCAAAAATGACACATGAATTTCGAAAATCGCTTTATCGCGCATGATGTTCTAGACTTTTCCTTGCGCGCGCTGCACCAGCCAATGAGATCGCCCATTTGCGCGTCGGGCAATTAAAATCTGTTCGAACGTGTGAACAAGACAGAGACGAAAACTCAAACGGGAGTTGGATTTGGAAAATATATATATTAACTGATAAAGAGAGGCTAATAAAACCTCACCAGAAATTTTCGGAAACGGTGGTGGTGAAGCGCTAGTGCTCACTCGGCAATAAAAATAAAGTTGCTTAAAACATTTTTTTTTAAGTAAAAGTAATTATTGTTATGTTAAAGTATGTTGATTAAGATATATTTTTTAATGTAGGATAAACAAAGATTAATAATAAGGCATATTAACCTTACAACCAATTTCGCCTATATTATAAGTAGACGCTGTTAATATTACATTATGACTACCATTAAAATGACATTGATGTGGATTATAAGCAGGTCCAAATTAAAATTTCTAACTTGAAATTTTTGTTAAAAAAATAATTTTTACTTGTTTATTTTTTATATAAGTTACTTAACAATTTTTAATAACTTAATTAAATTGTAACCGGTTTAAACTCAAGCTAACTGAACTGGACTGAGCTGTTGATTATTGATCTCATAGGCTTTTATGCCAATTTCTTATTCTTCTTACGATTCAATTCCTAATTTGTAACTTAAGATTATTGCACTTAACTTGGACCTTCGTTTGCAGTTCTTTGTTATAAATTCTACAATTAGTATTTCCAATTATGTTTTGTTTACAACACACATATTTCTCATTTGCGAAATATGAATCTCAGTCATTATTAAAAGTTTTATGTTCTTTTAGTCGTAAAACATGATTGGAATTATTAGTAATTGATGTGATACATTTTCGATATTGTAAAAAGATTTGTTTATATTATAAATACTAAAGACATGTTGATGACAAATCTTAACTCCCCCCTTTGTTAAAGAATAAATCGTCCCGATTTATTTAACTTCATGATCTTGAATCTTTTTAGTTAAATTATCTATTTTATTAGTCAGTTCTTCAAGTGTAATATTCTCATGACTGTTAGCAAATGAATTAATTTGTGTCAACTTTCTTTTCTTTAATAATCCAGGTAATTTAATTATTATATGTGCTATTACAATTAGTACAATTATTGATGATAAGGTCCAAATTGCATTCTTCTTAACATAATCATTTTTAATTTCTAAAATATTTATATTTCCGAAATCTGTATTTTTTATTTCATTATCAATATATTTCAATACTTCATAATTATTTAAATTCGTATTTCTTATATAATTATCAATCTTATCTCTATTATTGAAATACGTTACATTATTAATTTTAACTTGTTTATTAAATGTGATTAAATATATCCCATTGATCCTTACATCGTCTACTGTATGGTTACCACTTAACAATTGTCGTGTTACCTTGTTCAGGATTCTTAGGCCATTGCCAGTTCGCTTCGATGTTATTGCGATCTGGCAATGACCTGCGGTGCCGGATGTAGCGCACCTCATCCCACTGACAGACCGTGCTGGTACATTAGCTTTAGCGCGGCTATCGCTCGCCGGATGTCGTGGTTCTTGTCGGTCATGTGGGACCTGGGTATGGACAAAAAATTTGTTAATTGTACCAGGCTTAAACAAAAAATTTGCTGAAAATTCACAAAAACATTATAGGTATACCTACTTTGGTGCCGAAAACCTCGTGAATCCCCTCTCGTCTATCTCTTATTTGTTGCCACTCTCTGGCACAGACTTGTTTAGCGTAGTCCTTTTTTTTCACGTCGGGATTTTACTTTACGGTTTTTTTTTTGTATATCTCGACCGCTCGCGTTCACTCTCTAGTCAAAAATCATCCGATCGCCATCCCAAATTTTCTTTTTATATCATTTTTTTTTGGCGGAAAAAAATCGCAGCTTGCCCCACAAAAACTATCGCCTGATCAACTTTCATCGTTTTCTTTTATTTTCTTTCTGCCTTTTTGGTTGGATGGTCGCCGTTCAGACTTTACCGCGTTGCTCGACGTTTCGGACAAAACTCGCAATCATGTGCGCCAACTGATTGGCATCGTCCAACTTAGGGTGCACATGACACAATATGGCTCCATCTTTGATTATTTCTATTTCTTTATTTTGGGCTTTGATTTTATTACATTTACCCTTTTTATTATTTAATAAACGTACAAGACAAGATTCCTTTTCATTATTCATTTCACAGAAAATGTTACTTAATTCTTTTTTACAACTTTTAACGTTTTCAAATTTACTTTGACATTTTATTATTTCTTTTGGAATTTCTAATTTTGAATTGTTTTGGCTTAGTGATCTTATTTCAAAGAATTTACAAGATTTGGTTAAAATTAGATATCTAACGTAAATTACAATCAAATCCTTATTCTGAACTATTTGAAATTTCGAAACCTCTAACAAATCAACCATAGTCACCTTTTCATTTTCATGACTTGTTATTTCTTTAATTTCTTCTAAGTGAAGAATTATAGGACTTAGTATACCTGTTTTTGCTAAAGTAATAGTATGAATGACATTATGTAATTCATTTACAATTAATTGATTTCTTCTTTTTATAATTAATTTTGTTTGAGAAACTTCAGGTATTTCTCGTATTACTTCATTTAACTGTTTTATTGCTTTAAACATTTGAGAGTTCGTTACAAATTGTTTATAACTGTTTTGAACCAATTCGTCCAATTTCGTATTGATATTAATTAAATCATCATGGTCTGGAGTTCCAGCAATCCATTTCCAAATAGTTCCTAATTCGTTTATTCCTCTTTTTATATTTTTTGATTTATTTTTTTTAACTTTAATTTTTCGTAATTGGCCGAGAAGTATTTCTATTAAACTAATTTCTAAGTCATTCTCTACATTTTCATAATAAACTATTCTTGTTTCATTTACTCCGTACTAAAAATTTTTGTATTCCTTGTTTTCATTTTTATAAGTCTCAACTATTGAGTTATAGAAGGTTAAATTAGTTATATGGAATATGTCTCCATATTCTTCATAAATTACTGCCTTGTCATTCTCTATTAGAATGTAATCATCTCTAGTGTAATCGATTATATCTATTATTTCGGTTTTAATTCCAATGAAAAAAAAATAAAATTAATATTAGTTGTTGCATCTGCAACGAAAAAGAAAATATTATTTATCAGAACAAATTATTTCTTTGTCTCTCTTCTCTTCTTAAATTTCTAGCTATCCATCTATTTCTAAATATTCTTTCTCTTTCTATTAATAATTCTAAGTTTAATTGCCTTAGCCATTCCCTCATTTCCTCATGTTCTCCTTTTGCTCCTTCTCCAATTGGATAATTGGAATTTTGACCCAATTCTATATCTTCATTTTCAATTTCATGAGTGTTAGGAATCACTAAAATAATGAAATTAATTTTTAGTCTAAAACTTAGTAATTCTACTTTAAATTTCTTATCATAGCTATTGTTTCTTTTTCTATATTTAAGTCATTATCGTAGTTTTCTATTGTTGGTTTTTCGTTTCATCCTGCTAATCTATACGTTATCCTTAATATCTCCAATTTAGTTTATCGGTTATTGGTGTTTCCACCTTAAGTACTTTTCTTCATTATAAATTGGTAGTGGGTTTTTTTACAAATTTTCTTGGCATTTTCTCTATAATGAAAATTATTCTTATTTCTTAATATTTTTTTTATTTCAATATGATTATTTTTAGATGTTTTTCATGTTCTTCAGTATTTTCTGAAAAGATTATAGTATCGTCAATATATATATGACAGAACTTCCCTATAAAAATTCTTAAAATATCATCCATCGCTCGTTGGAATATACTTGGTGCATTTTTTAAGCCGAAAGGCATTCGTAAATATTCGTATTTACCATTATTGACAGAGAAAGCTGTTTTTTCTATGTCTTCTCTTCTCATTAAGATTTGATGGAATCCTGATTCCTGAATTGAGTTATAGAAGGTTAAATTAGTTATATGGAATATTTCTCCATATTCTTCATAAATTACTGCCTTGTCATTCTCTATTAGAATGTAATCATCTCTAGTGTAATCGATTATATCTATTATTTCGGTTTTAATTCCTATGACAAAAAATAAAATTAATATTAGTTGTTGCATCTGCAACGAAAAAGAAAATATTATTTATCAGAACAAATTATTTCTTTGTCTCTCTTCTCTTCTTAAATTTCTAGCTATCCATCTATTTCTAAATATTCTTTCTCTTTCTATTAATAATTCTAAGTTTAATTGCCTTAGCCATTCCCTCATGTTCTCCTTTTGCTCCTTCTCCAATTGGATAATTGGAATTTTGACCCAATTCTATATCTTCATTTTCAATTTCATGAGTGTTAGGAATCACTAAAATAATGAAATTAATTTTTAGTCTAAAACTTAGTAATTCTACTTTAAATTTCTTATCATAGCTATTGTTTCTTTTTCTATATTTAAGTCATTATCGTAGTTTTCTATTGTTGGTTTTTCGTTTCATCCTGCTAATCTATACGTTATCCTTAATATCTCCAATTTAGTTTATCGGTTATTGGTGTTTCCACCTTAAGTACTTTTCTTCATTATAAATTGGTAGTGGGTTTTTTTACAAATTTTCTTGGCATTTTCTCTATAATGAAAATTATTCTTATTTCTTAATATTTTTTTTATTTCAATATGATTATTTTTAGATGTTTTTCATGTTCTTCAGTATTTTCTGAAAAGATTATAGTATCGTCAATATATATATGACAGAACTTCCCTATAAAAATTCTTAAAATATCATCCATCGCTCGTTGGAATATACTTGGTGCATTTTTTAAGCCGAAAGGCATTCGTAAATATTCGTATTTACCATTATTGACAGAGAAAGCTGTTTTTTCTATGTCTTCTCTTCTCATTAAGATTTGATGGAATCCTGATTCCTGAATTGAGTTATAGAAGGTTAAATTAGTTATATGGAATATTTCTCCATATTCTTCATAAATTACTGCCTTGTCATTCTCTATTAGAATGTAATCATCTCTAGTGTAATCGATTATATCTATTATTTCGGTTTTAATTCCTATGACAAAAAATAAAATTAATATTAGTTGTTGCATCTGCAACGAAAAAGAAAATATTATTTATCAGAACAAATTATTTCTTTGTCTCTCTTCTCTTCTTAAATTTCTAGCTATCCATCTATTTCTAAATATTCTTTCTCTTTCTATTAATAATTCTAAGTTTAATTGCCTTAGCCATTCCCTCATTTCCTCATGTTCTCCTTTTGCTCCTTCTCCAATTGGATAATTGGAATTTTGACCCAATTCTATATCTTCATTTTCAATTTCATGAGTGTTAGGAATCACTAAAATAATGAAATTAATTTTTATTCTAAAACTTAGTAATTCTACTTTAAATTACTTATCATAGCTATTGTTTCTTTTTCTATATTTAAGTCATTATCGTAGTTTTCTATTGTTGGTTTTTCGTTTCATCCTGCTAATCTATACGTTATCCTTAATATCTCCAATTTAGTTTTATCGGTTATTGGTGTTTCCACCTTAAGTACTTCTTCTTCATTATAAATTGGTAGTGGGTTTTTTTACAAATTTTCTTGGCATTTTCTCTATAATGAAAATGTTATAACTATTTGTTATGGTTATAACAAATATAACTATTGTTATGTCATGTCCTTAGTCTTAAAAATTTATTACCATCCTCTTGGCTGGTCTAATTAAAAGTTAACCTTTTCCAAATAAAATGAAATTAAGTAAGCTAGTCTAACCCTAATTTGCTGATACAGCGCTTCACACAATTAACGGTGTTCCCACGTTGTGGTGACCATGACGTGGAGGCTCCAGTTTCAGCATTGTGCAATTGGTATAGAATGATTGTGCAATTGGTATAGAATGCTGACGTATCAGAAATCAGGTCGACTGCGTAACTGGTTTGACTGGCACGTGCTGAGTCGTATGACCGGTTTGGCTGGCGCGTGTTAACTTAGCTATTGTTTCTTTTTCTATATTTAAGTCATTATCGTAGTTTTCTATTGTTGGTTTTTCGTTTCATCCTGCTAATCTATACGTTATCCTTAATATCTCCAATTTAGTTTTATCGTGGAGGCTCCAGTTTCAGCATTGTGCAATTGGTATAGAATGCTGACGTATCAGAAATCAGATCGACTGCGTAACTGGTTTGACTGGCACGTGCTGAGTCGTATGACCGGTTTGGCTGGCGCGTGTTAACTTAGCTATTGTTTCTTTTTCTATATTTAAGTCATTATCGTAGTTTTCTATTGTTGGTTTTTCGTTTCATCCTGCTAATCTATACGTTATCCTTAATATCTCCAATTTAGTTTTATCGGTTATTGGTGTTTCCACCTTAAGTACTTCTTCTTCATTATAAATTGGTAGTGGGTTTTTTGCAAAATTTCTTGGCATTTTCTCTATAATGAAAATTATTCTTATTTCTTAATATTTTTATTATTTCCATATGATTTAAAAAATTCTTCTGTTGGCATTTTCTCTTTACATAATAAGGATTCTATTCCTAACTTTGCCTTCATTTTTGGTTTGCATGAACTTTTTGCAATATCACCTTCTTTCATTCTGTCGTTTAAACCTGGTAGTACCACTAAAATAAGTAAATATAAATTTAAAATAAATAATTCAATTTTTGATATTGTCTTTGTGTATTTTTCTATCTCGTGTAACTATTTTGATTTTATTTCCTAAATCTTCTTTAACAATTTGTTTTTTATAACGCGGTTCCAGTTTATTTCTCTCTCCTATGATTTTTTCATAAATTTTCTTTCCTGGTTGATAGGTCTTATCATTTCTATTCTTATTATGTGTTGTCAACATTTTTTGTTGTGCCGTTAATAATTTAGCGCTTATATCGTTATGTTCTATTTTATTAAAGAGAATATCAGTTGGTTTATTATTAATTACTGAGTGAATTGTTTTATTGTATTGTTGGGCAGCTCGTATAATTGATTCTAAATTACTGACCAAATTATATTCTTGTTTAATGCATCTTGCTATCTCTAATATTGTTGAATGAACTCTTTCTATTTGTCCATTTGAAATTGTGTGCCGCGGTGTACAATAAAATATTTCAATATTTAATCTTTGCATCATTGACTTCAATTGTGGTGTTGTGAAACTTGGTTCATTGTCTAAACTTATTTTTTTGACATCTGGGAATGATTGTAATATTTCTAAAACTTTTTCCTCCAAGTTTAATTTATCTTCAATGTTTTTACTATTAAGAATTTTGAATATGCGTCAATGCAATTTAAGAAAATTAATTTTTGAGCGTAAAAAATATCCAAATGTAATTGTTCCCCTTCCTTCTTTGGAATTGGTGCCTCACCAATTGGTATAAGTTTTGGGTGACGGTCATATTTATTTGAATTACATATATCACAATTTCTTACGAATTCCTTGAATTTTTGTGCCATTTGTGGCCAATAATACAAATCATTGATTTGTTTTAAGTTTTCTCTATAATTTCTATGTGCTCGATTATGTGTTTGCTCAATGATAGATGTTTGATCTTCTGTTTTTTCAACGTCCATATGAAATTTTGTTACATGGACAAATTTAATAGTAAACATATTCAACAATGATTCTTTTATTTCATATAAATCTTCTACTGTACAATAAATTGTTGTCACTAAATTGGGCTTCAAAAATAATTTTAAAATTATCATTAAACTTTCAATTCTATCGTATTCAATTAAATGCCTGGTATTACCAAATGAAACTTTTTGTTCATGAATTGCATTCACTAGTTGTGAATTTTTATTAATAACCAATTGTTGTTTAAATTGGTTTAAAGGTTTGTTACTCCTTTTAATATTTCTATTATCGCTGCTTTAAGCAGAATGCTGTGTAGAATGAATTGATGATTCGTCTGTTAAATTATTTAATTGTTGTCTAGATAACGCGTCAGCTACTACGTTTGTAGCTCCTGGTTTGTAAATAATTTTAGGTGCAAATTCTTCAATCAAAGCGTGCCATCGCTTCATTTTCGCGTTTGGATTCCTTACCGAAACTGCAAAAGTTAAAGGTTTGTGATCCGTATGAATTTCTAAATTCGTTATCCCGTATAAATAATTTCTCAAATTTTTTAACGCCCAAACAATCGCGTATAATTCCTTTTCGTTTGTTGCGTATCTTTGTTCTGTTGAATTCAGAGTCTTAGAAATAAAAGTTATTGGATTTTTGTCCTGTGATAATACTGCTCCTATCGCAATATTTGAAGCGTCAGTGGTCAAAACAAATTTTTTATTGTAATCGGGTTGAAATAATTCAATGTGATTTTTCAACGACTTCTTTAATTTTTCACAAGCCTTGATTCCGTCTTCGTCTAATGTTATTTCCGTATTTTTAGTTTTATATTGGGAGAATTTACCATTATCTCCTGATAAATGTTTTGTTAAGGGTTTGGCTATCGTTGCGTAATCTTTTATGAATTTCCTGTAATAGCCAGTTATACCTAAGAAACTCCTTAACTGTCTTAATGTCTTTGGAAGTGGGAAACTTGAAATTGTTTCTATCTTTCCCGGATCTGTCTTAATTACGTTATGTGCAACTACATAACCTAGAAATTCTATTTTATCTTTATAGAATTTTGATTTTTCTAAAGATATTTTCATGTGAGCATTTTTTAAAGTTTCGATGATTATTTTTAGATGTTTTTCATGTTCTTCAGTATTTTCTGAAAAGATTATAGTATCGTCAATATATATATGACAGAACTTCCCTATAAAATCTCTTAAAATATCATCCATCGCTCGTTGGAATATACTTGGTGCATTTTTTAAGCCGAAAGGCATTCGTAAATATTCGTATTTACCATTATTGACAGAGAAAGCTGTTTTTTCTATGTCTTCTCTTTTCATTAAGATTTGATGGAATCCTGATTCCTGAATTGAGTTATAGAAGGTTAAATTAGTTATATGGAATATGTCTCCATATTCTTCATAAATTACTGCCTTGTCATTCTCTATTAGAATGCAATCATCTCTAGTGTAATCGATTATATCTATTATTTCGGTTTTAATTCCAATGACAAAAAATAAAATTAATATTAGTTGTTGCATCTGCAACGAAAAAGAAAATATTATTTATCAGAACAAATTATTTCTTTGTCTCTCTTCTCTTCTTAAATTTCTAGCTATCCATCTATTTCTAAATATTCTTTCTCTTTCTATTAATAATTCTAAGTTTAATTGCCTTAGCCATTTCCTCATGTTCTCCTTTTGCTCCTTCTCCAATTGGATAATTGGAATTTTGACCCAATTCTATATCTTCATTTTCAATTTCATGAGTGTTAGGAATCACTAAAATAATGAAATTAATTTTTATTCTAAAACTTAGTAATTCTACTTTAAATTACTTATCATAGCTATTGTTTCTTTTTCTATATTTAAGTCATTATCGTAGTTTTCTATTGTTGGTTTTTCGTTTCATCCTGCTAATCTATACGTTATCCTTAATATCTCCAATTTAGTTTTATCGGTTATTGGTGTTTCCACCTTAAGTACTTCTTCTTCATTATAAATTGGTAGTGGGTTTTTTTACAAATTTTCTTGGCATTTTCTCTATAATGAAAATGTTATAACTATTTGTTATGGTTATAACAAATATAACTATTGTTATGTCATAACTATTTGTAGTGGCACAAACGAGCTTATGAAGATATTAGCATCACTGCTGTCGGCATCTTCTGAGATTGTCTGTTTATACCGTGTTTGTTGTGAGCCATCACAACCCCATTTGCAATATAACTGTAATGACATCCGCTCGTTAGCATCAAGGGTCATTAATACTTCTTCCAGGAATTTTGACAATCGAATTACAGTATGATCCATTAAGCTTTGTAGATCCATCTCAGCGCAGGTAGCCGTTACTCGTAAAGCACTTTGTGGAGGGTAACATTCTTGTTTTGCCTTTAACAGATGATCATAGCTAGGGTAGTGCTTTTTGTTAGTTGCTCTTATTATTTCGTACTGTCGCCTCGCTAGATCGGCTTCCACAAACATCTTTAGTGCTTCAAACGGAGTCAAAGGTGGCACAGTTTCATTAGCATGAGCATAAGCCTTTCTGTATTGATGCGCACTAGAAGGAGTATTTGTTATTTCTTTGAGGACTTTTGAGGCATCTCTTTGGCCATCATTTTGTAACACAAGTTGAGCAGCATGAACTATAACCTCAGGATCTACAGAGGCCCGCATTTCTTCGGTTTTTCTTCTTTTGCTTCGCTCGCTTGAGTCTGCGAACGGTTTACAAGGCCGGCCTTGGCGTTGATGCGTTTTTATTGGAATTTCAAAAGTTCCTTCTAACCACGATTCGTTATTCTTGAGGAAAACTTCCTCCGTTTTGTGTGCTTTGGCCCATCGCTTTTTGATTTGTGACTTTAAGTATGAAAATCTGTGCTTTAGACTGCTTTTACTTTCTTCACTGTCTCCTGTTAGTGTCAGTAAATGGTTTTCCAAAAAATCTAATTTTTCGCTTATGCTTGGCAAATCTTGACCTTTCATGAGATCGAATAGATATTTACGCGTCACAACTTTTATGCCAGATGAACTGGGCGAACCTAAAACAAAGAAAGACACGTTTTAGAACAACATAACAATGTTTGTTTTTTTTTTCAAGATTTTAATCTCAATCTTAGAAACGCGTTTATTTGGAAATAGGCGAGTTTCGGCGGTTAATTTCTTCTTTTTTTTAATAGGTAGAAGTATAATCTATTAAATAAAAAAATAATTGAGACAGGGACGAACCCTGAAGTACTTTGAAAAAGCTTTGGAGTACGAAAATTATGAAAAAAATATGTAATTAAACTTTGTGATGTTCAAATATTCATAACTAATTTAAAAAGGCAGTAAAGTATACATTTTATAGCTCAAATTAAAGTTTCTTACCTGGATTTTGAGATTCCATCACTTTCAATATGACACTTGAAGTTAAAAAGGAAATATTGACTTTGCAATAACTATCACAAAGAGAGCGCCGAAATAAGACACGCGAACTGCGGGCGACGATCAGTTTTTGATTTCCTGCCACGGCGCGACGGCACATTGCTGTGGGGTTGCAAGGGTACCGTTAGATTCCTAGAAGAGTCTACTAACTGGTTCAATTAATTGTTTACTTCAATGTTGATATTTTTTATTTTTACTTTTGGCCGCCTAAATTGATAAAATCTACGTATGTGCGTCGTTAGCTTCACCTGTTATTTTATTTCGAAGAATGGTTAAAGCCCCGAAATATCTCCTACTTCCTTTTTCGTAAAGGGACATTACATTATTGGAGGCTTTCCTCCAACTAACGTATGTATTAGGTTTGCCTGAAACTCTGGTAATGATCTAATCATATCTAATGCTTCATTGCAGACAATTGTATTATCAATCGGTTGAGTAACATAGCTCTCTACTCTTGCAGATGTAGTTAAAGCAACTATTCTACTTTGTAAATTATTAATTTGTGCTTGAAATTCACGGTTGTTATTAGCAATTAACTGTGAAATTAAATCAGCTTTTAGATTATTCGCCATGTTTGAATCTTCTTTTAAACTAGAATCTTCTTTCAAACTAAAATTGCTAAATAGTTCTGATAAATCTTCTGTGTCACGTGATCTTGCTTTTTTCTTTATCATTTATTTCACTCAACTTTTTACTTAAAAATTTTTTCACTTCTTAACTAAGGGGCCGTTCATAAATTACGTAAGACGTTTAGGGGGGGGGGGGGGGGTCGGCGGATTCTTACTACATCTTACGAGAGGGGGGGGGGGGGTGAATGATCATCTTACGTAAGATTTAAAATGCGTATTCATACATTAATGTTGTATTAACGCATCGTCATTTGTGACAGTAATGAAATATATTTGAATTTTCGACAGTCACGAAAGATTCAGAAATATCGATTACAATCGATTTAAGTAATCGACTCTGAACAGGACAACTTCTCTTCTGTTTATGTAATGTAATATATGTATGTTGTTTACACGCAGGGTCGACTTGTAACACCGTCTCACAAGTTTGCTATTATTCAGGCATTTACACGCAGATACATCGACTTTGAAATTTTGTTGATGTTGTCCCGGTTCTTTACCACCCCCTTGCACTTGTCGTCTTCAACAAGAAGATTCGCTTTCGATTCCTTCTTCAACAGGAGACCAAAACAGCAATCAGTTTTGTCCTCTATTTCTTCGCTTAGCGTTAAATTACAATTGGTCAAAAGTACATCCACAGTTCAAAATCATGCCTTACGATTTTTTTGTCCTTCGCTTGCAAACGTCTTAGCTGATCGAGTTTGTAATATTTGTGACCAGTACTTTGCCTCGAAAAAAGCTACTGTAATGCACAAAAAACTACATGAAAAAGACTGTAGTCGCACTCACATGATTCAACCAGTTTCAATTTTGAAACGTGGAATTTTAAAACAAACGGAGATTTGTCAAGTTGCAGAGTGGCATGACAGAGTTTGAATGTGAATCAGAAAATTCAACAGACGAATCGGGTGTGCCAATTGTAGGTTCACTATCAGACTGGTTGAAAAGCGCATGGACTAACGATGACTTACGATGACTTTTTTTATTCATCTTGAAAAACAAATGTGTAGTTAGTAATTTCGTAATATTTATTTAATATGTACCATATGTATATTAAAATTAAATATACATAGTAATATGTACATCACATGAAAAATACATTTTTTGACTAGTTTCACCTTAATTATGAATCTTACGTAAGATTTCGGAAGGGGGGAGGGGGGGGGTAGTGAGAATCTTACTAAATCTTACTCGGGGGAGGGGGGGGGTCAAAAAGTCATGAAATTGTCTTACGTAATTTATGAACGGCCCCTAATATCCTTAAAATAAATTCTTACTTTTTTTCTCCTTTGTATGTGGTACTTATTTTTTGAATGCGGCAACCGTTGTCTCCTGGTTGTCTTCAAGTTTGCTGACAATGATCGCTTGTATCTATTTGATACCGCAGTGTTGTTGTTGTTGGTCCCAGTGTGGTGTTGTCTTTTGCTTCGTTGATACTTTTATCTACTGATGTGATGTTCTCAACTTTTTATTTTTCTCCGTTTTATTTAAAAAGATTTTTCTTCAAAATGTTCTTATTTCTCCTTTATTTGGTTAATTATATTACCGAGGATACTTTTCACTTTGTAACTTTTAATCGGATACTTTTTATGTTGCAGAAAGTTTTCAACACCTCCTGGCAGGATCGCCAATTAAAATTTCTAACTTGAAATTTTTGTTAAAAAAATAATTTTTATTTGTTTATTTTTTACATAAGTTACTTAACAATTTTTAATAACTTAATTAAATTGTAACCGGTTTAAACTCAAGCTAACTGAACTGGACTGAGCTATTGATTATTGATCTCATAGGCTTTTATGCCAATTTCTTATTCTTCTTACGATTCAATTCTTAATTTGTAACTTAAGATTATTGCACTTAACTTGGACCTTCGTTTGCAGTTCTTTGTTATAAATTCTACAATTAGTATTTCCAATTATGTTTTGTTTACAGCACACATATTTTTCATTTACGAAATATGAATCTCAGTCATTATTAAAAGTTTTATGTTCTTTTAGTCGTAAAACATGATTGGAATTATTAGTAATTGATGTGATACATTTTCGATATTGTAAAAAGATTTGTTTATATTATAAATACTAAAGACATGTTGATGACAAATCTTAACTTCCACATTTATCTATTTTTTCAAACCATTGTTCATAAGTGTATCCACTTTTAGCACCATGTTTGACGTATTCTTTATATTGACCACAACCTGTTATATTAGTTTCAGTTGTAGTATCATAAAAAATTTTATTTATTGTAAACTTTTGTATGAAATCATCATATGAAATGGGAGATTTAGCTGGATATAATACTTTCCACCAAAATCCATGAATCGAATATGGTTGTTTATCCAAGAATAATTTTTCATTCATTGTCATCCCAACTTCATAAGGACAAAAGTATACACATACATCAATTATTGCTGGTATTGGTCTTCCATGAGATTTACAAATTCCAAATTCTTCTTTACTTTGATCATCCATATTATTTATCAGTTTTACAGTATGATTATGATTAATAGACATAAAAATTAATATGTTTATTAGTAGTATTAAATTACACAAAATTATTGATATTATAAATTTTATGTAATTAATATAATGAAGTAAGTAAATAATACCTAAAGTTATTACCATCATCAATATTGAAATTGTTAATCGCATTATTTCGAATTAAATTTTGTTCTTCTACATTACCATTTTCCTCAGAAACTGTATCATATATATGATCATTCATAATTAGTATATATTGTAGTATCAGCACTCCAAGTCAATTCAAATTTATCCTCAAAAAATTCCCTATTATATATACCAAATGAAGTATGAATTATCGTTGATATATTTAAAACGTTTATTAATTTTTCTTTACAAGATTTAAAAGCTCGATTGGAATCATTCAATTTATTGCCGTAATCTCTAAGATAATCACTATTTTCGAGATATCTATCAGGAGTATCTATTGCAGAAATTAGATTTAAAATAATCCTCGATATATACGAACTATCTAAATCAATTAATAATTCGTTATAAGATATAGGAAATCTTGTATTATAATTAATTAATATTCTTGAATTCAATAAATCAGCGTAGGCATTACGAATTGCATCTCTATTTTCTTTAATATTAAATCTTTTGATTTTAACTATATCAATAAAATTTACAAAATCAACAAAAAGTACAAACGTGTGATTATATTCTCTTATGTACTTATCGTACATATTATCCAAAATACAATTAAAAGTCCCGAGAATACAACCTACCCAACAATATTTTATAAATGGTATGTGAAATATCAAAAAATATATTAATTTTTCTTTTTTATTTTACTATATCGAAAGTTATATTATTCATTTTATTCTTTGTACAACTTTCAAGATCTTCAACAAAATGTAATTTTCGTTCATTAATTACAAATAAATCCCCATCTTGATTTATATTATATTTATTATGCATCATTGATGTATGATAATCATTAACAAAATATATTTCTTTACAAAATTTACTATCATATAGATATACACAATCATATTTCTTTACCCAATCACCATCTACATCTAAATAATCTTTGAATGTGGTTAGTAAATTACCTTTATCATCTTTTAAATATATTTTAAAAGGATATAAACCAGTTGGATTAACACTCCAGTTTGAAATATTCGTATTATCATTCTGTTTATTAAGAAATTTAGGTATATACCACGGGGATGTATTAATTATATAGACTTTATCACCCTCTATTTTATAATCCAAAGTAAATTTTCTATGGAGTATATCAAATTTCGGTACAGTCACAAATTCATACTATATCTTATTTCTATCCTTATTATATACATCTTTAGTTACCCAATAAGTTTTAGATGTATCTATAAAGATTTCATCAGTTGAAACATTATTTAATCGGAAAATCTTCAAACCTTGATGGTTTTCATGATTATAAATTTTATCTTTTGGGTAACCCCAACAAAAAGTTATTGTTAATCCAATCCAATAATGATCAAGTACACTTTCATGAATCACTTTACAATCTTTATGCATTGATTCATGACATGTAAATTTAAATAGTGAACTATATTTAATAACCATACTACAATTTATATCATATTGAGTTTCTGTAAACATCATAGATCATGAAAATATTTTTTCTCCAGTTAGTGTGATTTCTTTAAAATTTTTATCAAGTTTATTTAAAACATATGGAGTAAAAGGAGGGGTTAATCCTACTTTATTTTTATAATTTAATTTTATCTTATTAAGTTTTAAATATTTAGTATTTACGATTATTACATGGAAAATTAGTAAAGTTAATGATATTACACATAAATTCATCTTATACATTATCATCGAGAGTTTTATAAGCAAGTCTATCATAAATTGTTTTCTTTTTAGTATTAGGATCATACGTAAATCCGTATTCCTTTGGTGCAGGTTTTGTATCAAATTCATCAGATAATGAAGAAGGTATCTTTGATATATCATTTATTGGTATTATATTATCCGAACCAATAATATTATCCGAATCCTATTCCTTATCAACCAATTTAGTTATATCATCCTCGAAGTAATACATTACCAAACCCAATACCAATATATAGAATCTTACTTCTTGATCTTTCACACTGCAAAATAAAAATTCTCCAATTATAAATAAAGTCATTTTAAAGAATAAGACTATTTATTTTTATAACCAATATTACAATTATTAATATTGAATTTATAATTTTAATTTTTCCCGCCTCACTTAAAAAGAATGTTTTAAGCAACTTTATTTTTATTGCCGAGTGAGCACTAGCGCTTCACCACCACCGTTTCCGCAAACTTCTGGTGAGGTTTTATTAGCCTCTCTTTATCAGTTAATATATATATTTTCCAAATCCAACTCCCGTTTGAGTTTTCGTCTCTGTCTTGTTCACACGTTCGAACAGATTTTTATTGCCCGACGCGCAAATGGGCGATCTCATTGGCTGGTGCAGCGCGCGCAAGGAAAAGTCTAGAACATCATGCGCGATAAAGCGATTTTCGAAATTCATATGTCATTTTTGACATTTTTGCCTAGACTTTTTCCCTGCAACGCCTGTCACCACCAGATGGCAAATTGCTAATGCGAATTCGTGCGCATCGGAACTGGTGCCGTTACAATTTATTTGAACATGTCTAATGTATAAATTAATGATGTGATCTTGTTTAATTTATTTTATTTAACTTATGATCTCATCATATCTATTATTTATTTACATATAAATTATTGAGTTGAGTTCTAATCGAAGGGTACGCTGAAACTGACTCTAGCTCCTTTTTGCATTCTGCTTTACAGTCAAGTTGAATATCATAATTATTGTATCTTAAAGTGCAAGCACATCATTTATAGTAGTAATCATAATTATTGTATTCTTGTTCTGCTGCATTGGGCAACTAGAACTGCATCTGAAAGTGCAAGCTCATCATTTATAGTAATGTGATTCCACGGTCAACCGCGATACTAAGGAGCTCTTTCGGATGAGTTTCTTTAATCTCTTTACGGAGGCTTCGATAGATTTCTATAATCGTAGAATGGAATTTTTCCACCTGACCATTTACCTCACTCCTTTGTACTGGAGTTTGGTAAAGCTCTATACCTAAGCCTCTAATATATTTTGACACCAATGGGCTCATGAACCCCCTCTCGTTATCTGTAACAATTATTTTTGGTGTTGTAAAATAATGCAAAAGTTTTGCAAGTTTAGCCCTTAGTGTGGTCGACGACTTATTTTTTATATGAAAAAGTTTAGAATTTAGAAAATTTATCAATCGATGATAAATACTTTTGCCCCTGAATCTCAAAAATATCAATGTGGACTATTTCACATGGATAGCTAGGAACTGGTGTTTCTTTCAATGGCGGTACTGGAGGATGTCTATCGTATTTATTTAGCAAGCAAACTTCACATGTGGCTGTGAATTTTTTAATATGGCTCGCTATCTTGGGGAAATAGTATTTTTCAAGTATTTCTTCTCTATTTTCCTGCGTGTTCCTATGAGCCCTTTTGTGTTCACGTTCGATTATTTCACAGATTTCGTCTTCGCTAGTAATATCCTGGACAATTCTTTGGATAATTCTGAATTTGTATAGCATGAGATGTTCCAAGTATATGTCTTGAATCATCTGCATATGGTTTTCTGGAATTTTAATTCCATTGATGACCGAGGGGTTAAGGCGTTCTTTTAATGTCCTGGTGAGTATGTCTTTTCCTATAGTTGCCAATGTAATGCAATGTCGTGTGAAACCAGTATGTGGATTTTCCGTCAAGGTGGGCCCACTTCCTTCGCGAATTATAAGTTGATTTCGGAAAACATTCAAATCGACTTCTACATGAGGAATTAAGTCAGATGCGTCCTGATTCGCACTATGAACCGTTCCTATTTCAGTGCATGAGCCATTGTCAGCGTCTGCCATCGCATTTATTGTGCCTTCATTTTCTTCGCTAGTTGCTGCAGCTGTCGTGTCGTCGTCAGGAATAGGAGAATCTGTTATAAGGTTTACCTGGCACTGTAATCTTGATAGAGCATCTGCCACAGAGTTTGATTTACCAGGAGTGTAAATCAGCTCGTGGTTATATTCTTCTATTCTGGCTTTCCACCTCTTCAACTTTGCATTGTAATTTCTACTTCCCAATGCGAAAGTGAGAGCCTTGTGGTCCGTGAAAATTTTGACCTTTTTTGCGCCATATAAATAAGATCTCAGGTTATCTAAACCCCAGACTATGGTCAGCATTTCCTTCTCGTTTGTAGCATAGTTTTCTTCAGTTTTGCTCAACGATCTGGATATGAAGGCGATAGGTCGGTCTTTGCCAGGCTCCCCTTGAGACAGCACCCCACCAATGGCATAATTCGATGCATCCGTTGTTAAATTGAACGCTTATTCGAAATCTGGAAATGCTAGGATATCAGAAGAGGTTAATAATTTTTTTAAATTATCAAACGCCTGCAAGGCAGCTGTGTCTAACTCAACGCGAACATTTTTTGACTGGTTTGCCCTAATCTGCGAATGCTCACCCCGTGTGAGATTTGTTAAGGGTTTCGCGACTTTTGCGTAGTCGCGGATAAACTTTCGATAGTAGGAAGTCATTCCCAAAAAACTTTTCAACTCTTTAAGTGTTCGAGGAGGTGCAAGAGCCTCAATCGCTCTTACTTTTGCAGAATCAGGTTTTATGCCTTTAGAAGTGATTACGTAGCCAAGAAATTTCACTTCAGTCCTCATAAATTTTGATTTTTCCAAATTATCTCGTAAATTTGAATCTGCCAGTCTTGCGAATATAGTATCGACATTCCTCAGATGTTCGTCCGTATCTTTTCCGAATACGATTATGTCATCAATGTAGACATAGCAGATTTTTCCAATGTACTCCTTTAGGACGTCATCAATCATCCTTTGAAATATGGCGGGGGCATTTTTTAACCCAAATGGAAGTCTTAAAAATTCATATTTTCCATTCATGGTTGAGAATGCTGTTTTTGATATGTCCGCCTCCTTCATTGCGATCTGATGAAATCCTGATGTCAAATCGATAGTTGTGAAATATTTCGCATATCCTAGGCTGGCCAATGTCGCATTGATGTCTGGAATTGGGTAGGTGTCGGAGACTGTAACCGCATTTAAACGTTTGAAATCTATTACCATTCTGTACTGTTTCTCCCCAGAAGGTTGAGGTTTCTTCGGCACCACCCAAATTGGAGGGTTATATGGGCTTTTAGATAAACGAATGATACCCTCGTCGAGTAATTCAGCAATTTGTCGCTCTATTTCTACCCTCATATTTACAGGATAAGGGTAAGGCTTGGTATAAATAGGGTCCCCAGTTGTGTCAATAAGGAAATTTAGTGATTTTCCTCCTTCGAACTGACAGGTAAGGTATGGTGTACTGGAGTAGGGTAAGGTATCCGACGTGTTTTCAATCATATGGAGAACGCTGGTGGGCCGTCCGCCATAAAATTTGACTCTTCCTTGTTGTCCCGTGTCAAGTTATCGTGTTCGCTTTCCGGTTTTTCTGCCACCAAATTATTCAGCCTTACCTGCTTCGGTACTGCACCCAATGATGTCGAGGCTTCTCTTTTGAATGGGTTATTGTTACCAGGACGATTCATGGAGTTAACCTGCCTGGTTTGAATCGTGCCATCGACTTCCATTTTCTCCACATGCTTCGATGTTGTTGGCCTATCAGCAGGTTGAGTGTATCAGTTAACAAGTCCTGTTGTTTTTAATTAATATTTCATTATTCTCGAATTAACAAGTCCTGTTGTTTCTAATTAACTATTTTATTATTCTCGGCTATGCCGAGTTTTTTAAGCAATATAACTAGCTGGATCCAAAAATTAGACTGACTATTTAACTTGAAACAAATCTTCACGTAACCTGTAGCAGAGTCAGCGCTGCCCGTTTCTAACGCGACTGCGATATGAAAGTGCTGACACTGCAGAAAAATACTTTTTGACAAGATTCTCACACTTGCCGCTGCGAGAGGTATATTCTCAAGCATGACAGGAAAAAGGAAAAACATGATCATATTTTGGTCACTAAATAATATGATCGTTTGCAAGATATTTATGGGAAACCAATATGATATTGTTTTGTCTATTGGATAATGTGGGAATTTGGGAATCTTGTGTTAACTAATTGTTTTGTCTATTGGATAATGTGGGAATTTGGGAATCTTGTGTCAACTTATCCTCTAAAATTTCCGCGATACTTGTTAAAATATGGCCTGGTTCCCCATTTATTGTTGAAATGTTGTCGAGGAGGAAGGGGAGGACGTTGGTCCCCGTGTGTTAACCCTCCAGAAGGTACAACTACTCTACTGGGTGTGGCCGCATGAATTGTTCTATTCCTTAAGGTCAGGTTCTGCATATCTAAACACGATGCATATGCTTCGGACAACGTCCTCGGTTTCTGTACAATTAACATTCGGGATATCTCAGAGTCTAGGCCTCGTATAAAAACATCTAAGGCCCTATTCCGGTAAGTTTCTGTCAGGACGTCTACAGTTTCTTGGGAGTAGTCGTCACATCTAATCTTGTTTACTATTAGCGACAGCTGATGGTTCACTGTCGCATAAAACTCGTCCAGCTTTGACCCCCTCTGGATCAACTGATTTAGCTGGTATTCGAGCGTCCGAATGTCTTTTTTGTCGGCGTAGTGGAGGGACAAGACCCTTTTAATCTCTGCCCAATCTCCGTCAAGGATATTGTACGAGACTAGGGCTGAGTCTGCCTTGCCCCGAATCTTTTGCCTAATATGTTGGAGAATGGAGCGGTACAATGGTTTTTCCCTAATCACTTCATAATCCTTCAGGATTGCTTCAACACAATGGATCCACGAGATATATTGTGAAGGATTTCCTTCAAAAACCTGAAGTTCTCTTACACAATCAGGGAGTCTACCGATTTCCCTTAACTCCTACTCGTTCAAGGGTCCCGCGTTACTATGACAGATCGCCTTGCGGACTGACCTTCGTCCGTCCCTTGTTCTACCTGGCTAATTCGACCCTCAATTTGCCGAAGGTCCTGTTCTAGAGCGGCACCATGGTTTTCGATTCCGCCTAGTCGCGATTCTACTCTCCTAATCTGCTCGAGCAAAGCATTTATTCCCTCAGATAACTCATTAACTTTGGTCGACAAGGCGTCCATTTTAATCACAAATTTCTCAAAAAAATCAAAAAAAAAAGAATCACTCACCCTTGAAATCACAGTATTGCTTGTCCTTTTTGCGTAAAATTTATGGCACAGGTAGCTAGGCGTAATTTTTTTTTTTTAATTTTTGATTTTGAATATTTTTTTGCACAATTTTCTTTTTATAAATTTAGCACAATTTTTTCTTTTATTTTTTTAGCACAATTTTCCTTTTATTTCGTAGATTGTTGTTTGCTGTTGTGGTTTCCCTTACGCTTTGAAAATTTCCTGTAATAAAAAGAAAAATTAATTAGTTATGTGTATTGTTTTCCGTGTTCTTATCGGAACGGCGACATGTGCCACACACACATATCCTTAAAGGTGGTCAAGGAAGGGCTCTGTTATCCGGTTTGGTCGTCCGCAATCAGATTACGGGCAACTTACTGAGGCACGACTTTCTCCACAGCGGTAATTTGGGCCTATGGTAATCTCCAGTATGTTCTCATGTGAATACGGGAAAATCATTACCGTGGTCAAGGAGTGGTTGCCGTGTTCCCATGTGAACGACAACGTGCACCCGAATAGAGCGTACCAAGGCCACTATGTGGTAACTATTGCATGACCTCAAAAACTGCTAACCAATTGGCTTTAAAGGTGGAGGAACGCCGGCCTAGGAGTTTAGGTACGCGACGTCTCTCAGCCAATACACCTACCGCAACTGCTTGGACTGGTCCTTGTTAGTCCATTCGTGATTTCCAACAATTTTGCTCATGGAAAGTGGTTCTTGTTCACCAAAAAACTGGTTAGAGATCCTTACCACGGGTGGGGGGAGTCTCTAGGCTTTCTTGATGATCCCGCGTCCATCAAATTCTTTACTCATCAAGAAAATTGGTTAGAGATCCTTACCACGGGTGGGGGGAATCTCTAGATTTCTTTGACGATCCCGTGTCTATCAAACCCCTTACCACGGGTGGGGGAAGCTTGATAGCACAAGGAATATGCACCTATCACAGAAACGTCACAAGGATCCAGTCGTCAGGTCTTTGTTGCGAAGGTTCCTACATTTAAAGGAATCCTTTTCCAGGAACCCACTATTGAAGTGGGTCCCTGCTTGGGCGTCAGTTAACGAGTTTAAAGTTGCGAGCCGGCCACTGGCTCGTTATCCTCCACTGTAAGAGAAAAGTAAAAAGATTTAATTATGTTCTTAAGTTTATTCCCATTTGGTTTCACGTCCAAATCAAAAAAGTGAATTCCCATTTACAAAAATATAATTAAATTAACTAGCCTAAGCCTAATTATGCTAGCTCAGCGCTGCCCATGGATCGAAGCAATGACTTTTCCCCGTTGTGGTGACAGCGAATTTTTATGGGTCAAGTATCAGCATATAGTATTCTGCTTGGCCGTAATTGCGCAACTGGTTGAATGCAATGAGGTATTGTATATCAAATTGGCTTGCACGTGTAAGCTGCTGACTAGCGTGTGTTAACTTGTATTTTTAACACCCTCACTTATTGTCTATAAACATAAACATTTTTTTTTTTTGATAATATTATTTAGTATTTAGATGTGTGTAGTAGATTGATATTTTTTCTTAAGTTTACTCTTACGGCTGTTATACAAAAATATAATAAATTCAGCAATTTTAATCAAAGTTATTATACAGGGTGCTCCATCTTTTATGTCGGTATGTAAACATTGAATAACTTTGAGAAAAAACAACCGATTTCTATAAATGATGTATTTTTATTCAGTTTGGTTCTTTACAATTTTTTTGGACTAGTTTTTGAAAACAATATCAATTAAGTGGCCACCTTTATTAGCAATTACAAAATGACTCCTTTTTTCTGCGTTTGCCATTACCTTTCCGAGCATCTCGGGTGTTATAGCGTCGATTTCAGCACGAATGTTTGCCTTGAGCTCGTCAATAGTTTGAGGCTGCTTGGCGTAAGTCTTGCTTTTCAGATAACCCCACAAAAAGAAGTCCGGGGGGGTTAAATCAGGTGATCTCTGAAATCGTGCCTTTTTGCCGCGATATTTTTTCCGATATGCACGTTGAGTTAACACAATGGAACGACTGTTTTCGATGTAAAGTGTCACTATTTCAGCGCGTTGTTTCGGTGTGAAGCGTTGTTTCCTCAGAAGCCAAAATTTTCTTAACTTTATCAAACGCCTGTACTGCTTCTTGATCCAGTTTAATCGCAATATTCTTTGATTGTCTAGTGCCAATATTACCATTCTCGCCTCTAAGGTATCTTGGGAGGGGTTTCACAATTTGGGCATAATCCTTAATAAAGCGTCTATAGTATCCGGCAAGCCACAAAAATGATCTTAAGCCACGAAGGGTGGTCGGTTGCTTATACTGAACAATATCAGCCACTTTTTCAGGGCAAGTTTTCGAAGCTACAAATCCTAAAAGCTGATTGCTGGGTGTGCTGTTTATACGCTGACCAGCTCCCTGATTGCTGGGCGTGGCCGCTCCGCCGTGAGCAGATCTCAAAGAATACGAAAATCTTTCCAAAGGACTGCGTCCTTTATTGATTTTAATTTAATAATTTTTGAATTTACTATGTAAATTTCATTAATTTTGCTCACTATGTGAGTCTTTTATTTTTACAATTCACTAAACTAAATTTGCTCACTATCAGCCGTGCTCCCATTTACACTTGATTTTGCGATTTGCGTTTTTATACAAATCGTACGATTTAATTTTTAGGTGCTCCGAAATTCGTAAATTTTAGTTATCGATATGTTTCATTTTCACTTTGTTTTTGACAAGATAAAACAGCTGTTCTGGTTGTTTAAATAATTTTAAAGGAATCAAAAAATGCCATTTATTTTTTCAATTGCTTGTTTTGAAGCAAAAAAAATGCAGAAACTTCTTGAATTAAGAGAATGAAGCATCTACGGTCGAAGGCAAATGCATTTAACATGTCAGACGAAATGAGAGTTGCACACATAGGCCTAAAGTGGGCTGTTTATTAACAACGTATTTTGTAGGTTTATAAAATCATTCCGAGTGGACAAGGACACAAAGGCAACGCTGTCAGACATATCGATAGTTTCATTCATTCATTCATTTCATTTCACTTATCACTCAAAAGCAAATCGCAACTTATTGTTGTTTTGAAAAATTTTTGAACATTAAAAATTGAGGTGTAGCCAGTAAATACTTATTTAAAGAATCAAATAAATCTGAATTTGATTTTTGAGTACGCCAAAATTATTTTAAGACATTACAGAAGAACATAAAAAAAATTTTGATTTTAGTCAGTTCTTTATTTATACGAAAATGGCAATTTACTTTTCATTTCACCGACTCAACAGCAACCGATTTGAAACCGGAAAAATTTTGTGATTTACGAATATCGGAGCACGTACATTTGCGATTTGAAAAATAAATCGCAATATTTTTGCGTTTCCGAAAATGGGAGCACGGTTGTATGTGCGTTTAATTTCTGTAATTCACTATGTGAGTTAGCAAATGGGCGCCAATTAACACTGTCCTGTAGTTTCCAAGATATAAATTAACTAAAACACTTAGATTTTGTTTTATTTTATTTAATAAAAAATAGCTTTCACAATTTATTTTATTATTTTCGGCTATGCCGAACTACAATCAGTAGTTCAATTTCGGCTATGCCGAACTTTTATAATTTATTTTATTATTTTCGGCTTTACCGAATTTTACAATCAGTATTTCAATTTGGATCTAAAAATTAAACTGACTTCTCAACTTGAAACAGATCTTTACCAAACCTGTAGCAGAGTCAGCGCTGCCCGTTTCTAACGCGACTGCGATATAAAAGTGCTGACACTGCAGAGAAATACTTTTTGACAAAATGCTCACACTTGCCAATGGAATGTTATAATCATGCAGCGAGAGTCATATTCTCAAGCATGACAGGAAAAAGGAAAAACACGATCATATTTTGGTCACTAAATAATATGATCGTTTGCAAGATATTTATGGGAAACGTGAGTTAATTTGAATTTAAATTAAATGAAATTAAAAATAAAGACGTGAGTTAATTCGCATGCTCTATGCATTTAGTGGGAAACTAATATGATCTTGTTTCGTCTATTAAATAATTTTGGAATCTTGTGTTAAATTATATATATAAGTTAATCCATTTTGATTAAATAAAGAAACGAATTTAAACTTAATAAAATTGAATTTGTCTTTATGCTTTGATGATATTTTCTAGACTAAACATTTTTATTTGCCATAATTATCATAAAGCTGCAATAACGCTCTGTCCTCTGCCGCAATGTTGCTGTAGTATAATGTTATTGTAGTTTAATTTGAAAATTATGAAACATTACAGACGCAAAATCAGCACAGCGGATGCTCGTGATGATTTTGCTTGTTTATTTTATTGGAATTTGATACTGCAGTGAAGTTAACTTATATATGTATGTTTACATATCTACATAATAACATACTATTCCTGAGTACTTAGCCTAATGCAACCACTGCAACCACTGGATACGCTGTTGTCTTATATTGCTTTAGCTTAAGTCAACAGTGGAAATTTATTTACTTATCTCTAAATTTAATGTTTATTCTCACCAAGCCATATGTTTTAGCTTGGTGGCAGTAGTGATGATATTTGATTCCTCAAGTTCAACGTTTTCTTCAATGTCACGTTGCTTGGGATTTTTCGTATATGTAACTCTCGTTGTGACTTCACAGCCACAAACTTCTATAAAGTCAGTTGCTGAAATAATATTGAGAGACTTAACTTTAAGTGTTTTGTCATAAACTATGACTACACCACCACCGCGTACAACAGAGGAAGGACGTTCAAGCCTAACTAAGTCGAAATTCTTGAATGAAAGAGTGTCAGAAGGTAGTAAAAAAAGTCTCGGAAAGACATCCAATAGATATACTATTACCAAAAAGATATTGTTCCAATAATAATTTTTTTATTTTTTGCGCTCGTGCATTTAAACTGAGCGATTTTCATTAGATAAATTCATGTTTTTAAGGATAGCACTGAACATGAGTTTCCGGCTTTATAGTTATTCGCACATAGCTCCTTGATAATAGATTCGAAGAAAGGTTTTATAATTTTAACTTCCTCTGCACTGGAGGCGTTAATCTGAGTTTTGATGACCGCCTCAATGTCGGCTTCTTAACTTCTCTGTGAACCTGTACAACATTGAAGGGGTACAGGTAGAAAGCTGCTGCTACATCTGCGATTTGCAGAAGGTTTCTATGTGTCTTTCGGCTCATCCATCTTTTAGAAGTACCAGCACTTTGCCTCCAGGAGGTCTTTTCGCACAGCAGGAGTTCTGTGAAGTGCAACAGGAAGGCTCCGCAGTCATAACCATTGTCCAGCTCTGGTACTTCTGCGCAGTATCCTGGCACCAGTTGTTCTTTGAAAGCGTGGTCACTCTTACCCAGCCGTGCCTGATGTCCGGCTGCTAAGTACTCGCGAAGATAGCAGATTTGTTTGGGAGTTGAAAGAGAAGAATATTTAGTTACATTGCTTATGTAAACATATAATCATACAGTGGATGATTATATGTGTCCAATGAATTTAAAAAATTAACATCAGCAGTTTTGATGTGAAGTTATTTAGGAGGAAATGCACAGTGGGATGGGTTTACATACAATCATACAGTGGTATGATTATGTGACAATATTCATTAAGTACATTGATAAGACATTTCTGATCTATGATCAGTTTACTATTAACAGTCTTCAATGTAAATGGACATTCGAGTTTCTTTATTCCTTTTAAAAATTTCACCTCCTGAAAATTGTTTTTGGATATCCCAGTATCCAAAAGAAATATTAGCATTTGGAACTTACGACCCAAAATGCGTAAAAAAGTATGTGAGAAACCATATCTTTTTTGTTTAAACTAGTGAATTAGATAATATTTAATTTAGCGTTTTTCTTTAATTCAAATCAATTAATTAATTGAAAATTAACAAGTATTTTTAGCTTTTCACTGTATTCACATTGAATTTTTTTTTTGCTTTCTTTCTTCGTTACCTTTTCTTGGAATAAAATTACTAATAGAAAAATTGACTGCAGAACGAGTTGAACTCGCGCACAGTAGATATAACAGTGATAACAATACTCGAGTGATATGGCTTTTATATCAAAAATCAAAAATCCATAGCATAAAGCTTTGCGAAAAAACTGATTATGCAATGAAACAACATGCGACGCGCATGAAAAAGTGATAATTCAATTGTTGAATTTTTTCATCTGCAGGTCAACATATTTAACGCTGCGATGAGCGATGACGTGAATTACATATACCATAAAACACAGCAATGAAACTTAGGTTTGTTGTTTATTGTATAACGGAATCTTAAGACTAGCTTAATACATTTTTCTTACTCTACTTTATGCTGTACTTGGCGTTCGAGTTCGGCTGGCCTTGAGTGCAAAATATGTTATTCAGCGTATTTTGCATTTGGAACGGCAGCCGAACTCGATACCTCCAGTTATGCAGTAGCGAAATCCAAAAGATAAGGCTACTGCATAGAACGGTTTGTTTATTCATACATAGCAACATACATATTTAATTATTTGATCTTCAAATATGTATGCAGGTATGTATGTATGTCTCTATTGAGTGCTACGATATATGTAAATAAGTTCTTGCTTATGGAATGTGTATGTATGTCTCTATGGAGTGTGTTGTGTTCCTAGTATTTGCAGTGACATATATATATATTTGGTTGTTTGGAGGTTCACATTATTTGTCTCTAATTCACGTGCTAATGCCAAAGCACCCGGGAGGTTGCCTGGCTTCGACGAAAATCAAATATCGCACATTGGTTTGTTTAAACCCGAAATGAACACACGGAGCGCGTCCTCTCTATACTTTTCCGTGAGTGCGGTTATAAGGCTTTCATTACCCTGATTCGTCATAATAACCTTATTTATAATGAGCGTTAACTTTTTTTCTACTTCTTCGTAGAACCTACGATGCTCAACCGTCCCTGCCTTAAAGTTGAGAGCTGTTGTTCTATCATGTGAATTGGGCGTTTATCCGCAAAAGAAAAATCTAAACGTGCCATTATGGCATTAAAATTCAGCACTGTATTAAACGATGCCAGTGTTGCATCAGCCCTGCCCGTTATTTAATCCCGAATTATTGCCAATGCTTGGTAGTGTTTCGAACTACCAGCATGTGGTTCAAATAACTTATACGCAGCATATGCCTTCATCCCCGTTAAATTCTGGCAGAGTTTTTACGATGTCTAGCGATTCCCCACATTCTACATTCGGACGTATCATAACCGGCTGGTACTCGTGTACCTGGCTAGGTGCCCCTAAGTTATCTACTCTTTGCTCTAACTGGGCTATGTGCGCCCGGAGTGTTTCCGACACTCTATTGGCCATTGCTTTAAGCATTTCTCACTTGGTTATCTCTGACTAAAAAAAATAATTGTGCCCGTTTCGCATAATTATAATTGAGCTTGTTTCACTTAATTTTTTTGTATTACACTTACAATACCTAAATTTATAAATTTATTTTCTTAAATAAAATTGTAAAGCTTACAATAATATAATTGTCTGCATCTCCTGTGAGTTAAGTTTTCCTTCCGTTTGTTTTTCTCTTATTCTTTCTATGTGTATTCAGAGTCGTTGGGTTTTTTCTTATCCTTTGTATGTGAATTCAGAGTCGTTGGGTTTTCTCTTATCCTTTCTATGTGGATTCAGAGACGTTGGACGCCACTTGAGGTGAGTCCGAATTAATTTTTAATGACTGACTCGTTTGCTGTCAAACTCCGACTGGTTTTTATTTTGTAAAATTTTAAAACTCAGTTACAATTTTTGTACATAGACTTAATTCTTGGAAAAAATATAATAAAAAAATACTCTTATCTTAATGCAGCTGCTTATGTTGCCGAGTTAAATTATTATTGTTGTCAAAGAATGTTCATATTTCACTGCAGATGCAGTCGTTTATGTTGCTGTTGTTGCCATTCCACGAAATTCGTCTTAGCATGTGAAACTATGCTTAGTTGAATTGAATTGTTATTGTTGTTGTTGGTACTTTTTATAACTAGGGGCGCATGTGGGCCTAGGTCTTTGACTAAGTCGACACTTCAAATTTTCTTATCTTTTAATTTATAATCAAACTCCACAATGTTTTTATTCCTGGTGAAAATCATAGTTTGGCATTTATCGGGATTAAGATGTAAGTTATTTTTTGAACACCAAACCTCAAAGGATTTCAAATCAAATGAAGTGGAATAGTATTATCAACCCCCTTCACGTTCCTGTAAATTTTCATGTCATTTGCATATATTAGCAGATGGGAGTTTTTAATAACATGTGTAACATCATTAATCGCTCAAATTAACAGGATTGGCCCCAGGTGGCTTCCTTGTGGAACACCTGATGCCGCGCTAAATGGGGAGGAAAACACCCTCCGAAATCTTATTTGATATGAGCGATCAGATAAATAATATTCAATCCAGCTGACAAAATTTAAAGGGAATCCAAGCTTCTTTAATTTAAAAAAAATCAAATTATGTGGTAATTTGTCAAATGCTTTACTGAAGTCAGTGTAGATGCAGTCAACTTGCCCACCAGAGTCCAAAGAGCTTAATGCAAAAGAGGTGAAATCAAGGAGGTTAGAAACTGTAGATCTGCCATTGGCAAAACCATGCTGACGAGTTGTTATGACTTCACTACAGCACACCTTAACCTGATCGTATATAATATCGAGCCCTAACCGCAAAAATAACTTAACCAACAAAAAGTAAATTTTACAGGAGAGGGTTATTTTTTTATTTTCTTCGCATTTAGTAAAGCTATCAACGTGGAATTCAGTTAATAAGCTTTATTTTGTGTAAGATGTGCGATACAACTTGTTTCATTTGAGTATCTCTATTATAACGGGTGTTTTTGGCAGTTAAGTTATTTTCGCCGTCATAAAAAACAAGCTATTATGCATGTTGGTTAAGTTTTTTTTATATTTTTCAAGAATACCTACCTGAAATTAAATCTTTGTGTCACAAAACATTTGTAGTCTACCAAAGGAAGTAAAAGACTGAAATTTGGATTTCTCCAACAAGGGGGCACTCTCGCACAGAAAATAACTATTACACATAAAAATTCTCATGTATTCATAGTTTTAATTTCCGGATAGATTTTTTAATATTTAATTTTGATATAAGTCCTGTGACTTTGAATAAACTATTGAAAGTATAAACAAACAAAAGGATAAGCGAAACCAAAATTTAGTCTGCAGTGTCTTCTTCATCCGTTTCAGGTAAATAATCCTTAATACCCTTATCGTGCTTCAGGTTCAAGAATTCATTATGAAACTTTTGCGGTATTATGTTTTTATCACAAAGAGATATTAAATCTCTGAACTTCGCTGAAGAAATTTTTAGCGGACTTGCGTATAGAAGAGGAGGTCCATTGAATTCAATGTTTGAGTTGCGTCTTGTTCGAGCAATTGAGTCGAGGTTATACTCTTTTGTTTTGGAGTCCTCAAAATATCCATATTTCAGTTGAATCACTTGGCTATTTTTTTCAAATTTTGCAGAGCGTAATGTCTTAAATGATATTTTTACTGAAGTTGGAAACATTGCTTGAGAAAATGTTTTCCAATCTTTAAAATCTTCATGATTCATTAAAATACATTTATAGCCTGATGGATGTGTTCTCGCACTTGAAATTAAAGCCGAAACATTTCTATCACGTACAAACGATTCGATGGTGCTGTGAATAGAATCAGCGGGCATAATAGTATGTCCAGATAATAAATAAGTTATTTTGACATTTTTAATAAATATTGAGTTTTCGAGAAAGAATTTTAAAGTAGCAAGCATGGCTCTGTTACGGTTCTGGCCAGCGCAACTGTCGCAATAAATACTAACTGAGGTGTAAATTCTTTTCATATCTAGAATTTTTAAATATTGAAAAATAAACGTACAAATTTCATTGAATCCCCGTTTTCCATCAGCCTCTCCCCACAAAAAGCAGTAACCATTCCAGGTGCCGTTTTCATACACTAACGAAAGTGTGTAGTGTGAATATTTTCGTGAATAAAATAATGTTACGCTTTTTCCGTGGGGTGTATTTAAAACTTTTTGAAGGTCAAAACTAGCATGCAAAAATTATGAATTTGATTTAGGTTGCTTCTGTTCTTCCAAAAGTACTTCTTTACACTTGTCTTTGTTCTTAATATGATTTTGGTACTCTTCAGTTTGTCTTAAAATATTTTTTGTTTCGATGGCCGAATTATTATACTTTTTACAAATGACACATTTATCCTTTTTAGGCAAGTGGAAACCTATATGAAAATTTTTCTTAAAAATATTGCGAAAAACTCTTATGGACAGCAGAGCAGATCCCTTGTTGATGGTTTTTAATGCTCAGCATAAAGTCTATGTAATTCAGTTATGTTGCGAAACTCTTTTGGTAAATATAACTTGTTGATTTTATTAGGGCAATAGTGTGAGCGAACTGCTGGCAACTGTTCAATAAAAGATTTTAAAAGGCTAACATTGGCTTCTTTTGACTTATTATGAGGTATAAATTTATTTGTATTGGCACAAGCTTTTTTTAATTTTTTTTTTTTTCATTTTCCGTTGCGGATCTTAACATTTGTTGGGATATGTTGAGCGTTGTAACCAAAAACTGTTGACACACTTTAAAACTTTTATGATTATACTTAATGGAAAAATTATAGGTGTAAAGTCTTTTGCTACTTTCTGTTGTTTTTCGGCCAACGCTTTTACGAGTGATGCAGGAAAGCAACCAATCCCTTTGTCGCATTTTGTTGCCCATACCCCAAAAATATTTTTTAATGGCCGAACGATCACTCTCGGAAGAATTTTTGTCACAGGCATTTCCACACTTTGTATTATTATTTTACTCCAGTACATCGTGTTTTCTTCTTCATAAGCTTCTGCGGTAAAGTTTTCTGTCTTTTGTAGCCCCTCTTTCCAACACAAATTTCCTCCTCCAGCTCAGGTGCTAAATTTATAGCCCTTGGTTCTAACGAAAAAATTGCCTCTGATTCGCTGTCACTAGAGGGAACAAGCGATTTTTTAATTAAGAACTGAAATAATCACATTTTTATGACGCGATATAAAATATTTCCTTATTATAAGTACTATTTTTAACCAAACGACACAATTACCTTTGGTTGCCACAACGTCATACTCCACAAATACTATTAAACTACGAAAATAATAAAATTTCTTGAAAAAACTTAGCTTATTTAATATTATTTTTTGCAAATACAAAAGTGTAATATCCGCTAGAAATCAAACGCGTGCTTTTCAGGTAGTTTAACAGCAGAGAAGAAGGAATTTATTATTCATCACATACTTATATATATGTTACCGGCCAAGCTAGTTTTTAGGATAGACTAGTTTTTCCTAGGCCAAACTAGTATATCCGAAGCGTGTTAGGATAAACTAGTTTAGCCTAGGAAAAACTAGTTTGTCCTGATAAAAAAATTTACCATTTCAGGACAAACTAGTTTGGCCTAGGATTAACTGGTTTTTCTAAATCAAATGTTTTGAGTTCAGTTGCATAGTTCAGCTTTCACTAATTCTACTCTTTTTTTATCACTCCCATCCGTACAAACCGATCCACAATTGAAAAAACGCGATTGTATTTCACATACTTATGTACATATTTCAAGTACATAATGCCTTCGACTCAATTTGAGTTATTTCACTTATTTTTGAATATTAAAATGAAAAAACCAATACCTCGGCAACAATTTTAGAGCTCCTATGTTTCGTAGAAAATAATTTTCTTGATTTTGTTTGACGAGTTTTCGTAAACAGCGATTAAAAAATCAAATTCTAAATTTCATATTGGTATCGGTTAAAGAAACAATAAAGAAAAAAAATAATTTGAAAATAAATTAAGTTTTATTTATAGGCAATGTTTTAAAAACATTAATGTGTATTAATATGATTTTTTATAAAAAGTTAAGTTATATAAAAAGTTAATGCTTTCAAATATTTGTAAAATATTTTGACTTTTTGAGTGTTTTAATTCAAAGTTTTATTTTGAATTATGAGCTATTTTCAAACAATTAAAACCAACACCAAAGTGATATTGATAGATGGCAAATAAAAATTATCGCACCAGACGAACATAGTGAGCATAGCTAGTGAAAAAATGTTTATTATTATTGAATTTAGTGATAATGGAAAAATGCTTTGCTATCACTTAAGTATTTTAGTGAAAACGGTAATTTCTAATTTAGTTCAGTACCGTGTTGTCTGCCTAGTTCGAAATCAAGTTTTTTGGTTCAAAAATTGCTAGAGAGCACAAGTCTTGTCGGAAATGATCAATTTTTTTTTTTTAAGTAAAACTTACCAAAATTCTAATTAACCATCGAGTCCAAATATTGAAAAAAATAGTTTTTAATTGTAATATTTTAAATTAAAAAATTTTTATTTTTGTTTTTGGTAATAGGCGGAGAGTCCGCTGTAGAAAAGTCGAGTGTATAAGATTTACGGGAATGATAGTAATGCATTTTGGTTAAACTAACCAACTAGGGTTACCTTGCCATAGCCTGTCTTTTGGTATACATTTTCAGCTGTATGTAATATACTATAATTTTAATTAAAACAACAAAATTGGCTAAAATTCGAGCATTTTCGAGCATCAGGACAGGCTTTGGCAAGGCAACTCTTGCTGGTTAGTTTCACCAAAATGCATTACTATTATTCCCGTAAATTTTATCCTGTAATCTTATACACTCGACTTTTCTATAGAGGGCTCTTGGACTATAATCGAATAATTTTGTTCGGGCCCCACGATTTATTGGCATTTCAGTTGGTTTTAATTTAAAAAAAAAATTACTCATTTCCGAGAAGGTTTGCGCTCTCTAGCAATTTTGGAACCAAAAAAATCGATTTGGGAGCATTAAATTAAATATTTGTGCTTAGTGCCACTTAGCTCAGCAAAATTTTAACTTTAAACACTTAAAAAAAAAGTGTTTATTTGTTTTGGCACACTGTGCTCTGATGGCATTTTGAATTGCAAAGTATCTTCTTTTTCTTGCATTGACATCTTTTCGATGTACAGTTTTGGGTGCATGTGCATCTAAGAAATCCTTGGTCTGTTCCTATCGATTGTTTCGTAGCTGCAGCCCTTAACGATATAGATTTGTCGTGATTTACTTCTTCTGGTTTTATAAATGTTTTCTGACATAAATCAAATTCAGTTCTGAAAAAAAAAAAGATTTTATTAGAAAACATTCATAAGCCAAGTACCTTAAATTTAAACCCCTTTCCCACAAAGCTCATATAAGCCAATCACATTTCTTGAAAGAAAATAACTACAAAGATGCTTTCTTAAGATACAAAATAACATGTAATATACGTTACCTGCAATAACGTTTCTGAAGTGTACCGTGCTTAGTAGAAATTTTGTGAAGACCATCTGGATTTTTATTATTCTTTTTCAACTTCTTTTGTTGGCACGTTTCGCACATTGACAAATACAAATTTATCGTTTCCTTTGTCACGTTTGCATATTTTTTCGATGTTTCAGACAACATTCTGTCACGACCACCGTGACCGATAGCACCATGAACCGCATCAAGTACATCGTACAATTCCTCAGCCGGAACAAAGTACTTTACTTCATTTTTACTTCTTACAATAAGTTTATTAAAATTTCCAATGTTCAGCACAGCAAATCTATTTATTCTCCGTTTTTGAAGGGTGGTCTTTATTTTAGCTTTTTCAGCTTCTTCCACTTCAATTATAAGTTTTAAATAGTTTTCCTTTTTAATTACATTGAAATGAGAAGTAGCTTTTTCTTCTTCCATTAATAAATTTTCAGTTAAAAACCGAACTCTCCATTCCGTTTGGTCAGTAGTAGATGGTTCATGCATAATGGCAAAATAAATTATTTTAAAAAACTTTAATAACTAATAATTTAAGAACACTTTTTATTCGCCAACTGCGATTCAATTTTATTGAATGCACAAATTTGTAAATAACTCGCTACTTTTTGCAGAAAGCTTCTTTTTTTTTGGTTAGCCCAGTTCACATTTATGCTATTTACACACACCGAATCTGAGTCGACGCACAAGTTCGCTGATGTGTAAACGTAGGTTTGAGCGTCGACGTTCAAATGTCAAAAATCCCTAAATTAATATCTAAGTAAAATAAATTTTTAAAATAGCATTGAGCTAAAATAAATCTTAAAATTTAAAAAAATAAATTTTAAAATACGAACACCAAAGAAAAATAAGAGAAATCATCTTTTATTATTAATTTTTCTTCTTAATCTTAGACTACGTCTTAACAAACTATTTTTTCTGAGTTTTGAGTAGCAATTAGTTCCTGTGGCTAGAAAGTTTTTAAGCTATTTCGGTATATTCTGAAGCACCTATCTTTTTAAAATCCTTCGCGATGAGCGTAAACTTAGAATTATTGGTAAGCTGGAGAGAATACGACCTTCTAAACATAGAATTATTGGTAAGCTGGAGAGAATACGACCTTCAGTGCCAATTTAGCAGCACTATTTGCTAATAACATTGGGCCAAATTCATATTTTAAGCTTCTAACTATATTCGTTGATACGAACTCTGTGGCGGTATCTGCTACGGTGATACTTGATTAAGAACTACCGCACTTTTGCTCCATGTAAGGTGATCATCAATTTGATTATCGCTTTTTTTGCGATTGACAGCTATTTAAACGTCGTGTTCATACATTCGAGTATTTTTTTTTTATTCAACTACAAAAAAAAATCATTTAAGTCAAGTTCATAAAGTACAGTGAATACTTCATTGCAGATCTTTTTTTTATGGCGGAAACAGAGATAAAAATGTATAAGTTAATAGCAAAATTAACATATCAGAACAAACTGAAGAGTAGAGCATTCTTGTTTGCTCTTTATTTGCTTGACTCCTATGAGGAGATTTTTTAGAATTATTGCCTCAACAAAACATTATTTAAAATTACAGATATGACTACAAAATGACATTTCAGAACTGTAATTGCTGCGAATAATCAAGGATTTTTGCGATAGCCTTTACCCAGAGCAAAGGATTGTTGATTATCAAAAACGACAGTCAATTTAGCAACAATCAACTACCACCTAAGCCGATTCCACCCCTATATACTTACTTTCGGGATTGACTGTGTGGACCCAATCGTAATGATGATGGCATGAGAGCGTCGCACTGAAAAATCAAATTATTCTGAATTTTAACGTAGCAAGTTTTCGTCAAATAACTGTTCAACCTAAATTAGAGCGTTGGGCGTTGACTTTACCAGCGCTACGCTTTGAAGTTGAGCGCTGAACCTAAATAAGAGCGTAGCGTTAAGTGTCATGTAGAGTTTATTTGTTAACTGTTTGTGACAGAAAAAAAAATATACACAATAAAATAAAAAATTAGCTGCCAACGCTTTGTCAAAATTGGAAAATCGAATACGCTGGCGTTAGAGCGTTGCTTATTTCGGTTGGCTTCATATAAAATGTATGTGCATGAGAGAATTTTGACAGCTAAACGACGCTGGCGCTCTAATTTAGGTTGAACAGTAAGAAAATCGGAACTTGTCATTGTGCAAATATCGAACAGAACTTATGCATAAGTGTCAATGATATTAAACACAGCTAATCTGCATTTTTGAACACATTGACACTTATCAAAGAAGTAGATAGGAAAGAACTAGACTCCGAGCTTTTTCCCTGAATTAAATTTTGGCGAGCCGAATGAAAGCTGGAACCAATGAGAATTACGAACCAAAATCCTATTGGATTTTATATCTGATTTTGTTCGGCCGAACGAATTCACAATGTTAAATTCAGACCATTTTGTATTTTTTAATTTATTTATTTTCTTAAATTCATAAAAAAGTTATTTGAATATTAGAAAATGAAAATAAATAAATTGAAATTCAAAAATAAGGAAAACTTGTTGAGAAAATCATTCAATTACGATGACTTACATTTAAACCTGCATTGGAGAAAATCAATTTTTATATCTACCAGGCAACCAGCAAATGCATTAGCATGATTTTTATTTTGACTTCTTCAAACTTGCAAATTTGCAAGTGACTTCTTCAAACTTGCAAATTTGCAAGAAAATCCCTTGCTCAGCGGGGGCGATCTTTCGACTATTACTGGACCAGGAACGGGTTCGGCATCATTTGATTCTTTGGTTCGCCAAAGTATCAGAATCGCAGAACTATGAGCAGTTCGGATCGCTCACTGATATCGGCATTCAAAGAAATATTCACAATGGCTGATCGTATTAAATACATCTGACAATGTATACCAAAAGACAGGCTATGGCAAGGCAACCCTAGTTGGTTAGTTTAACCAAAATGCATTACTATCATTCCCGTAAATCTTATATTGTAATCTTATACACTCGACTTTTCTACAGCGGACTCTCCGCCTATTACCAAAAACTAAAATAAAAATTTTTTAATTTAAAATATTACAATTAAAAACTATTTTTTTCAATATTTGGACTCGATGGTTTATTAGAATTTTGGTAAATTTTACTTTAAAAAAAAATTGATCAGGATCGGATCGGATGGGAGTGATAAAAAAAGAGTAGAATTAGTGAAAGCTGAACTATGCAACTGAACTCAAAACATTTGATTTAGAAAAACCAGTTAATGCTAGGCCAAACTAGTTTGTCCTGAAATGGTAAATTTTTTTATCAGGACAAACTAGTTTATCCTAACACGCTTCGGATAGACTAGTTTGGCCTAGGAAAAACTAGTCTATCCTAAAAACTAATTTGGCCGGTAACATATACATACATCAGGGTTGTTAATATCCAAGTACATACTTATGTTTAATTACAGTTACATAAAGTTGTTACATAAAGTGTGTTACATTATGAGAGAATGCACTACAATACCCCCCTTTTAATATATGTAAAACACCCTTTTTTGTAACTATTAAAAATACAATGTATAGTACATAATTCAAATATTATTACTTCTGTTTCTTTAAAGAAATTAAAAATCTCTAAACCGCCTTAACCGACTGCGCCTTTATTTAAAATAAACAAACGAAACAAAAACACACGTTCACGTTTTAAATTTATTTATTTAATTTGAATGCATTTCGACTCGCATTGAGTCATCATCAGCAAAGTGAATTAAGGACTAACTAAAACCAATTACAAAAATAAATATTGCACCTAACATTAATCTTTACGTACAAAGCTTAAAACAACATTAATTTCTTTAAAAAAATTTGCATATATAAGCAAGACTGTGCGGTTTATGTCCTGATTATTTGTAATATTTTTTACTAATAATAATTAAATTCTGTTTCTTTGTCTTAGATTATATCGATTATTATTTCCATCATTATTTTTCTCGTTTAGTTGAACGTTAATGTTCTGTTAATTTGACTTTTCATTTAACATTTCATTAATATTAGCTTCTTCAGCTATATTAGCATCTCTTAATTCTACCAAATTTTCATTGTTTAATTCTATGCTTCTATTTCCCCCAGAAAAAATTTCTAAGTGGCGATTTGGAATCTCGTCTTCTTTGACCGGCTCCGGTCAATTTTTGCAGTACACAGTTAAATATTAGTTCCTTCTCTGATGCTGGAAAAACAGCTATCTCGACTGCTAAGGAATCCATCGTTGATAAGAATAGCACAAGTTCACTTCTGCTTCCGTTGAATGAATTAGTTGCTCTTAAGGTGTTGAAAATTAATTCCCTTTTTTCACTTAGGTTTGCCATGTTGAACAATTTAAAGTTGTTGATAAGTTTGACAATATACGTGGTTCAATTTATTACGTGTGTCTTATTTATTACGTTTAAATCGATCTTTGATTTATTATAAATTTTACTTATATTTTATTATTGATGATGAAACGTATTTTATAAGTTCGTTTAAAGGATACTTTGCGAGTATCCTACCGACTGCGCCAGTGAGAATAAAAGATTACTTTTTGATTCGAGTGTAATTTTATTTCTGATTTTTAAATCTTAAACTAAACATAAAGTAGCTGCTGTTGCTTCCATTCCTCATTCCATATTTTTAGCAATCGAAGCATAAATAATCCATTTTCAATTTCATCATAAAGCAGAAGTATTTCAAGTCATTGATTGATATGGGTTAAGCTGAGGTTGCATATTTAGGCATGGATTGTTTACGTTAACTAAATGGAATAGTGTCACTTGATACGATTGTTTACATTAAACGAAATGGAATGAGCATTGGAAGGAAGCTTTAATGTGGTCATATAGACCGTATACGTTCATACGTTACTCATACATGTGCATACAAACCATGGGATTTGCATTGTCAGCAACATCGCACAGTTATCGCCTACTTATGCTGAGTGAACTTGATATATTCACTAATCATAAACAAACGAATTTACAGTGGGACACCAAAGGAGAATACTTTGTTATTTTTCTCTTTGGTATCCCCCTTCACATTCTGAGAGGGGATAACTGTACCCCTTGTGGGTATCGTGAAAAATAATCGGCTACGTTCGCACCAGACTTGACATATGCATTATCAAATTGATAACCTGTCAAAACTAAAGCAATGCGTTGTAACCTACTTGAAGCCATTATTGGAATTCCTTTTTTTGGGTTGAAAATGTGTTGCAACGGCTTATTATCCGTAACTAAAGTGAACCGACGCCCGTAGAGATATTGGTGAAACTTTTTTACACCAAACAAAATAGCTGCCGCTTCACGATCTAGCTGTGAGTATCTTTTTTCAGTCTCAGAGAGCGTTCTTGAGGCGAATTCTATCGGGGATTCATCTCATTTTTCATTTATTTGAGCTAAGCACGCACCCACTCCTACAGGACTTGCGTCAACTGTCAACCTAGTTTTGTAATTTGGATTAAAATGCGCTAAGCAACTCTCAGCTGTTAACAATTTTTTTAATTTTTTAACTGCTTCGGAACACTTTTCCGACCAAACAAACTCAGCATTTGCTTCCAACAATTTATAGAGCGGGTTTAAAACAGTTGACACTTCAGGTAAAAATCTCCTATAAAAATTAATCACCCCTGCTTGTAATTCCTTCAAGCATGAAGGATTCGGTATTTTTAAAATTTCTTTAACCTTTTCTGGGTTCATGTGTAATTCATTTTTATCAATCACATGCTCTAAATACAAAATATTTTTACTGAAAAATTCACATTTTTCACTGGAAAGCTTTAGTCCAGCGTTTTTTAATAACGTAAGCACTATCTCTAGTCTTTCTATGTGTAATTTTCTATTAGGAGCGGTTATCAATATGTCGTCTAAGAAAACTATGACACCCTCTACTCCTGACAGCAAGGCATCCATTATTGTTTGGAAGATTGCCGGTGCCGACGCTAACCCATAAATCTAAAATCACCACAAATGCGTATCGAACCGTTTTTTTTAATAATTGGTACCGGTCTCGGTCTGAAAAATGTAGGTTCCGTGCGCTCTTTCACTTTCAAGGTTGCTATGCATTTATTAAAATGGCCTAAGCTGCCGTCAAACAATTCACAAACTTTTTTCACAATTTTCTCTTCATCATTGAGAGAAGCTTGGAAAACAAAATTTAAATTATTAAATTTTATTTTGAACTGTTTCAAAAAGTCCCTGCCTAGCAGTGGTGGAGCACCATTTCTAATAACCACAAATGGAATCCAAACACATTCGTTTTTAAATTTAACATTTAATTTGCACACCCCTAATGGACTGATATACACACCATTATATGTTTTCAGCAACATCTACGTTTCTTGCAACTTAAATTTCGAGTAACATTCCATATACATTTTTTCTGAGATTACATTATTCTCAGAACCCGTGTCTAACTCCATAAAACAGAGTTTACCATTTATAAAATTTTTAATTTTAATAGGACCATCATTTTCACTATTAAGTGAAAATAAACTTAATAGAGATTCGTCCGCATCACTCATAAAATTAAAATTTTTTCCGTACACATTTTCTTTAAATGCCCTCTTCGATTACAAGAATTACATTTATAATTTTTAAACTTACAACTTTCGCTTTTGTGTAGGAAGAAAAACGGCACTTTTGGTCCAAATTTTAATTTAATGTAAGTAAAAAACAACTACATTAATTTTCCCGAGCTTTCGTTGGTTATTTTCAAACTTCTTCAGGGTAATTTTAATGATCTAAAAATGGATTTTTTTATAAACATAAGTATTACATGATTTTTTGCACTTTTTCTTACATATATGTGGGTTTAGTATTCCAAATAAAACAGCTTCGTTCATTTAAATAACTTTATTTAGTTTTAATTTACTTTTGTAATGAATACATTTAATAATGTTTTATTATTCACACAAATTTAGAGTTAACTTTAAAAAATAATGCAGTTCACGTTGTTGCGCTTTCAAAAATCGTCAAACAAGTGTCGTTCGTTTCTTCTTGTCTTTCTTCGTTTCTTTTTTGTCTTTGGTTATTCTGTCAGTTGTCAAGTGTTGCCGTGTATCCCTTACTTTGTGTGTTACCGTTTATACTACATTCTATACAGGAATCCCACATATATTTTATGATTACATTGACTTTTTCATTTATTGCCGCTTTCCCGAATTAACTCTAAACATTGACATACAAAAGATTAACATTTAAAATATTTACAAAAAAACGGACAACATCAAAAACGCAAAAACCAAAGCATATAACATTCAAACAGCACTGACTTAGATAGCTAAATTGTAGTTGCAGCACAGATTGTCTTTGTCCTCCTTTGTGTTCATCGTTGTTGTTAATTTTTACTGGATTCGCAAGCTTTCGAGTGTGTAGCGCCTTTGTGGTTATCATAATCACACACTTTGCATACTTGTTGTTGTTGTCTCTGTGCTTGCTGTTTTTGTTGTTCATATGAATTACGCCATTTGCTGTGCTTCTGTTTCGGTTGCTGCTGTTGTTGCTTCTGAGCCTCGCTGCTTTTCTTTGTAATAAAATTGAATTGTTCGTCCTTAACCTCAACCGTATATTGCCGTTGCACATATTCAGCGTGATTGGCAATTTCCAAAATAGTTGATTTCAGGGCTAAATAAATCCGTAGAAAATGATTCATTAAACAAATTAGCAAACAACCCGGCTATAATTTGTGGGTCGCTGGTGAGCCCATCAACTGTTTTAAACTCAGATGGAAACCCGTCAGATTTTTTTTTTAGAATTAATAAAACCCCAAAAATTCTTGGGGTCATGAAGAATATTCAGCCTAATATGATTCAAATATTCAGAATCAACTAAAGCTGACATATCTTTAAATTCAAGAAGCAGTAGCTGATTTTAAAAGGCGCTGTTGTTGTATTATTATTTTCTTTGTTACACTTAAAAATACAAATGTTACATTCTAAATCTTAAGATGCAAAAGCTCCCCGTCTTAAACTAACTATTTAGAGCTAAGTTGTAAAACATTAAAATATTTTGACTGGTTGAACTGGTTGATCTTTGGTACATTAATATTTTATTGATCCAATATAAATAAAGAGTCTAAGTAGTTTAAAGAAAATTATTATACTTATATTCCTGGGTTACCCTGTTGCTTGTTGTTGTTGCTGTTTCCTTGACGGTGCATGTTGTTGTTGTTGTTGACTGCTGCTGTTATCATACTAGTAAGTAGTTGGGGATGATTTGGGGATGAATTAGCAAATCTTAACTTGCGCACAGCCTGACGATATAGGCAATTGTGAGTGACCTGTATCTAATTCGAAATACACTCCGAATTAAAAATGTGGAAGCAGGGGGTTATGCTTAAATTTTCACCATCTTTTATCTGCTGCTTACACACACAGCAAGGATTATCAGGTACGTCACCCAGAGTAGACATGTTTTCAGTACTGCGACGCAGAGGCATTTTTTACTGTATTCGCGACAAATCTAAAAAAAAAAAAAAACGGAATTTCTTGACCGGCGGTAAAAGTAAAATCAAATGGCCGAAAAGTATAAAATTTAGATATATGAAAAAAATTGCCGAAAATTAAATTTTTACGATAGCCCGTGGAAACTTACACTGTTTTTCCAAAATATCAAATTCTAAATTTTTGTAAGTGTTTATCAATTTATAACATAACTACATTAATTCAAACATTAGTTTCAAATGTTAAATTTTTCTTTTTGACAGAAAAATTTTAAAAAAAAATTTATTTATGACAGCTTGGTCCTATTTAGAACTTTCAAATTATTTTGTTTTTAACTATCCAAAAAAAATATTTTCTCCATTTAAACACAAACCCGAATTACGACAATTTCAAGTCGCAATAAAGCGGTCGACAAGCGCAATGATATGCAACTATGTCGCAACGTCCAGCAAAATTTACTACGACTTGTGGCCGCGATCCGAAAAAGAGCATATCAATATATAAAAAAAAAAATCAAAATTACTGAAATTTACTTAATTTCAAAAAAAAAAAAAAAAGAATTCGAAACATTATTCAACTTGAAGTTGTCGCTGCAGGCTGGCGCTCCGCAGTGGCCGTACGTAACAACTTACGTTTTTATATTTCAGGTGAACTTTATCCAAATAAATAAAATGTTTTGTTTAAGTTTTCTAAACTATAATAGATTTTATTAATCTTTGTTGTTTAACAAAAAAAATGTTTTTTTAAGGAGACGCACAAAAGATTTCTTTCTTTGTTAACGCAGAAAAACGAATGAATGAAACGAAAAAACCGAGACAAATGAAAAAGTAAAAGAATAACAATGAATTTATGTGTTGGATTTTATTCAGAGTTTAGTGTTGCCGTTCATGTTGATTCGTCATTCTTTGTCCAACTTTAGATACATTATTTTTAAAAGTAAAATATTAGAAAACCGCCACAAACTATTACAGGGTTTTTTTTTCACAAAAAGAATAAATATGTTCATTAACTTCTGAGCGGATCAGTTAGGATTTGGGTTACTCCCACACTGATAAATCCTGCTTCAGGTCATGAGCATTAAATTCTGGAACAAATGTCCAACTGACGACACAAAAAAAAAATGTTTCCTGTAATAGGTTTATTTACAAAAAAAAACCAAATTTTCAAAATTCCAGAGCTCAGCTAGGGTAAATCTTGAAGACAGGTAGTAGTTTTTTAAATAAGTAACCATTTCTTTGGGGATGCCGTAATTTCTTAATACAATTAAAAGGGCCTTATGTGATACTGTATCAAACGCCTTGCTCACGTCAATCGCACAGATATAAGCTGACTTTATTGTATGATGATGATAGGTCTAATAGGCAATCATTGTCTGCACAACTATCTGATTTTATGAAACCCCTTTGGTGTTCGTTGATTTTTATGGATTGCCTGATTCTAGTCGCGAGTATTGAATGTAAATGACGAACGATTACTGAAGGTATTGTAATTGGCCTAAAGTCATCTGGATCCATGCTGGGGTCCTTTTTGGGTATGAATGTCGTTCTTGCCGTGGATATGACTTCGGGAAGCTTGCAAAACCACATAATTATATTTAGTACGTATATTCTTGTTGTTAACGCAATTGTAAGTTTCTTGTATTCCTTGGCGGTGATACCATCCGGACCCGGTGCAGTGAAGTTCACAAGAAAATGGTCTTTTATTTCTTTTTCGTTGATGAATTTCCCTATATCCGGGGAAGTTGAATCTGGCCCATTTTTCAGAGTGTCCGTTTCTATTTTTTCCTCCTCTGTCAAAGCTCTGGTCCAATAAGGCTCCATTTTCTCCTTTTCTGGTATCCTAGAGTTATTCGCACCGTCTAGAATTTGTTTGATACATCTCCCTAAGTTTTTCGACTAGAATTTCTGTGCTTTGGCATAATCTTGTCTCCTTCTCTGGGATCTATTCAGTGGTCCATGATGTTTATTGGTGCGCCGATTCTGTCCAGTATTATCTACCTGAGTGGAAAACAACGTTAAAAGTCACACTCTTCCCCACTACATCTGCATCTGTTAAGATGTTGTTTATGTCCTCCGCTTGGATTACACGTATTGGTGGCAAATTCTTAATGCCGTGCAGAAGTATGTCGTCGGGGTCTATCTGCATTTCTTCTTCCGTGAGAGGGATGCTGATCAGTAGTGGATGTGGTGCTGATGATCGTTCCATGTGTCTCTCAACCATTCTTTTGTATTCCAGCTTTCTTCTTGCCCCTTTGATTGCTTCTTGATTTGAAAACTTCTTTCAAATCTTGATTTATAAATCTAACACCGTTCAGCTTCTTTCAGAGCCATCCTCTGCAACTCTTCGTCTGTCCATCTAGGCTTTTTGTCCATTCTGTCGCTCAGCACGTCCATCATGCCTTTGTGCATCAGTCGCAAATGTTGCCCGACACCCTTAGAGCGGAATGATCTTGAACAGTACTGGCATTTAAACTCTTCATTTGTCATTGGGTTCAGCGGATCCACTGTTTAAATTTTCTCTATCCGAGGCTTCTTCATTTCTTTCTCCAGCGATTTTTTTTAACGATCGAAGGGGGTGCTAACCAATAAAATCTATTTTAGCCTTCAGAGTCAGCTGTTTTCAGTTCTATGTGGAAAAAGAAAACGTTACCAGTAGGAACCACTAGGAGGTTCTTCTATGGTCTCCTCTGAAATCGATTTTTGGTGTTGTTCGTTGGGAACTCCAAAAAGTTGCGTCACTCACCAAATGCTCACTGATACTTTCCTCACCCAGAAGTGGTCTCACAAATATGTGCCTTGTCTGTCCTTAGGTTCCTCGTTTATTCTGCACTGTGTGCAGGCTCGTGAGGCACACTTGGAGACTTGGAGAAAATGGTGTTTTTGCGACAATAATTTGAGTCGTTTTTAATTTTAATTTCACTTTATTTTATTTCAATGATTTTAGATACTAGTTTTAATGTAATTTGAGTTATTTATAGGAGTAGGTTTTTTTTTTAGTTTAATTTTCAAGTTTTAATAGAAACGAATTGGTGTTGGCTACTGTGCTGTTCAGAAGAACGAATTGAACCCCCAAAAAAACCAAAAAAGATAGAGACTCGTGTTTTTCCAAGCAAAAATGTAAACAAGTACAATTGTACGCCATGTGTACAAGTGTCAAACTGACAGCACTGCAGTTAGGGCTGCCTTGCATGAAACAGTTGGGGCAGCCGCATATTAGAATGTTAGGGGGAGTGCACATCTGGCCTATGTCAGTTCACGATGTGAACAGGTGTCGTATACATTACGAACACTAAATCTTTCCGTTTTCTCTCCGAGGAGGAAAAACACCAGAAGAGAGCCATAGTAACTAAAAAGATTATTTTGGGACCTCTAGCATCCACTTACAAGACAATTTTCTTTTGGTCTCTAACAACAAACGGGCCCCACGTTGGGCGCCAAAAATTTGTAATCGCTATGATTCTATGTTATGATTCTACATAGGACCTACCGTGGAACTGTTTATCCTTTCATAATTATTCTTTTAAATAAAAGAATTAATTTTTTTATAGTTGATTCATATTGATTTTTAGTTTATTTTAGTAAGTATTTTTTTTTTAAATTTTAAAAAAATAAATTTACAAGAAAAAACTGCTTACGGTTTTTTACTGTAATGCACGTTTTGTTTTTCTTTTTGTTTGTAATTGAAAAAAAGAATACTATTTTTCTTTCATTGTTAAATTTAATTTCGTTTTATAAACCAAATATTATTCATGTTTAGAAAATTCGAATTCTTAACGCATTGAGTATGCAACTAACAAATAAACTAAAACTAGTATTTATAATAATAATAACAGTAGTATATACTTATTATAATTTATGTCGTTTTATTTGTATCTTGTCATTATTTAAATTTTGTTTTCTTTGATTCAATTTTAATTTGTATAAATGTATTAAAATAAATTGTTATAGCGACGATTGTCGGTTTAGTCCAGGTTATTTTTGCTGTTGTCGTAAGCTAAAGATGTTGTTCTTGTTGTTGATTATGTTGATGTTTTTAAAGTTGTGTTGTGTAGTGTTATAGTTGCTTTATGTTGTAGACTTTGTGTTTTTCTTGTTGTTACGCGTTCCAACATCAAAATCAACTCGCCGCGTTATTTTCTTTTTCTCTTTCTTTGATATATCTTGGTCAAATTTTAAGCAACCGACACGCAGATCAGTGATCTAATTGGCTGATTCTATACTATCCTGTTCATCATTTTCTTTTATGTTCTCTAAAATTTGTTTACATCTTATTACGCGGTAGGTTTTATTATTTGAAAAAATTTTGTGTATACGGATTGGACAAGTTGAAATATTTCATCGCTAGTACATACCGCTGTTAACTTATTTGGAGTAAGGTATTTTTGTAAAATGTCAACTATTGTGTTTTCTGTAACTTTTCGTGATATTACTGTTAGCCTTTGCTTGTTTTTGAACGGTTAACTTCTGTCTGATGATTTAAGACTGGCAGTGCATCAGAAATTTTGACTCTACTTAGAGCATCTGCATTCGAATTTAATTTGCCTTTTTTGAAAATTATCTCATAATCATATTCCTCCAGTTTGAGTCTCCAACGTACTAGTTTTGAATTTGGTCCTTTAAGACTCATTAACCAGGTCAAAGGCCATGGTCAGTAATAATTTTGAATTTACGTCCGTTCAGGTAAGGCCTAAAGTAACGTGTAGCCCATACTGTCCATACATAGTCCTGCTTGCATAGCATATTGGCTTGTCACTGCCTGTAGAGCCTTGAGATAGAACAGCCCCCAGTGCGAGGTTACTAGCATCTGAGCTGACGGATCCATGCATCTGCTTTTTTAGCTCTTAAAGAAGATGACCCACTGAACCCGTCAGCTCGGTTACTGAATGGATCAAAGAATCCATAACTTGATTCAATTTTAGCATTTTGCATCAATTGATTTGAATCGAACCCTCACTGTTAGCTACATTTTAAGAAAAAAGCCGGGAATTTACTACACTTATTGCTGGCAAAAGATTACCTACAATTATTGTAGTAAAATCTCACAGCACAAAAATTTATTTAACAGCAAATAGCAAAGTTGGCAGTTATTTAAAGAATTGTAGATATTTTATTAAAAAGAACTGAACTTTTTTTGACTTCACAAACACTGCACTTAAACATTTTAAAACAAAACATTGCGTCTTTTGTGCTGCCGATACTCCCATGCATTTCCTTTGTATATGCATTGACTGTTTTATTATTTTGCTGTAAATTCATAAGCTTAGCTGTAAGTACGTCCACTGATTCGACTTTTACGGCTTATGAATTATTTCGATTAATGTTGTTTCATTTGTTATTATATTTCGGTCCGTGCCTCTTAATCTCATTTTTACTAGGCTAACGGGCATATCTTCATGAGTGTCCTTAATACTATTTACAAGTGTAAGGCCATCTAGAAATTTTCTTAAGTTCTTTGGTATGAGTTTAGAGGTCAATTAAACATCAAGATCATTGACCCGACTTAAATATCTTTTCTTAATGCTCTTTTTGTGGACGCAATAAACTTTATAAAGAGAGTTAAGTAATGCTAACGTAAGTAGCAAGGATTGTTAGCATAACGTGGACATATCCTAGATCCAATTTTATTTCCAAGGATTTAATTACTACCTCCTTTGTAACATTAGCATCCGAATCTTCCTCTTTTGAGGATTTACCTCCAATAATTAATATTTCAAAACAATTATATGTAAAGGAACAATTTAATTCAAATGATTTTATTATCATGTAAGAAATAATTAATATAATATGTTGATGAGTTTAATTAAGTTCAATTAGCAACTGAATTTTATACGACTTAACCGATGACTTCAACTGAACTAAATGCGTCAATTTTACTGTATAAACATATTCTTTTTTCCACATTTTCTATTAATTTCAAAATAAATGGATTTTCCACTTCAGGTTCCATTGCAAACATATTTTTTTATGCAAGTTATTTGTAGTATTAAACAACAGTTTTATCAGAAGCTACTTGGAAGTTACTTTTATTGGTATTAGAATCGGAATATCTTAAACAAACTAAAATAACTGAAATTCTACCTATTTCAAATCCTATTTTCCGTCCACTCAGCTTTTCTTGCGTTCAATGCCATTCAGCGGCTGGTCGTTGCCGTCGCCGTTGTCATGCTCGTGTTACGTACAAATAATGTTGTTGTTGCTGTGCGTGTAGATCATATGACGTTATGTCATAAGTGCAGCGGAAAAGAGTTATTTGTTGTGTTGCTACGGTGGACGTTTTACGGTGTCCATAACTTGTATAAGTTGCACTTTTGTTACACGAGTGTCAAAATAAAACTATTTTTTTATTTAAAAAACTTATTTTTTTATTTATTATTATTTTTTAGTTCCTTTTTATTTGTTTACATATTTTTATTTAAAGCTTATTTTTTATTTATTTAACTGGAAATTATAACTTTATTATTCGTTGTTAAACGAGTGTCAAATAAAATTAATTTGATTTAAAAAACTTATTTCTTATTTATTATTAATTTTTAATTTTTCCTTTTACTTGTTTAATAATTTTATTGAAGAACTTATTTTGTTTTATTTAACCGAGAAATTATAACTTTATTAACCGTCGAACTTACTGCAACTGATTTGTGTTTTTGGAAGAAAAGGCTATGATACTTACTGCTGCCTACGACAGCCAGACGCGTTGTCAGCATTTTAGCTGGATCAATGCATTGCTCTGTTGCAATGTATTTCTTTGGAATTTTTATTATTGAAATTTAATACGCTATGTGACATAGCAAAAGCAAAATTAACCGGAATTCCGATTTATTTGACTGTTAACCTGTTGTTAACTAGTCAAACGTTAACCCATTGTTAACTTATACAATGCATAGCCAGCTGATTCTGTACAGAAAGTGCGTTCAGTTCCGCTCTTTCCTTAAGGAAATGACTTTTGTGGAAATTGAACGAAACTTTTTGTTAAGTACGTTGTAGTTTTAATATGTATGACCGAAATGTTGTGGAAAATTATTATAGACTTTGTGTGAAGGAAGAAAAAAAAAAAACTATTATGTAAATTTAAACTAAACAATAAGCTTTAATTAAATTTTTGCAATAATTAATTTTTGAACCATAAGTTTATTATATTAATTTAACTGTTATTCAAGCTATGAATTTATTTTTTTATTTTTGTATTTGATTTTGAAATTAAACTTTGTTTTTTTTTTTTTTTATAAAAAATTGAGATTTCTCACTTTTCTTATTTCTAATACTTATTATGCTTAATTTTAAAAATTTTGTAGTTACTCACATAAGTAATATAGTGCACAGCAGCATCTCTTGAAATTTGTCCTTTTTGTCCAGTTGCTGTTGCTAATGGTGACTCGGGTTTCGCACTGCTTTCTCCTGTGTTGCTGCTTTCTTCTAACGAAGTCTGCCGCAATTATTACTTTGTTGTTTGATGCACTTCTTCAGGGCTTTGTTACAGCTGGTTCTTTTAGCACTTCTTTAGGGTTTTTGGTGTTACCGCTGGTTCCTTAGCACTTCTTTAGGGCTTTTGATGTTACAGCTGGTTTTTTTGCGCTTCTTTAGGGCTTTTGATGTTACCGCTGGTTTTTTCTCCTCTTCCTTTTGCTTCTTCTCTGCTACCGTTGTCGATTTCTTTTTTAAAATTTTTTTATATTGCTCGGTAAAATCTACGGTGTCCTCGCTGTCGGACAGGACTACTTTCTTTCCAAAAATTTGCTGTTCTATTAAATCATGTTCACTCATTTGTGTGTTCATGCTGACCCTCATCCAACTCGTTGAGGGGTGTGGGACTCTAGAAATGAGCCTTTTTACTTTTTTTCACTTTTGACACTTTGTTTTCACGATGCTGACCCTCATCCAACTCGTTGAGGGGTGTGGGACTCTAGAAATGAGCCTTTTCACTTTTAACACTTATTTTCGCTAGATGCGACTATTGACTCCTATCAATATATATTTTTTTTTTTTCGCTAGGTGCGATTTTTTTTTCGCTAGATGCGATTATTGACTCCTGTCAATATATTTTTTTTTTTTCGCTAGGTGCGATTTTTTTTTTTCGCTAGATGCGATTATTGACTCCTGTCAATATATTTTTTTTCGCTAGGTGCGATTTTTTTTTTTCGCTAGATGCGATTATTGACTCCTGTCAATATATTTTTTTTCGCTAGATGCGATTATTGACTCCTGTCAATATATTTTTTCGCTAGGTGCGATTGTCAGAATAATATTGGCTCTTACCAATATCAGTTCCTGTTGTGGTTCTAGATTCCCGGTAAAGGTGCTAAAAACCAATATTGACTCCTGTCAATAATATTTCTCCCAAGAAAAGTTGTCTGGATTCCTTGCTCATACAAGGATTTTTGACGTAATGTATGGTAAATCCTGTTAGAAAAGTTGTCTGGATTCCTTGCTCATGCAAGGGTTTTAGACGTGGTGTAAGGTAACTCTTGTTGGTTTCCTTTCAAAAAAAAACTTTAGCAATGGAGTTCCACTCCAGTTCCTTTGAAGTTTTTTCGCTGTTCACTTTTCACTGAGGAGATTCGCCCAAGAATCCCATCCTCGTCGCCAGTTTTGTTGATCGAATAAAAGACTTCGCGTTTTAACTTTCGGAACTTTATTGATAACCAGTTTTGTTGATCGAATAAAAGACTTCGCGGTTTCACTTTCAGAATTTTATTGATAATCATCTTACAAAAATTTGATTCTTATATACTAATTCTTATGCTAAAAGAGTGCGTACATGTTTTACATACACATGTACGAATATAATTCTTAAAGCTAAAAAAAAGCATACTCAGCGAAAATGCGTACATGTTTCTAATTCACATGTACGTATTTTCCCATGACTTAAGAATATGGAGAAATGCACACATGTTTCACTTACACATGCGTGGAATTCTTGTGGCTTAAAAATTATGTGTAATTAACTCAGAGAAAGAGAGTAAGAATGCGTACATGTTTCACATACACATGTACGTATTATTTGAGAATGGCTTAAATTTACCCTGAGAAAGTAACTGAGAGAAAGAACAAAGAGAGCCAACAAAAACAAGCAGCTTTAGCGAAAGCATTTCGTTCTGTGTGTTTTGTTTGGGTTTTGTGTTGACGCAATATTTAAAACTAGTGATCTACATTGTTGCAGTCTTCCGCTTTGAGTAACTTACGAAATGCAATAAAATGCAACAACGTTGTTATTTCTTGAAGTGGGTGAATTTAATTGTTTATTAATTGCATTGCGACATTGTTGTAAGATTTTGTTTTGACTAAAATATGAAATGCAATAAAATGCAACAATGTTTTAAAATATTTTAAGTGGGTGAATTTAATTATATTTCGACATAGTTGCAAGTTTTGTAAACTATGGAAAAGTTTGGTAAGTGCTGAACTGCAACAATGTCTTGAACAAAACAAAAGTTGAATGATGTATATTGGAGCGGTTTTTTGTACAGGGGCGGATTCTATAACTATTAGCGTCGGCAATTTATTTGGGCTATTGCTCGAGAGGTTAGCGTCAGCGGTTTGTTTGAACTGTTGTTCAAGAGGTTTCGAAATTTATGAGATTTGGGTCACTAATACAATTTTTGTTTACAAATCAGAATTTATTGATTGTGAAATATCTGTTTGGAAGAAATGACATTTATTGCTTAAATATGTTTATTTCTTTCAAGAAAATATTTCTGTTGTTAACTTGTACACATACGATTTGTATGTATTCGCACAATGGCATAAGTTGACTTCAGTCAGGCATGCATGGTTTAGTTGGGCCTTAAAACCGCTGCAAATAACTGCTGACAAAAATTTACTACAACTACTGACTGCAACAAAGATAAGGTGGACCTTCCTTCAATACAGCAAAAGTGGATCTTCTTACAATATATTTATATGAATTATCCTGATCAAATGTAATAAGGATAACTGTAATAATGCAAAATGCATTAGAAAAGTGAAATTTTATTTATTAAAGAATATGTGGCGGCTGCGGGTGTAACAATTCCTGCGCCCTGGTCGTTGGCAGCTTTGTCATTATGGCCTGGTGCGTTATGAACACCTGCGGCGGCTGCTTCTTTTTGGTTAATCAGCTTGTCGTTAGTCATCTTTGAAAAATACTTTTTTTTTTTGTTAAGGAAACTGAGTTTTCGTACTTTGGAAAAAAAATTTTTATTCACATTTTTTGGTAAACATTGAGTTCGCTTTTGTAGTGTTCACTTTGTTTTTGACAAAACTTTGATCACGTCGGGGTCACCAATTGTCGTAACGTTAAATTAAAACAAATAAATTGTTCTTTTTAATAACAAGGATTCTATTCAACAGGAGTGAATGACTTAAAATAAAGATTTTATTTTTAATAAGTAAAGATACCGAGGGCGAAAATACTCGAACGAATTTAATACGGTTGTCGAAAAAGACTAACTTTCTTAACTTGCCGTTACTTAAGTTGAAGACCGATTCTCAACTTAAGCGTTGAGGTAGCTGCTGGTCGAATTCGATGACCCTGAAGAAACGAAATGCTTAGAGCAGCATATCCCATAAGGAATACCACCAAAGCCAATTTGATAGGAGTTTAATCGCGCAGTAAACAATAACAAAGATCGCGATGGTTATTGCTTCGTATCGCGACATTGTAATTACACATTGAAATATGACGACATAATTTATTGCTGCAACAATGCGCATCGAGTCGATGCCCCTGAATGAAACCTTTGAATAAAATTCTGCAATTTCTAGTTTATGTTGTGTTTTCAAATTTTGTAAATGGTGTCATACGGTAATAAGTGTTTTGGATTAACGTGAAGGTCCAAATCAAAAAATTTTTTTGTGATAGGTTGTGCGCAAACTTTAAGGCTGCTTTAACACCTAAGCTCCAGGGAACGTTTACTCGAGAGTTCATTGAATTTGCATATCTTTTGAAAGACTTGTGAAGAGTTTCAAACCTCATACACCATATGTTTCTTAAAGATCCACATTTTTTTATAGAATTCGCATAATGGACCAAATAGTGAAATTTAGGCTTAATTTTTTTTATTAAACAGTTTTATGTATAAAGAGTTATGTTTCTTAACTAATTGACTAAGTAAATCTAGAGAAGTTTCGTCTATTTCAGTCTTCATAACAATATCAATTATTAATAAAATAATCAATAAAACCAAATAATCAATTAAACCAAAATTGTGTACAATTCCAAAATGTTAAAGAATATTTGCTGATAGTCTTCAAAGTTTAAAATGTGAAAAACTAACTAAAAATGTACCGTTTTTCATACCTTATCTTCTGAAGGAAATAACGCTGCTAAATCTTTACTATAGAAAACAACATCTTTAGTAGTCATTGGACGACATTGTTCTACAAAGACATTTATTATGGTATTAACTAGTGCTTCTCGATGCATGTCCGCGAAATTGTCAACTTTGGAATACTCCTTCATTATTATTATTATTACAATTTATTAGCCTTCAAAAAATTATAAAAGCTAACATTACATGAGAGCACTGGTTGCTAAGACCATCGGCTTTAGATACAAAATATTTACAGTTATAAGTTTACATAAATATTAATATGAAGTTATATGATTATTTTGATTGACTTTATGAATTCGTAAATTTTCTCAATATTCTCTGTTGATGGTTGTTTCAGCGAGTCCATGGGTTTGGAGGTACCAAAAATCTTCTTCCTGTGAGTTGAGTGGTCTGGGCAATAATTTAGTATGTGGATTAGAGAGAGGTCTGTACCACATGTGGAACAGGTGGGGTGCGGTTTTTTTTCAAAAATGTGGAGATGAGTTGCTAAAGTGTGGTCCAGTCTGAGTCTTGAAAATATTTTGATTTTAGATTTGCTTAAATTTGGAGGGTATTGTGGAGGGTTGTAATCTCTGTTTATATATGTGTAATGATGGTGATTGTAGCCAAGCCATGATGTTAATCTTGATTTTATTAGATTATTTTTAATGTATTTCTTCATGCCCAGTTTTTCCACTGTATTATCCATAGTAATAGGTGCATTGCACGCATACTTGGCGGCTGAGTCCGCGTGGTGGTTTCCATCAATATTAACGTGTCCTGGTATCCAAAGAATTCGTAAAGATGATTTGTTACAGTAAAGAATATTTCTAATACGGTTTATGGTGTACCATTTGTTGTTTGGGGAGTTCATTATAGCTAGAATTGTTGAAAGGCTGTCGGAGCATACTATTGTTTTAAGATAAGTTTGGGTTGCATAAAGCATGGCATTATAAATGGCCAGAGCTTCTGATGTAAAAATTGAAGAAAAGCACGGCAGTATTTTTAAGGAAACCGAATTACCACTGTGATCAGTTACAGCCGATGACGTACAAACGTTGCTTATTTTTGATCCATCTGTATATAAAAATGACCATCCAGCGTTTTTGAGTTTGTTGTATTTTTCAGTGAAGAGTTTTTTAAATAATAAGTCGGGTGTGTTTGTTTTTTTGAATAAGGATAGTGAAATGTCACAAAAATTAGCGTAATTGCGTCCCGGCGGATCTACGTTGCTAGGTTTTGAAAATTGATTTCTAAATTATGTTCTTTTGCTAATTTTAATGAATTTAAAATTGCTGGAGACGATCTCCAATTTCTTTTAGAATCATGTAATTTCTGAATTTCATCATCTATGATTGATTTGTTTTGATAGAGAAGCTTAGGTAAAAGTTTTGATTTGCATTCGTAAATATATTCTTCGAATGAAGGGAGTCCTGCTTCAGCAAGTAGGTTTTTTGTTGGTGTGCTGCGTAAGGCGAATAGGCTATGTCTGATGCTTTGGTGGTACATTACTTTTACAATGTTCAGTGTAGATTTCGGAGCATTACCACATAAAAATAGGCCGTAGTGAATTTTGCTTAGGACTAATACTTTTGTGAGATAAATTAAAATATTTATATGGATTTGACATTTTTTACTGGCGAAAAAAGTTATGAGATTAACTCTTGCTACAAGAGCTTTTTTAAGAGAAATGAAATGATTTTTCCATAAGTAGTTTTTTGAAAAAATTATACCCAGTATCTTCATTTGTACAACGTTTTCTATTGTGTGTTGATTGAGGATAATTGTGTGGTTGTGTGCGTCGCATTTAAGTTTACGGCATATATGCATTTTTTTTGTTTTGTCCCAGGAGATCTTAGCTCCAGAGTTGTTACACCAATTATTGATATCGACTAAAACGTTTTGTAATGAAAGGTTAGTTTCGTAATTGCTGTTTTTCTTGCAGAACACGTATAAGTCGTCAGCGTACAAGCAATGATCCACGTATTTGTGTTTCTTCACGATTTGGCTGATGTCATCAAATGCGATTAGAAATAGCACAACAGATAAGGGGGAGCCCTGCGGGATCCCGTTGTGTAGTTGGTAAACTTTAGAGTGGATCCCGTTTACTCTGATTCGAAATTTGCGGTTAAATAGAAATGATTTTATGCAATAGAAGATGTTGGGCCCAACTCCCCATTTGTGTAAAGTATTTAAGATGACGTGAGCTCCAGTTCTGTCGAAAGCTTTTTCAAAATCTATTGAAAGGATAGAAACGTGATTGCGTGTGGAAAGTGTTTTTGAAATATAGCTATCTAAGTAGATAAGAGCGTCAGTACAATCTCTTCCTGATTTAAAAGCCACTTGATTACGTGCAATTAGGTTCTTCTGTTCTGCAAACCAAAATAGTCGAGTTGCAATTATCTTTTCCAATACCTTACTTAAGCAGTTAAGTAGAGAAATCGGGCGGTATGATGAGATGAGGATAAAATTTTTGCCGTGTTTTGGTATGGGAACGATCGTAACAGTTTTCCAGGCACGAGGAATTACACCAGTTTTAATGATATTATTATACAGTGTGAGCAAACGTTCCTTGGAGCTTGGAGATAGATTTTGAATCATTTTATATGATATTCTGTCGGGGCCTGGTGTTTTACCCTTTACTTTCGCAAGGCAGTTTTCAAGTTCGATTATATTGATATTTTTCTCTATCTCCGAAGCTAACGGATTTGTATTTTTACTGCAGGTAAGTTTACGGAGAGATTTAGCTTGTCTAAATTCAGTTGAAAAATTAGAGTCTAAAGAATATTGGGACCATTTATTAGCAAAGTAGTCGGAAATTTGAGCTGGCTCAGATAGAACTTTATTTGACGTTTGTATTGCTAGTAGCGTTTTTAGTGTGGAATTGACAGTTAGCCTGCGTATCTTGCTTCAAATTTCGCTTATAGATGAGTTAATATTTATTTGTTTAGTAAAATCTGCAAAGCTTTTCCTTTTACATTGTAACATTTCTCTTCTGAAAATGGCGTTGTTTTTTTGTATGAAATAAGATTTTGTTGCGTTGGACTTCTACGGAAAACATGGAATGATGTCATTTTATTTTGTCTTAAAATTGATAAATTTTTGCTCCACCATGGGACATGGGACTTGTAGCAATTAGAAGATTGAGGTATGTTGTTGTTAGCAGCGGCACGTATGGATTTAGTAATGGATGCGGTTTCTCTATTCACATTTAAGGACTGGGGCCGACTCTGAAGTTCGAGAGTGACATTTTTGTTGTAGCTGGGCCAGTCGGCAAAGTCTAGGAGAAATTTTTTTTGAATATAAGATTTGTTATTGTTTCTCGATAAAAGTAGGTTGATTTTTAATGGAAAGTGGTCGCTATTGTGTAGATCGTCAATGATGTCCCATTTGATGTAAGGTAGTAATGACGGTGAGCAGGTAGAGACGTCGATGTGTGTAAGTGTATTGTGAGTAGAGAGGTGTGTAGGTCTACCATCGTTTAGTACACATAATCCAGATGCCAAAATGGCGTCTTCTAAGGTACTACCTCTGGTGTTAATACGTTGGGAGCCCCATAATGGAGTCCAGCTATTGAAATCTCCAAGCATGACGATGGGTGTGTGAATAGAGGAAAGGATATTTATTATGTCTTGTTGCAAAAAAGTTTGAGAAGGCGGTATGTAGATTGAGACTATAGTAAATTTAATGTTCAACTGTATCTCGATAGCGATTATTTGTAAGCTTGAATTTATAATTATTTGTTTATGTGGAATGTTGTTTCTTATTAGCACACCCACACCATGTTTAGAAGTTTGGTTTGTGGCGGAGTTAGTGAAGTAAGCGAGAAAGTTTTTTGGTGGTATTGGAGTGAAGTTGAATGAGCAATGGGTTTCCTGTAATGATATGATGGAGGGATGTTGCTCTTTTATTAGTAGCTGAAGCTCGGATATATTATTGATGAAACCTTTGATGTTCCATTGTAATATAGTGAAACTCAACTTGAAGATTAGGACTCGCTTTTAGTAAGAATAATTTTACAAAAAGGAGAAAAGTTACAAAGATGAATCCGATGAATCAGAGATCATCGATTCGTTGTCAGAAACAAAATAATTTGTTGATGCGATAGTATCCTGTGTTAATTTTGACAAAGGTGATAGAATATTTGTATTTTCTGTGGTAGATGTTGAAGTTGATTTTGAAATTTCAGAGTTTGTTGATGGTTTAGATGTGTCGATTTGGGTTATTGTTGGTGTTGATAGATTGTTGATTGGAGATTGATGATTTGTATTTTTCTTGGTGTTCGTGTTTGAGGAAGTAGGTGTATCTGAGTTGTCGTTGAGGTTGTTGGTAGTGTTTGCAGCATGTTGTACTCGAGGGAGTTTGCTGTTATTATTTTCTGTAGTTGGTGTGGGTGGTCTTTTTTGCTGTGAAATAATGTTCGTATTTTGTTGATTTTTTGGATTGACAGTGTCGGCGTATGATGTTGTAGTTTGTTTTGAAGGATTTATTTTTTGATTATAAATGCGGTGGGCAGTCCCCATGGAACACTTTTCAATGGTTTTAATTTTAATAACTTCTTTCATTTGTTGATATCTAGGACAGTTTTTATCTGAGGAAGAATGTTCATTACTACAGTTGGCACATTGAAGACGGGTGCAAGGATCTGGAGTGTGTGGTGGTAAATTGCATTCAGTGCATGTTGTTGGGTTGGAGCATCTTTTTTGGGTATGGCCTGAAAGTTGACAATTCTTGCAACGCATAGGTGTTGGGAAGTAAGTTTGCACTTTCACTGAATACCAAGCTACTTCAACTGTTCTAGGTAATTGGTAGCGGTTAAATGTGAGTACCATGCTGCCAGTAAATGAAGATTTGTTATCAATCATTTTCGTGTACTTATAAACACCTATTACGCCTTGATTTTTCATTTCTTTTACAATTTCGTCTTCATTAACATTTATAAGGCAGGGAGCATATATAATTCCTTTAGTTGAGTTGAGTGTGTCGTGAAGTTTTACTGATATAGGACATAGATTGGACAGGGTTTTGGCTTTTAGAAATTTTTCAGCGATGTGGTTGTTACGGACAAGTAAGAGTAGACTACCGTCTTTTAGTTGACTTATCGAGTCGATAAGTGTTGAAATTGAATCCAAACCTTTTTTGATGGCAAAAGGACTTAGTTTCCTCAGCCCATCACCTGCAGAAGTAATAACTAAATATTTTGGGTTGGCCAATGTTGTATTTCTTTGTGGAAGCGTTGGGAAATTTTTTTCACTGGGGTGATCCACATAGTCAGCTAGTATGCTAAATCTATTAAACGATTTATCCGGCGGCCCCGGGGCCATTTTGTTATTTTGTTGTAAAAGTTAATGAAGGTATGTGTGAGTTTAACCAGTAGTAAAGAAAAAAAAAAGTATATTTAAAGTATTACAAAAGGTAGAGTACTGTAATGAGAAAACAACTATGAAGAACCGTTATCAGACACGCGGTAGAAAAGAATAGCAACCAATACGTCCGAACGATACGAGAGATAGTCGGTGACTGAATACTCCTTCAACAGCTCTTGTCCTCTCATTGATTCTGAAAGCAGTACTTTTAATGGTTTATTTTGTGCTGCAGTGCTTGGTTGTGGTATCTCAAAGGTAAATTTCTCGTTCTGTGAAATGAAAGATGTAAACAAAAACTTTTTTTTGACATCAATGACCCATAATTGTTTACAAGTATTATGTACTTTTTTGTTCCATAGATATAGTTTTTCGCGGAAACTTATTCTCGTGCCAAGCATGGACAAAGGAAAAATCTTACAAATATCACCTTCTGACAAATACGGCAAAGTTTCCTCATCAATTCCGCACTCTAATTTAATGCACACATTTATTATCTTAATAGATGCAAATATCAAAAAGATGCAAATTTAGGTGCACCTCTCTGTTTTAATGCGGCAATGCAATAAATTGTAGCACCCAAAATCAATTCTTTTAGAACTATGTCCTTTAATTCCATCGTGAATTTTGTACTTCTATATTAAAAAATAACAATAATATAAGTGGATATGTATATTTTATAAATTTACCCGGAATTAATAAAAGCAAGCGATAGCTAAAAATGAAAATTCACTGCACGTGCTGGCACAAAGGAATATATTTTATTTGATAGAAAAAGGAATTAGTAATTAATACAATTTAGAAAATTATCTATTAATTTTCAGAAATATCTAAGTATTCAGAAGAATCTTCTCGGCTTAAATTATCATCTGTTTGTCCATCCCATATTTCTTTGCACAATTTAAAGTTATAAGAAAGATATGTGAGCTTTCCAGCACGCTCTGTAGAAAGTCGAGTTCGTTTCTTGTTATGAATCCATCCGAATTTACTAAATGACCTTTCGACAACCGTTGGCTCCGAATGGCAACTTGAGTCAGTTTACTTTCTGGTGCATATGTCTTCCACCATAACAGATTCATTTTTCCGGCCGCTTTCCATATGAAAAGGCGTCCAAAAGTCCTTCACGAGTTTGATATATTCCGAAATTCACCATTACATCACATTCTTTCAATCGCATATTTATGGCTGTATCATAGAGAAATTCATTCGCATCCATAGATTCATTTGCAGACAAGTCGCAACTTGTGAGTTTGGATCAAGCTTTCTTGCTGTTAAGTGAATTGGCTTTAATGTAAAATGTTTGCATTCTGCTAATTTTTCTCTCAGAGCAAACTTCTCACTTTCACTAAATACCTCTGATTGCTCAATTTCGTTATTAAGTTCACGTTCGAGTTTGATTAAAGTCCCAAAAACTTTGTGAATAACACAATTATATGATTGTAAGTCATTGAGGGAGTCAACGATTGGTCTTAATATACGAATGCAACTCGGCATCCAATAGTGCTAGGGCGACACTGTTAGCTTGTTATTTTTTAGCGCTAATTTTTATAAACACACCGCTCAATTTGACATTTACAATTCCCAGGAAACAATACCATGATGATATCGTAATACGTTAAGCACACATTGCGTGCATTGATATTAAATGGCGCTATAAAATCGCTGTTTCATTGAAATTAGGTAGAAATCTGAGGATTCTTAAGTTCAATAGAGTGACCAATTAATTCAATTATATTTCACTAAAAAATATTTACGAAAAAATGAAAAAGTCCATTTTTGCACTGAGCAAAAACGATTGGGTTTTTGCTCACCGGTATATCACTGTATATATGTACAAGGTTGCCCATATTCGAAGCGCCCATTTTATTTTTAAATAAATCAAAGAAACACAATTTTTTTTCTGTTCATCATGAAAATCATTTAATTGGGTTTAAGTAGATTTGTTTACATCATTTCTTGAACATGATGTCTCGTAAATGGCCTCCCTTGGCCTGTACGGCGTATTGTGCCCGTTTTGCTGCATTTTCCATGGATTTCTGCAACATTTCGACCGGAATGGCGGCTATTTCTTGGCGGATGTTGGTTTTCAGCTCTTCTAGGGTCTTGGCTTGTTGACGTAAACTTTTGATTTCAAATAACCCCACAAAAAGAAGTCTGAAGACGTTAAATCTGGTGATCTTGGCGGCCAATCGAAATCATCATTTTTTGACATCAAACGTCCAGGGAACAATTACTTCAAAAAATCGATTGTAGTGCGGCTTGTGTGTGGTGGCGCGCCGTCTTGATGAAACCAGTAGTGCCCCATACGCTTTCGACGAATAATTGGCATGAAAAAATTGGTTATCATATCGCGATAACGCTCCTGATTAACAGTAACCGTGTGGCCATTATCATCTTCGAAAAATAACGGCCCAATGACCATTTTAGCACAAACGCCACACCAAACAGTGACTTTTGCATCGTGAAGAGGTTACTCTTGAATCTCTTGTGGATCTTCAGTGGCATAAATACGGCAATTTTGTTTGCTTACCGTTCCGTTCAATTGGAAATGAGCTTCATCGGTCATGATAATTTTATTTTTTTAAAAGCACGTTGAGCTTTCACTATTGACTTGTTTTGTTGAATGTAAATTTCAACAATTTTAGAGCGTTCACGTTGCGTGTACTGTTCCATGGTAAAAATTTGCTTGGAATGACGCTTCAAAACGTGGTATGTCATTAGTCGATTTGACATCGCTGTCAAAAGTTATAGTGTTGCCTGATGGGCGCTTCGAATATGGGCAACCTTGTATATCGGCCATTTCATCTATAATTTGTCTATTTTTACCCTGACGTGTTTTAAATTGGCTGAACATTTTTTGAGTGATTAAGCCATTATCTAATAGATAGAAAAAAATTATATCAAATTTTTTCGACCAATAGTTTTGATAAAAAAATTAATTTCTTAACTCTGTTCAGACCCGCTCGTAAATAGCACAAAAAATTCATTGATGAATATAAACTTAATTTAAAGGTAAGTTTTGCACACCAACCTGTACCACATTGATATTGAGTCCAATTTAAACGGGTTGAGTAAATATGGCTTTTTAAGGACTAACTGCGACTGAGCCCGGGTGATGGTTTGAGATGATAAGATAAGCTGAATCTGTTATGGGTTGAACCAAGTTTTCATAAATGAGTAAAGATGAGAACTTATAAAGTTCAACCACGATTGTGCCCGGGTAAGGTTTTAGAATAGTATGATGATCTGGATCCATTATGAACTGAACCGAGATCTTCATGAAGAACTCCCACTGGGGAATGGTATATAGAGTTGGACCAGTTGGTATCAGATTGTGACAAACAAATTTCTTTAATAACTTCATTATTGGATTCATTCATTTTTATGAGCAATTTTTCCATCATAAAAACCGCATATTCCATAAGCGGAGTGATATTTGCATCACCATATATTGTTTCGTTGGAATATTTCTTAAATCTTGATGCAAAATTTTTGTTTACGCACAATCTGAGTTCTTTCCTTTCCAGACGTTCCATTTCCGAGGCCACTGGGTGAAATAGTGAACCATACAGGGAATGCATAAAGTAGGACAGGTCTGATGAGAGTTTTGTAGAGAAATAATATTGAATTTTTCATTAAATCTTTATTGCACAGCAGAGAGGATAGCATGTTGACGATTTTTCTCGCTTTATCAATATTGAGCCTAGCGTGCTCATTAAATTTAAAAAGGCAGTTAAAATTGACGCCCAAATATTTTATTTTATCCGTAAAAGGAATTACGGTCCCATCTATGTACAATTTGATATTGCGGATTTCTCTTACCGCACCTTCCATTCCCTTACCGCTAGCATTTCTAATACAGATACAGTTTGATTTATGGAAATTGACACTAATGCCCCATTTTTTATAGAAGGTGTTAATTTTATTAACATAGATCTGTACAATTCTCGTAGCATTTAGAGGATAGTGGTTACTGGCATAGACCAGAGTGTCATCCGCATATAAAATACCTAAAGAAGAGTTGTCGTTGAAAGTATAAGTGTGTGGAAAATCGTGTAAGAGTATGTTGAAGAGGTAAGGACCCAGAACGGACCCTTGAGCAACGCCACTGGTGGTTTCAAAGATATTGGAAGTACTTGCCTGCATTTGAACAAAAAAAGTTATATCAGCCAAGAAGCTTTCCAACATGTAAAACAAAAAAGGTGGAAATTTTAATTTAAGAATTTTGAAGAGTAATCCTTCCTCCTGGAGATAAAGCGAAGACTAACTCTTGCTAATAGGTGTTACTATGGTCTCAGTAAGCAATTGAGTAGCAGAGACCTCTCTCGCCCGACAAAACTGACACTCTAAAAGACGCTCATCTTACCCGTGCTACTTTACGGCGCAGAAGCATGGGTTGTGTCGCAGACTGATGCAGCCACGCTTGGGGTGTTTGAGAGAAAAATTCTTCGCAAAATCTTCGGTCCTGTTCACGTCGGCGACGACTACCGTATTCGAATGAACCACGAACTGTACGAGCTCTACGCTGACATTGACATAGTCAAGCGCATCACTATTCAACGTCTGCGCTGGCTGGGACATGTTGTGCGTATGGACGAAGAAGCTCCGGCGAAAAAGGTGTTTGATGCGGAAGCCGCTGGGCGACGACGAAGAGGAAGACCATGCCTCCGATGGAAAGACCAAGCCGAGGAAACCCTATCCACGCTTGGTGTGAATGATTGGAGAAGGCGTGCGCAAAGCAGAGGCGCCTGGAGAGAGCTTTTGAGGTCGGCCGTAACCCGGTAACGGGTTGTTATGGCCACCCAAGTAAGTAAGTAATCCTTCCTCCATGCTTTCTCCAAGTCAAGGGAGCAAATGACTGTGCATTTTTTCTCTCTTAATCCCAAGGTTATGTCATTATGCACTTTCAATAAGGCATGAACAGTCGAGTGCCTCTTTTTAAAACCAAACTGGAGATCTGGAATAAACTCTATAGTTATTAATTCTGGCGAGAAATGGGGCGGAAATTGTTGATGTTATGATCATCCTGTTTTTTAGCAAGAGGCAGAATTCTAGCTTGTTTCCAAATTAATGAAAAGTATCCGTTATTAATGCAATTATTAAAAACTATAGTATAAGAGCTACGTTGGAGATCTTTTTTAATGCAAAGTTTGATATGTTATCAGGACCACTTGATTTTTTAGGTTTTAAACTGTGAATAATATCCATTATCTCAACTTTAGAGGTGAAGATTTCGGTTTCATGAGGAGTTAGAGAAGAGCTATTAGGTCCAAAAATGAAAATATTCTGGGGTTTAGATGATCGCATTGACCTTACAGTGGATTGTACTTCACTAATAAGATTTAAATCAAAATTAGGAGTAACTTCCTTAAAAATTTCACTGAAATGGCTACCAAAAGCTGAGACCACTTCCAATTCACCAGTAATTGTTGAGCCATTCACAACAACCTTATTACACGAGAATCTATTTTTTTTACCAATTCTAAATACTTCTTTAAACGCCCATGGTCCTGGGGTAATTTTAGTTAATCTCTCACTGAATTGCTTGTTATTCCAGATCCTTACTTGATCTTTGATAAATTTATTAAGTATCGAAATACTGGATGATAGATTTTTAAATTCTACATTTACTCTATTATATGAGCTATGATATATGCGCTTCAGTTTTTTCTGCCAGTTATGTTTTATTTTCAAAAGCTTCAAATTGTTTGTATTTTTTAAAACTGGTAGTTTCCACGTCAGCATGATTACTCAGTGTATTTGTCAAAATAGAGTTAAATGAATTGATGTAACCATCAACCTCAGAATTAGGATAAATTAACAACATCGGAAGGAAGACAGTGAGAGAGACTGGAATATAAGTCAGATCCGAACATTGCCCAATCCGTTTTTTTAAAAGTTTTGCAAGCGATAGGATGAGTTATGGATAACTCAAAATGTTTCCATTATTAGTGTAAAGAAAACAGGAAAGTGGTCCGAAAATGAATGAAGAGTATTTATAGAATAATTGGTGTCAATAAGATTAATTAATTGAGTGGAAACCAAAAAGTGGTCCAAATAAGAGGATGTCCTAGGGAAGAATGGCGTAGCTAGGGACATAATTAATAAATTAGGTAATTGGTTGGTTTGCCAATTTTCGATGATTCGTCCATTGATATTAATTAACGAATCACCCCAGGTAAGGCTGCGAGCGTTCAGGTCGCCCCCAATAATAGCACCATCAAAAGACGCGGCCAAATTATTAATTCTAGTTAAATCGTCAAGAAGCAAATTCGCTCTGCAGTTAGTTGGAAAATAAATCGATGCAAATAATAAGTTTTTAGTTATACCGTAAAATTTCGATTTGATCGATATAAAAATTCCTGGAAAATTTATATTTGGCAAATCAACCGAACTATACTTGATACCTTTTTTAATAGCTATTGCCACTGCCTGTCGCCAATCGTTTCTCAAAATGTTGTAAATATTAAAATATACCTGATGTTTACAACTCAAGTGAGTTTCTTGAAGAAATGCAATTGAGATGCTATTTGCATGAAGTATCCTTTGAGTCTCAATCCTTCTGCTGTGCTCTATCAGAGAAGCCAGATCAAAGGTTAAAAAATTCAAAAAATCCAAGGTCATTATCAATTGCAAAGGATAATTTTGTTCAGTACTCCAAGTAGGCCATTCTTTTATCCTGCAAGGAGTTGCAGTTGTTAATGTTAACAAGGAAACTCTCTAGTTTATTCAAGAGACCATGGACATTCATACCGAACAAATTATTAAACAATTCCAGGAATTGTCCAAGAACATTTTTATTCGCATTGAAATTTTCCAGTCGTACTGTGGTGGGGCCATCTCGCTCTCTAAAGAGGCTGGTATACGAAGCCTTGAGTGGAGGGGGGTTTTTTGCAGTGATAAATATTGGTAAATTCTTTTGAAATTTATCCTCTTTAGCCTTTTTAAAGGCATCCATTTTTATTTTGTTGTACAATTTAAATTTAGCACAACCTCTATAGTTAGCTGGATGGCCGCCGCCACAGTTTACACAGATGGGGTTCAATCCCACCTCTTTGGATATCTTGCAATCACCTGGTAAATGGTTTGTGTACATTTAACACATTTGTAGTCGCAAGCGCAATTTTTTGCGATATGTCCAAATTGCTGGCATCTCTTACATTGAAGAGGTCCTGGACTTTTTAAGTTTCTCCCAGTGGACTTTCGTGTTAAAAACGTATTTAATTTTGGTGAGATCAGAACCTTTCCCGGGGATAAAGAAATCAGGAAAAGGTCATATTTTAAATTTTCTCTTACAGATCTTACAGTAGAGAAGTTAATAACTTTATTTATTAGGCCAGGGATAAGCCCATTAATTTCATTGAGGATTACCTCGTCTTCATATGAGGCACTTAGTCGTTTTAGTAAAATATTTACTGATTGATCCTCTTTCGGCGTGAATGAGTATGCTTCAACCCCCGGAGTCGCTTTAATTTTATTAAGGAGTGCATCGTGCACCTCCCTATCTACAACGAAATTCTTATTATTTTCCCCTTGGACGTTACTTTGAAATTATCCCCCTTGGATCTCAAATCTTTCCCTTATGTCAATGTGATTAATGAAAATTGGTGGACAAAACTTACCTTTAACTTCCAGCTTGTTCGTTGTTGCTTGACTATTGATGTCATCTTTTGATGTTGTTCCGTTGCTTGTAGCGCCTTGATGTAGAATTTGAGGTTTTTGAGCTTTAAGCCCTGCCGATAATTGCTTGATAATTAGATCATCCAATAATGAGAATTTGTTAATGTAGGCCTTTTCGCCATTGTCTTTATTAATAAATTGGGTAGGAGACGCTCAGCAACCTGGTCCAGTTGCCAGAGTCGTTGCAACAGCTGATCTAAATTTATATTATCGGAGCAATCTCCACCTCTGCAACGTTTTCCAGCTGTTTTTCGTCTTTCTCAAAATTTTGCCCTTGCTCAAATGCACCAAATAGTGTACGAAAAACCGTAACTCCATGCTCATTGCGCAGGACCACCACAGAGGCCGCTTTAGCGACTATTTTAGCTCCAAGTAATAAATCTACCGTCCCAGGCTTCCAATACTCTGGGTCTGCCCACACTTGCTCTCCAATGTACGATATTGGTAACTGGCTCGTACATTCTGATGGTAAAGTAGGCCACCAGCCACCGTCTTTTGGAAGTATTCGGAATTCATCTTCTAAATAATCCTCCGACTGATATCATGGATACAATTTTACCTTAATACGATGTTTGGCATGGAAAGATTTTCCATTTGGCAGCTTAAATTTTTTTTTTAAACTGTGGGCTCATCAGATTAGTCCCTTCAATACCATCCCCACATTTTCGTCTGAGTCTTAGGATGTTGTTTCATTATTTTATTTTTTTTTTTCTTTATATAACTATTCAACATATTCTAAGTTCTGAAATATTTGTCCAAATAATTGTAACAATTGTTTTTTTTGTCACAGATTTCAAAAAAATCTCTATCAACTATTGAATATAAATGGAAAAGCAATTCTATTGGTGAAATATCTAAGTATCTTCTTTTAATTCCTAAAATTAGTAAGAAAAATATCAATACTGTCATATTTTTAAGTAAAATACATAAATATTTTAAATTATTTGTGTTGATGGAATATGAAAAAACAATTCCTGATTGCAGAACTGCATAAGTTTAGATTGCATTTTGTGCAATACGATTGTGTTTCTGACTTGCATCCAGGTAACTTGCACGTTCTTTTGCCCGATCTGTCGTGGAATGCACACCAATGCTCCACTCCATCGTATCGAACATCGGCAGTTGGAAGGGCGGTCTTTTTTGATTTTGTTTCTGATGTCGACGTCATGGATGGTCTGCCCACTGACCATTTCGCCGTAGAGGAAGATGCAAACAACATGCACGATTCAGCTACTTCAGTTCGAAAATAAGGTAGCTCTATTTTATCGCCTCCTTTATTCAAACGATGGTATAATATGTATGAATTGATGGTCGCGACATCCAGCAGTTGAATTTTGGTTTTATTGGGTTTCGACTGTACTTAGCTCTGTTGCAGACGTTACTGTTATTTATGTATTTTTGTAGTATATTTTTGTTTTCAGATCCTCATAGTTTTCTGCAATTCCTGCATGTCCTGTTTCGTTTTTATGATACTTGCCCATTTGTTTGTATAATTGGTTTTCATCGCTTATGTCCCTAGCGTTATACATGCATCGCACAAATGTACTGTACTCTTTTATAAGAGTACAGTATTTTTTTTTCTGTTGTGTACTGAATTAACGTCTTCTGTTTTATGATTTGTTAAAACAATTTGTGTTAAAAATCGATTGATTATTGTGTTTAAAATTGGATAATGGTCATTCTGTTCTTCTGTTTGTGAATGAATAGTGGCAGCAGTACTGAAACTTTCCGCATTGTTTTCTGTTTCTCCTAAATCTTCTATTGCTAAAATTTCTCCAACTTCATTATTTATTCGACTCATAAAGTCTGCTATTTTATTTTAAACTTAAAATGTACTTCGTAAAAAACTTTATATTAAGTAAAACAATTCTTGTTTCAACTTGTTTTGGCTTATGTTTACTTTGAATTTGAATTTAATTTCTGTAAAGCATCCGTAAATGCGTTACGAGACATTCCACGTTGCACCACGTATGGGGGCGCTTCGGGCTCATCATCCCAATTTTCAGAAACTGTGGCGAAATTATATTCACCTATTTTCAATAGCCATCTTTGGAGTTTTGGATTTATATCTCTTCCTTTAGTTTTAGTGTGTAACCACATCAAAGGTTGATGATCTGATAGTAATTCGAACTGTTTGCCATATAAATATGGTCGAAAATAATTTACAGACCACACTATTGCTAGTAGTTCTTTTTCTACAGTAGCATAGTTTTTTTCGTGGTTATTTAAGGTTCTGCTTGCATAAGCAACTGGGTGGTCGTTTTGAGAAAGTACCGCTCCCAATGCATGGTCACTAGCATCTGTTGTTAACTTAAAATCTTAAGACCAGTCCGGGTATTTCAATAAGGGTGGGTTTGTAAGGATGTTTTTTAATTTTTCAAATGCGTCTATGTGTCGTGTATCTTGCACATTTACTTTGGCATTTTTCTTCAAATACTTAGTTAGGTTGTAGGCTATTTTGGCGTAGTCTTTTATAAATTTTCTATAATAGCCTGTTATGCCTAAAAATGATTTAATTTGTTTCTGTGTTTGACGAAGCTTCAGCTTTTGAATTGATTCAACTTTGGCTGAATTAGGTTTTATACCTTCAGTGGTCAGTGTATGACCCAGGTAATCTGTTTCGTTGCAAAAAAAAAAATTTCATTTATCCATCTGTATTTTTAGATTATGCTTTCTTAAAGTATTGAAAACTTTCCTTACTCTGTCGACGTGCTTCTCTATTGAAGTGCTAAAAATAAGTATGTCGTCTAGATAGACAACACATATTTTGTTTATATGCTCACGAAGCACTGAATTTATTAACCTTTGAAAAGTAGATGGTGAGTTCTTTAAACCAAAAGGCATACGAAAAAATTCATAGTGCCCAAAAGGCGTAGAAAATGCAGTTTTTTGTCTATCATTTTCTTCTACTAATACTTGGTGAAAGTCTTTTGCAAGTCAATGGTTGAAAAATAGTTTGCTTTTCCTAATTTGTCCAATATATTGTCTATATTGGGAATAGGAAGTTTATCGTCGACAGTGATTTCATTGAGCTTCCTATAATCTATGACAACTCGCCATTTCAGATTACTTTCTCTTATAATACCCTGCTCTAGCATTTCCTTTATTTGTTTGTTTATTTCTTCTTCGTGTATTTTTGGATACCTATAAATTTTTGCATAGACAGTTTTGTCAGTATTGGTTATAATTGTATGCTTTATTTCATGGGTGTGCGATAGCTTCTTTCCTTCGTGGTAAAAAAAGGCCTGTATTTTCCTCAAAAATTTATTTTAAGTACGCTTTTTCTTCGCTATTCATGTTTGGTCTATATAATTTGCTGATGCTTTCCTCATTTATTGCAGAAAATTCTAAATTGTAAATTTCTTCTGGTTCATATATGCAAGTATGTACGAACTTAACTTTATTATTATTTATCTATAAGTACTCTTCTTCAAGATTGATTTTCGCTTTTAAAATTTTTAAAATATTTTGTCGTATTAATCCTTGAAATTTTTTGTTTTTGAATGTTGTCAAGTTCCATCACATGAGATTTTTATCGGTAAATTCTTTCGGGACCTCGGTTATTACTTCCTCATATATTTTTGTCTGTCCCGATAAGGAGTTGAATGTTAAAGGTTTATTTAGTTTAATTATTTTGTATCTAAGTAATGCATTTTTATCTAATAGTGTTGTTGTTGATCCAGTGTCTATAAGGCACCGTATTTTATTTTCTCCAATATTTAACTCAACTATCGGTAAGTGGTTGCCTGCTGGTTCATGTGAAAATTTACTTCTCCATTTGGTTCTTCTTCTATTACCTCTTCTACTGTATGCTGTTCCACATGGTCTACCTCCATTGGTTCAAGATTCTATTGCCTGATTTGGTTAGAAGGGTTCCTAAATGTTCCTGACCTATTTTGGTTGGACCTAAAATTATTTTGTTGTACGTTTGCTTGACATTGTTGTGTGCCTTCATTGTGTTGTCTGGACACCCCTGAACTGTTGTTATTTCTGTATTGATTATTTTGGTGGTTATTTGTGTTGTAACTCTGCATAGTAGTTTGTGTATTTTTAGTGGTATTATTGCTAATACTTTAGTTACTTTTATAATGATACTTTACAAGACCACAGTCTTGCAGACAATAATATGACTCTCTAAAGTTTTTTATGTTTCTACTATATATTATACTGGACAAATGTGGGGGTATATTATGAAGACAGGTTTTTAGTATCATAGCTTCATTTGTATTAGGGGAAAACCCTAAAGGTTTGTTACTATCTTGAAAATATTTGTTATTTAACTTGTCTAAAACATTTTTCAGGTAGATAAAATAATCACTTACATTTGTGTTTTTAGCATTTAATGCCTTATGATACAATTGATGGTAACTCTCCTTTATCCCGAAGTTTCGAAGAAGCTCATTTTTGATGGTTGTCCAATCAGCCTCATGTAAGGCTCGTATGACGTTGGCCACTTCTCCTTGGATTTTCTTTACCACGTGTCGTGTTACCCTGTGTTGGGGTTTCAGATCATTGCCAGTTCGCTCAGATGTTATTGCGATCTGGCAATGACCTGTGGTGCCGGATGTAGCGCACCTCATTCCACTTCCTGACCGTGCTGGTACTATGGCTGTAGCGCGGCTATAGCTCGCCGGATGTCGCGGTCCTTGTCAGTCTCATGGAACAGTGGTATTGACAGAAAATTTATTTAAAAGTACCAGGCTGTCAAAATCAAAAAAAAAAGCAAACATTATGGGTATACCTACTTTGGTACCGAAAACCTCTTCAATTCTTTTGAAGTACCGATACTCGCTATCGAGTATCGGCCCTGGGCAGCCCTCCCTCAACTGGTGTCGACCAGCTTTCCTGGGTGACCTTTGGCCCGATTTCTATGGTCACCCCCTATAACTTATTCCACTACCGACCCCCGCCTACCTACACCACATGGACAAAAATGCCTAGTCCTTCATAGTTTTGTTAATTTTTCTTTTATTATTTATTTATTTTAATCCTTTCTTTAGTTTCTTTTCTCATTTCTTCATTCCTTAAGTCTTACGTATACAAAATTTACTTATTTTAATTCGGCCGATTTCATACTTTTTTTTTTTATATTGTCGCCCTCGCTAGGGGGATGTACATTACATTCGACGAAGTTAGGAGAGGATAATCTTCATTGACGCTTCCTCTTTTAACTTTGAACGAATTTTGAATTCAATTTTTGTTTTACTTATAACAATTTTTTTTTCTTTCTATTGTGTTCTTTTTTTCTCTTTTGGAATTATAGAAAATTATAACTTAATTACAAATAGCTGCTATTCAGCCATGTTTTCTTAACGCTTATTTATTCTAATATAAAAATACCGATACGAAATAAAATAAAATACCTGCGACTCCTAGGATTGCTAAGCCACTGCCCTGTTGGCTACACTATACTGTTGTTGTTGTTAACCGCTGTGGTGGTTGATACGTTTTTTTTTTTCTTGTAGATCTTGCCGTAGTTGGTGGCCGCTGGGATGGTTTCGTGGCAGATGGTGGGGCAATGGTAGATGGTGCTGTAGGTACTTTGATGATGAGTTTGCTGGTTGACGGTGTTATGATGATACGATGGTGCTGCGTATCGTGGCGCTGAAATTTGTAGTGTGGTGATGATCCTGATAAGTCGGTACTGTGTGTTGGTGATGATGTTCTGGTTGACGGCGGTATGATGATACGATGGTGCTGCGTATCGTGGCGCTGAAATTTGTAGTGTGGTGATGATCCTGATAAGTCGGTACTGTGTGTTGGTGATGATGTTCTGGTTGACGGCGGTATGATGATACGATGGTGCTAATACTAGTGCTGTTTCTTATGATTGTGATGAGGTGCGCTACATCCGGCACCACAGGTCATTGCCAGATCGCAATAACATCTGAGCGAACTGGCAATGATCTGAAACCCCAACACAGGGTAACACGACACACGTACCTTTTGAAGAAGTACTGCTGCATCCGAGTCCCTTGAAATGCATCAAAAAAAACTCTACTTCGCTTATAAAGGATGTGATATCGTCGCCTCGGCCTCCGCTGAAATCTTGGATTCTCGATGGCTCCTTTAGGGCCTCAGATAATGGTATCCTGTCATCTGATTCGTTTGCTGTATTTTGGCCTGTTGATGTTGTATTCTGGCTTGTTGATGTTGCATTTTGGTTCATTGTTATGTTCTGGAAATTCAGCTCCGGTATTTAAAACGAATTTAAATTTTCTTCATATGGCTGATACAGTTCAGCCTTTTTCTCACTTCCTTCTTTAGGCATGTTTGTACACTTTTTGTTTGGATTGTCCATACTTTGAGAAGCAGTTGGAACCTCGTTCGGTTTTTTTTTAGGTGTGCTTTCCATAGAATTATGTATGTTAGAAAAGTTTACAGTACTACAATCATGTGTTGCAACTTTTCTTTTAAAAATTTTGAAAACGCTTATGACATAATTGGTACTTGAATTGATATTGATAGACAAAAGGAGATTTATGAAACATTTTCAAATGACTTAGCAGACTTTGTGAGTATTGGTAAGAGTTTTGGCAAAAGAGCAAATATGCATGGGAGTTGAAGATAAAACACTGCTTTCCATCATTTTTTAAGTTTATTTATAATGGTTTGAATTTTTTCCTTTGAAGGAATTTTATAAATATACTCTTGCAGCATCATCCATAGATACTCGTATTAGCTCTTTGCTGAATATTTCAAATTAAGAACGAAACAACTTTTAATGACAACATCAATAGCTCTTATCAATGTCGGAACTTTATACTTAAAACCGTCTAAATAAACATAAAACTCCTTTAAGTTTTCAACAGTATTACCCACTGCTATTATTTTGGGTTGTACCTTCTGCTTTTCTAGCACAGCGATGTCACATAATTCGTCCAGTTTTTGCTGTATGTTATTGATATTTGCCAAATGAACGATCATATCATGCTGCGCGTCCGAAATGGATGGCTTAAATGTTGTGCTTATTCGCGGAGGAAGAATAACTGCATGAAGCAACTTAAAAAAGTAGAAATGTCTCGAATTTGTAAAATAGTAATGAAATACTCAAATTAGAAACACAAAAGCAAATATCAAATTTATACAGTGTTAAAGTTTTTTGCAAACGAACCTAGCCCCTATTGAGCTGTTGTTTTTTGTTTGGCTTTACGTTTTTGTTGCTGTGGTTCTTGCAGGTGAACAATGTTCACTGAATATATTACTGCCAGTTGCTGAAATTCTCTTCAATTTTAAACACTGCTAAAAACTTTATTTGCGTACGCACCTGTTTGTATATCTAAACTCTTCATTTTATCAAAGAGATGTTGGTTTAGCTTATCCTTGATATATAGCGAAAAAATTGAATTGCACATATCGGCTTCAAACTGATCGATGTTAGTGATTAATTTATTTATATTGCTGGGAAAAAGCCAGGCAAAATCAATTATGCAATTCACAGTTCATAGTAAAATTGTAACGTGACAAAATTACATTGTGTCAAATCAAACAACTGTGAGCGCGCCATTTTAAAAGTTTGGATTTTGGTGTGCAAAAAATATTGAGAAAAATAGATTAAATCTGATTATGAGCGTAAAGGATAAGCTATTATTATTGCTCTTCAGTTCCAGTTAGTGTGTTAAAGTTCCAAGAAAAATATCCATTCCAATTTTCTTTCTTAAGACAGCGACGAAGATGATGAGAACCAAATCTTGGAATTTGGTATGAATATATCTTTAATATTGAGTCATCGCCGAACTTGCCATTTGTTTCTGCCAAAATCTGCACATTGGGTGAATGATGTACTCACTACCTTTGATGATGCCAGAATGCGCCAGATGCTGTGAATTGGGCATAACGAGTTTGACCACATTCTAAAACTAATTAGAGACGACCCTATTTTTCACAATCGAAATTGTGTGTTCCTCAACTTCCAGTAGACTTACAACTTAAAATTGCTTTATTTCGTTTTTGTTCTAATGGGGATAGTTCAGCAATACGAAAAATTGCAACTATTTTTGGAGTTGAAGATGGCGGAACCGTCATTAAAGCAACCAAAAGAGTGATATTCGCAGTATTAAATCTAAAATCCAGATTTTTTGCTCTGGCCATCAAGTGAAGAGCGAAAGAGAATTGCTGCAACAGCTATGCAAGAGCTGCCGGGTTGTGTAGCTTACCTTGATGGAACAGAAATAAGGTTGGCAGAAGCTCCGGCCGAAAATCTTGAACTTTATTTTTCTCGTAAAAAGCAGTAGTGTTGGGAACAATCGAGTGATTTCAACAATCGATAGTTAGTAACTGAATGATTTTGACTATCGAATGATTTGTTTCACTCGTTCGTTCCACTCCTTTAATTTTAATTCAGTGTTGGTTATTACCATTAATTCTGTATACTGAATTGATCACTGTTAAAAATCAAATTTTTTTTAATAATTTTGCATAATTCATCCAGTCATTTAATATAGTAATACCAACTACAGCGTATTGCAACTATGTTTTGATTTAAATTTTTTTGCTTAACAGCATATTCGTATATGAGGCACAACATAAAATATTACTCTTATTAACTTAATATATTATCACAAAAATAAGATAATGAATACATTCAGTTGTATAAATTCAGTCATTGAGTGATTTGAAGCAAGTGATTTTTGTAAATCATACAAAGAACTATTTATTCGATAGTTGCGCTGTAGTTGAACTTTTTCTATAAGTGATCTAGTGAGTGAAACTATCAATGAGTGAATCGTGAACAGCTATCGACTGAATGAAAACAAATAGACTATCGAATAACTCGATAGTTTTTATTCGATAGTTCCCATCACTAAAAAGCAGTACGCTATAAAGATGCAAATTATTTGTGATTATCAATTAAAAATCAGACAAATAGGGTATTATTATATTATAATAAAAAGTCAATGGTTACAATAAAAATAAGGTAACAAATCTCCGTTTTTCTTGAAATTTTAGTATGTTCTCACTTTAGTATTATCCAACACCGAATTCGCTAGCCACAGTAATTCTAGGATTTTAGCGATTTGAAAAATATGAAGGGAGTGTTTCCGCACCCTGCATATGCGTTTATTCTTGATCAGCAGGCTGAACTCTACAACATACTAAAATTTCAAGAAAATCGGAGACGTCTTCTGTATACTAAGCTATTACTAAAAATGAGCTTAAAAGACACTGAGTTTTACTTCGTCTTTTCTTTTTGGTTCTAATTTTAGTTCTAAGTTTTAGTTTTTCGAGTTCAATACGCTCCTTCAGAGCGGTTTTTTCCTTCATTTGGATTTCCAAAACCTTGACTTTTTCCTCCTTTTCTTTAACTCTAATATCAGCAAGACGGCTTTCTTTATCAAACAAAAATTTTTCGTTCTGAAACTCCAATTCTTTTTCTTTTAATTTGATGTCCATGTCAATTCTGTCTTTTTTATTTCAATTATTTGTGACTGCACTTCTATTATGTCGGAGAGAGCTGTGCGCAAGTAAATACCCTTGCGAGATTTGCCAACACTGGGAGAGGGTAAGTCCGGTTCGTCTGTCACGATTTGGTCACCGCACTCAATAGACTGCATGCTGGGCTCTATTTCTTCCAAATATATTTCCTCAGCATCAAGTTGAATTTCAGTGTCAACAGCAGCGTTCCTCCAGCTCAGCTCTCTATATATATCCGAACATATCTACGAAATCGTAATAAAGTGGACACTTTTTCAAAACAACATCTCAGAAAACGAAAATTTAAGAATAATGTTTAACTATTTTAAGGAAAAAAATTATTGCTATACCTCGAATCGATTTGCCTTCTGTGAAAGCTCCAGCACCTGTTGAATCGCATATTACGCACTTTATTACGGATGAGACTCCAATCCAATTTAATTTAATTTTTCGACATATAACGTCGGTAACGCCTAGGCCGAAGTCTTTTCAATAGATTGGTTTTCCTTTAGGAAGTTTGACAACATAAACTGTTCGGCATCTGTCCACTTTTTGTAAGAGCCTTGACCCCTTCCTTTACATTTTGGCATCTATTTATAGCAAATAAAAAAATGTTGATTGACATTTTCATCAATAGAATATTAAAAATGCACAACTTACGTTTATTTCTTCCATTTTCTTGCTTCTGCATTTACTTTTATTTATGCAAACAGCTGATCGTGAAATTACCATACTTAAAAAACATGCGTGAGGCTATGTTCAAATTTTCAACTAGTCGTAATTTGCATTTATATGGGAAACAATAACAACACAAGTTACCACCTCGTAAAATATTGTAAAATTGGAACTTTTTAATTTTACCAGCCAATTTACAATGAACTGTGAATTGCACAAATATCAATAAGTTCGTATCCAACAGGATCCTTGTATCTTGGCCAATACTCAAATATGATGCTGATGCTCTCACTATTCTCCTTCATTCTTGAAATACAAGTTTCCTTCCATACGTCGAGGAGGTTAGATGGCTGATTATGGACTAGCCACTTCTTTTTATTAATCAGTTCGTCAATATTTACGTCAACTTCCGCGGCAACATTAGCGATTTCGCATCTGGCTTTTTTGGCTGGTGTATGACCAGACTTTCGTTTATACAAACAATTAAAAGTCAATGTTAATTCTTCTCAATCTTAAAAGAAATATTTAACATTATTGGGCATGAATCAAAACTGTAAATTGGCGAATTTACCCATAAAAATTTTTGATCTATTTCAAGTTTTTTTTTAAAGTGTGTATAAAACATTTTAAATTAGTTTACCTGTCATATAATTTTCCGGAAGGTTTCAGAAATAATGCCACTACAGATTTTGATGCCTTTATCCTTGGCTTCATTTTTATTCCTTTCCGAAATAAAAAAAACTCCTATACTGTGCTCTAGCACAAATATGACATTTCAAAACTTATTTCATAAAAATCGGCCCAGTACTTTTTCATTATTTCTTTTTTTTTTAATTGAGAAGTAAACTTAACACATAAAATTTGAGAGGTCGGCTTTTGTCTACTCTATTATTAGATTTCACACTCTTTACAAAACAATTATCTATGTGAGTCTCATTAACATCAGAGTTTAAACCTTCAGAGAAAAGTTTCAAAGCAGAATCGAAAGCATTAGAGTTGCTTACATTTGGAACACCAAAAATTTCAACGCAATTAACGTTGTTGTTTTACTCTTTAAAATTTCTTTCTCTTCTTGCAAGGTCGCAATAAGAGTTAGCGCATTTGCATTGACACTCTTTAGAATCATTCTTTCTTTGTAAATAAGTTCCAACGTAACCGAAGACGAATCAATAATAGAACTAACGAAGCTCACGTTGTTGTTGTTATTGTTGTTATCACTTTGTAATTGCTCATTATGTATCACACCATGCAAATTTGTCAGCTCATTTTGTTGTGGCTGCACGAGTTGCTGATTGTTAGGCTGCATTGACTGCCGTTGTTCCAGATGTGCTTGTGGCTGCTGATGAGCTTGTTGAACTCGTGAACCCACCGAAGATGCCATATGAATATTTTTCACAGGTTCAATTTCAGTTTTTTTTGTTGAAGAACACGAAGCACTTGGCGGAGAGTGCAAAGATGATCGTCTCTTAGTAGAGCACGAATTGCAAAAAAACTTTTTATTTGATTTTTGCATATAATCAACTTTTTTAGGAGTCAATTTCATGCAAGTGCAGTGGAAATAATCATTGCAACCAAAACATTTAACTTTATCGTGAATGCGATCAACTTTTTGCTTACAAACACGCGGCATAGCAAGTTTTGGAAATTTTCATTTCAGATTAAATTTTTATTTTTTTTTTTCTATAAAATTATGCTCTTTATTTTACTTTTTTTTTTTTAGTGAATCAAATTTGAATTTGAAAGTTAATTTATTATTTTTAATTTCCTTTTTTCCTTTTTTGTTATTAAAACTTTAGCTCAAATCGACGATTTATTTATTTTTATTTACTAACATTCTGTATATTTAAATTTAATTATTACTTAAATTTATATTGCATATGTATTTAAACTTAAGTTATGCATTAAGTATGTATATTTAAATTTAAAAAATTTAAAATTTTTTAAATTACTTCTTATGCAAGCTTATATTTTTGTATTTAAATTCTTGTTTCCTTTAAGTTCTAAATTTCGAAAGTATATTTTTTTGAACTTTATTTGAATTTAGTTTTGATATTTCTTTTTAAATTTATTGGAAACGTTGTTTTAAATTCATTAACTGTATAGGAAGCAAAAACTTTTCACATTAAATTACAAATACTAGATAAACAAAAATAGCACAAACACAGGTATGGTAAGTACAAGTTAATATAAGTTAGGTTACAGGTCAGTAATTATAGGTTTTAAGCTAATTAAATCTAAGGTTTTACGGTAAGCATCGATAAGATTTATGTTACGTATTGATAAGTTTAATTGTAGGTATTGATAAGTTTAAGTCTAGAAAGATGCACATATATTTTCCATGCAATTTTTCTCTTCACTGCTTAAGTTAGGATCCAAATCAATGGATTCAAATAGTTTATCTAATCTTTCCCTCACATTTTGTTCCATTATAATATTTATTGTGGTATTTGTTTCCACTTTAAATTTATTATGATTAGAAATCTTTGGTTTGAAATATTTATCATTTATAAACTGGTCTTCCGACGAGTTTAATATTGGCACATATACTATGCCATCTTTCACTTTGGTTAGGGCTTCTCCCATGTAAGCTCCTTGTGAAAGTTCTTGTTTGTGTATAACAACTTCTTTTAATGTTGTTTTAACACATATCGGTACTATTTTTACAGTTCGAGCTTCGACTGCTGTTTCTGTATTATATAGTACTTTGTCAAAGTCATTCAATGGCTTAAGCGTGAATGCTATTATTTGTTTTCGTTTTTCATTGAAAAACGTTATTTTTTTATCCATGGCATTTATGACAGTTCGGTTCCACAAAATATCTCTACCTACTATTCCATCAGCTGGTACACCATGATCTAGTGACACTATGTGTAACTTTAAACTTAGATCTGGATGCTGATTATGTTGAATAGTGGTCGTACCTAATGTGGTAACCTTACCGCTAAATGCTCCACTCAAATCTTTTACATTATTTGTATCTAGTACTGGGAAATGCGGCATTGCACTTTCTTTGACCAAACTTGTATCTGCTCCGGAGTCTACCAACAAAATAAGTTTTCCATATTTAGCACCTTCACAGGGCACTTCTATGAACACATCATTTTGTTCTGCTTGGTAAAAATTCTCGTTATGCCTACCATACAAGATGTGTCTCCCAGTTTCGATATCATTATCATTTGTTACGCATTCTCTGGGTTTTGCAAGGGACGCCTCAACTACAGTTTTTTGCGTATGATTTGTTTCTGCCTTGCATTACTCTAAGTTGTTACTTAAAACTTTATTATTTATGCGTTTAGTAGTTAACGTATCAGTTACACTTTGTTGTGGCTGATTTGTAGTTACTACTTTATCAAAAATATTCTTTGAAAATGTATTAGTTTCATTTTCATTAGGTAACGTTTCAACTGCACTTTGTTGTGGTTGATTTACTGTTACTACTTTATTGTTGGAAACTTTAGATGTAGTTAACGTATCAACTGCACTTTGTTGTGGTTGATTTACAGTTACTACTTAAGTTGGCCCTACTTTACTAAGATTTTTGGGGTCCCAGACTATTGGCCGGTCTTGTGCCCCTCTTAGTTTCCCTGAGACGTCTCAAATTCTTTTTGGCATAACAATTTTCCAATGCATGCCCAATTCTTTTACACCAACGGCATGTAGGTGTATTTTCATCGACCTTATTTTGGCCCTGTAAAATTGTGTTCTGTGTTCTTGGTTTTTTTCTTTCTATGCCTTTTTGTTGATAGTTGAAATCAACTTCTGGTTTCCTTTTATTCTTCGTGCACCTTTTTTCGGTTTCTTGACCGTACGTGAGATTATCTTGACACTCCCGCGAATTTTTACGAATTAAAGATTCATCTCTGGTATGCCCTCTTACATTGCAAAATGAGCATTTGACTGCTCTCTAAGTGGAAATATTTCTGTTTCTAAGCTACTATAAGGATGCTTGAAGTTGTGAAAGACTGTAAGAAAGGAAGAAGGAAAGGAGCTGAATTCCCTAAGGATTTCCCTACTTTTGGCTTTATTAGAAGCTTGCCATGAGCTATCACTTACTCAGCCACAAAGGCTACAAGGTGATTTTCAAGCAATGAGTTGGGCCTGGTAAGGCTTCTAGATAATGTTTACTGAGAGTAAAAACACTTCTTTTGCTTTCTGATGATCAGATAATAATTGATGATTTATTTAAAATTACATTTTCTTTTATACATTTTTTTAATTGAGTGAAAAGAAACATTTCTTCTTTTCACTCATTATCCAAAAATTCTTACTCATTAAAATTTTCCCAAAAATAATTGTGACACATGCCATGCATCTGTAACATATTGAAATTAGCTCAAAGCAAAACGATAAACAAACAATAGTAAAAGTCCTAAATATTTTAAAAAAATAATTAAATCGTTCTCTTTATTATAATGGAACTTTAATTTGTCAATAAAGACTTTCATAAAGGTTTTGTTTAAAAAAAGGATTAATATATAAAGATAAATACGTTGCTCTCGCGTTGGCTCCCTCAACAAGACTGACTAGCGTTTTTCTTGTAAAGTCAGGGCTACTCAGTGTCACCAGTGTTGCTTACAGCTCGACCATCCTGATATTCGGTGCGACCCTGCTCCGAGTCAAATATTTCGTCGTCTTCTAGTGGTAATGGACACCACTGTTTTATCTTGTCCGACGCGTAAACTGAAGAATAATGTCGTTGTTTTCGTTTGGAACCAGGTAGATCTTCGACAACGTAGCGATCCTTACCCAGCACTTTCGTTACTACAAATGGTCCTCTATATCGTGACTCCAATTTTCGGGAATAGCCTGTGCTCGCTGGCTCATTTGCGACTAAAACTAAGTCGCCGTTGTTGAAAATGTTTGGTTTTGAATGTCGTTTGTCGTAACGTTCTTTTGCTTTTTCTCGTTGCTGTTGAATTTTCTTAACTGATGCTCGTCGTACCGCTTGTAATTCATTTTCGTCGATTTTGCTGTTGTTATCTTGTAGCGTTAGAATAATTTTGTTTTTAAGTATGTCGCGAGGAGTAAATCCCAACAAAAGTTCTTGAGGAGTTTGCTGCGTTGTCTTATTTCTTATTGTATTGATCGTCCATTGTATTTCACGGAGTTTTTCGTCCCATTTTTTCTCGTCATCCGTTGATGGTAAAAGCATAGATAAAGTAGTTCTGTTTGTTCTTTCAGCGTGACCATTAGCTCTTGGTGTTCGTACTGCGTTCTTTATGTGTTTTATACCGTTATTGTTGCAATAATTCGTAAATTCTCGTGAAGTAAAAGCTGTTCCACGGTCAGTGACAATTCGTTCTGGCATTCCAACGTAACCGCTTACCTCATTTAAAACGTCCAGTACAAGTTTTGTTTTCGTACTTTTAACAGCTCGTATTATCGTAAATTTTGAAAATGAATCTACCATTACTAGAATATGTTCGTTACGATTTTTACTTTTCGGAAATGGTCCTAAATGATCTAGATGCACAGTTTTGAACGGAACCGGGTCTGGTATATCGTAATGATAAACGCCTTCTTTTTGACCACCTATCATCTTATTGTACGCACATTCTACGCACGCTTTTACATATCCTTTCGTAAAGTTTCTCATCCTGGCAAACCACTTGTATTGCTGGATACGTTCAATCGTTTTGTCCACACTCAAGTGTCCTGCATTATCGTGACAGTCACGTAAAATCTTCCATCGTAAAGCCTTAGGTACTACCCATAGCTTACCGTTATCTTTCTTTCGAAATAATCGACCGTTTTCTACTACGTAAGTATCATCCGTCTGTCTTGGTTTTTGTTAAAGTTCGCTTATTAATTTCTTAATTTCATCGTCTTGTAACTGCATGCTATGCAACCAATCCGTTTCATCTAAACGAACTGTTCGTATTCGTAAGCTTACCTCTTCCACATCATGACAATTTTCATAAGGGGCACGACTAAGTGCGTCAACATGTGCCATTCTTTGACCGGATCGATGCTCAATTTTAATGTCGTATTCTTGTATTTTTAACCACCATCGTGCGATTCTTGGAATCAATTCACGTTTTTCCATTGTTGTTTTAATAGCGTTACAATCGGTGACTACCGTAATCTGTTTACCATAAACGTAATATTTTAATCTTTCTAGTGACTCTACTACCGCAAGCGTTTCAAGCTCATAACTATGAAACTTTTTCTCTAAATCTGTTGTTGCTCTGCTAAAATATACTACCGCTTTCATATCATTGCCTTCACGTTGAAGTAAAACGCCTGCAATACCAATGGAACTGGCATCGGTATGCACCTCGTGAATAGCTTCTACACGATACCCAGCTAAAACAGGCTTTGTCGTTAATGCATATTTCAACTCGTTAAATGCTTTATCTTGATCAGCTTGCCATACAAATTTTTGATCTTTTCGCAATAGTCGTCTCAATGGTTCAGAAATCACAGCATATCCAGGCACGAATTTCCTAAAAAATCCACTTAATCCAAGAAATTGACGTACCTCTGTAACGTTCGAAGGAGTTCTAAAATTTTTAACCGCTGTCGTTTTTGCTGCACCAGGTGTAATTCCATTTGGTGTTATTTCATGTCCGAGAAATTCAATGTTTTGTCGTAAAAATTCGCATTTGTTAATGTTTAATGTTAAATTAGCATCTCTAAGAGCTTTAAATACGTTTGTTAATTTGTTTAATATTTCTGGAATAGTATTGCTGCCAATTAGCATATCATCCATATAATGAATGAAGTCATCAGTGTTCGTGTTTTCTTTAAGCTTAGCCATTAATCGTTGAAACACCGCGGGCGCATTTTTCAGCCCGAAAGGCATCCGCTTAAATTCAAAAAGTCCTTCCGTAGTTATAAACGCCGTAAATTTTCGACTTTGTGGCTCAATTGGTATTTGATAATAACCACAATTTAAATCTAGTACCGTAAAATAGACATACCTTTTCGCTTCTTGTAATCGTTCTTCAATGTTCGGAGTTGGAAAGTTTTCTTTTATGATGTGTTGATTCAACCGTCGATAGTCAACACATAATCGATCACCACCGTTGTTTTTTTTTTGCTACAAGAACAATAGGGCTTGCATACTCGGATTTCGATTTTTGTATAATATCATTTTGTAAAAGTTCGTTCACTATTTCTGTCACTATTTTCTTTTTCGGTTCGGGAACACGATACGGTTGCTGTGCGATCGTTTTTGTTGTGTCCAGTTCAATATTCATTTTTATTAAATCAGTTAATATCACTCGCAAAAACATACGAAAATTTATTTACCGTGTCAAATAAATCTTTTCTAATGTTATCGTCCAAATTTCCGCATTTTATCAAATTTAAATCAATATTTCGTTTCGCTTTAGGTTGTTGTATATCTTTTTCGTATTCGAAAATAAATGTACCGTTTTTAACTTTCAAATTTAAATCATTTCGCGCACACACATCTTGACCAAAAAGTAAATCAAATTGTAACATTTCATCGTCCACAATATAAAAGTTAATGTCTATAAAAATGTCATCGACTCGCACTTGCTGATGTATATTTTCGTTCGCGTACCGTTCACCACCACAAATACCTTTTATTTTCAAAAAACAATTTTTTCGTTCACTAGTCAAGGATTTTGCCATTGAATATTTAATATTTGTTATGTCCGATAAAAACTTCTTTTAAAAACAATTGTTCTTTTACACATTGTCTCGCTGTTACATTTTTTTTTTCGCAATTCACTGATTCAGTCTTAGAATGTACTTTATTACAGTCAATACAACGTTGCCGACGTTGTGGTTTAGTACTTTTGAACGATAAATGTCCGTCTTCACCACAATTATAACACGTAATTTTCTTATTGTTTACCGATTTTATATTACCGTCGTTTTTATTTTTCTTAAATTCGTTATTCGCTTTGTATGTTACCCGATTGTTTTTAAATTCTTCGCATGCTTCACGCATTTGTCGCATTGTAGTAAAGCGCAGTGGTGCAATTGCCGTTTGCATTTCTTTGTTTTTCAAACCGTGTCGAGCATACTTTATTATTGCCGTTTCACTCAAACTGAATCGCTGTCCTAACGCACTAATGCGAAATAAATAGTCTACCACTTTTTCGTCATATTTACGATACGCGTTTGACATTTTATTACTTATATCTCCTTCATCGGGAGTATCACCGAACTCATTTAAAAGATTTCGTGAAAATGCTGCCCAACTTGAATGAAGATGCTGCGATGAGTCTAACCACAACTTCGCTACCCCTCTCATACGACCAAATACTGCTACATCAAACATTTTTCTTCCCACTGATATGCAGCGAGAGCGTTACTCGTTCAATAAATTGATCTGCAGACAGAGAGTTTCATTTGTTGGATCAAACGTAGGTATAGTTTCTGCAATTTCTCCCACAGAATAACGATGAGTAGAGAAAACTGAGCGTGATGTAGAATCGTTGATACACGTAGGTGGTGTTTGTGTCGTTTCTCTTTGTTCTCGTTGTGCACTCGTTTCTTCATGAATACTTTCGTTTTGTGTGTGTGCAATCGCTGTTGCTGGTTCTGCCGTTTGCTGTTGCTGAGCCGTTTGCCGCTGCTCACCCGTTTGCCGCAGAAGTGACGTCATTCTTTCAATAGCCAAACGTAAATCATTAATTTGCTCTTGTAAAGCGGCCCTCACACGATCAATATTACTGACAGTATAATACTGACAGTATTTACATTACTGTCAGTGTACCACTCACACGGTCAGTATTGTTTATTGTCAGTAATCAGTTTTTTTGACATTCAACTGGTGAAGGTGCGAACGTCAATGAACAGCAGTGTTAACTGTCAAAGAATATCAATTTATTTGTTCTTATAATGGACGATAATTCTAAAGCGTGCGTAGCAATTATTTTAGCGTTTTCTATTCCAAACAAACGGATTAATAATAGGAAGCGTTGGGTAAAAGAATGGATTGCTAAACGTAAAAAGTATTGTCATTTAAATCTTTTAAAAGAAATCCAGCTTTCCGACCCAAAAGACTACCACAATTATTTTCGAATGAACATTAACATCTATAATAAACTATTAAGCATGGTAGAGCCATTAATTACTAAAATGGATACTAATATGAGGGAAAGTATTCCTCCAAATCAAAGGCTGGCTGTTACTCTGAGGTACCTTGCAACTGGGCGAGCGTTTGAAGACTTAAAATATTCTGCAGTCATCGCGCCAACAACCATAAGTGAAATCGTGATGGAGACCTGCCGAGCTATAATTACTGTTCTCAAGGATCGCATTCAGGTTAATAAAATTATAATTGATATTATACTTTATATAATAATTATTTTAATTGGAACAGATTGATAAAATAATTGAGATTCAGGCCATAATTCAAAGATTTCGGATACAGTGGAAGCTTACGCAATATTTTTATATGTCAAGTCGCATATACTTTTTAGTAATATCTTGAGTGGGATGGGGAAGCAGATGAACATTAATCTTTATAAAAAAATTTGAGTTTTGAGATGTAAATTTTCAACCCAGACTTTAAACCTGTTGGTTTAAAATATAAGCTTTATTACACTAATTGAACTACTTAAAATGAAATTTACGACTGAGGAAATTGAAAACGCATAACATTTATTTTAATAACTTCGTTTGCAACCTGAAATAAATCGCATATACAACTTTTTTGGAAGGAATGTAGTTAAAGGGCCTTTCATTAAACATGATACAATGCTAAATTGAAATATAGCAGAAAGTATAATTAATAAACAACTACGTTTATACTATGTTAGTCTAAAGGTTTTAAATCACTCGATATGGGAAGCAAATTACTTCATAGTTGCAAAAAATTATGTGAATTTTAGCGAATCGCAAGTTTAAATTTTAGTGATTGTAATAAATTTACACAATTTGTAATCGTTGTTTATTTATATAGCGATCTATGATGATTTGTATGTCATAGATTGAAAATCGTACTGGCACCAAAGATGCTGAAGTACAGGCGGTTCAGATCTACTACAAGAATATCAATAAATAGTACCTGACCCGGATCTACTTACCTAAGAGATAAGGAACCTTATTGATTTGGGCAGCATCATGACATCTGATGCTTTCATGAACAAAGCGATAGCACCTTCGTTTATCTTCGTTCCTGTCAATGGCAATTAAGCTCAATTTTTGAGTCGAAGCTGTGAAATGTGGCTAAGCAACAGCGCTTTGCTACAAAATTTACAAGTGTTCACCAACTTATTTTCACCGAAATCTGTAAATTTGGTGGCCCAGCACCATCTTCATATGTCATTTTTTAATGAGTGTCGAACTTCTTCTGAATCATTTTCAGATGCATCTCTTTTACCCCTGTTAAGAAAAATTCATTTAGAGAATGTCTTATAAAGTAAACTCAAGCCTTTTAGTTATATAAACACCTTTTATTTATTTCTTCGTATATAAAATAATATAGTAAGTACATATATTTATTAATATTTATTGTTATCCTCATTACAACTACTAAAATATGAGTGCAAGCTGACTTCGATATGTGGTAACATATTTTCTACCGATTCACTTGTGGAATGTTCCACCCAACTATGCGATGATACTGGTGTTGATGACTGACTATAATTTGTTAACCTTTGAGGATTAATTTGAATACATTCTCGATCTAATGTTCCAAGTTGAGCTTCAAACAAAATATCGTTAATGCCTTTTTCTGCAAATATTTTTTGAGTTTCATCCAATGTTTTCAGTTTGCTAGCCCACACTTTCGCTAAATCCAAGTCACTATCTTGGCTATTGCCTTTAGCTAAATAGCCACATCCCATAAGCATTTTAAGCTTTTATATTGGGCAATAAAAGCACTTAAATCCCTTTCGCGTACTTCAAGCGCGCTTGAACATTTATTGGTTTCACATTCCATCGCTTTGCAAATAATACTGATGAACTGTCAGAATTCACCTGTCAGAATTTAACAACTTCGTCAGTATTATCCGATTTTTCCATCAGTCATCAGTATCGTTTTTCTATACTGACAGTACATCAGTACTCACCTCATACGATCAGTAATACTGTCAGTATGCAAAATACTGTCAGTAATATTGATCGTGTGAGGGCCGCTTAAGGATGCCGTTTCTTCATATTCGATTTCGTCGCTGCCTATAGCTTCTGTCAACCGAATAATCATCTCGCTTTTCGTACCCGAGGTTATTAAACCTTTTTCGCTTAAAATTTCTTTTATTTTTCCACACGTCAAATCCACAATTTTTACCATCTTTATTTCGTTTAGTTTTTCACGTTTTCGTTACTATTGTATAAATTCCGTTTCGCCACTTTATTCGTATATGTTTCGTTTTGTTTCTATTCGTTCACGTTCAAAAAATTTTTAAATTCCGTTTAACGTTTTCGTTTGTTCGTTTACGCGAAGATGAAACTCGTCGTTTTTAAACACGTTCGTACTGTTTAACGTATTTCGTATTTTTTTTCAACGCTTCGCGGAATCACTGAAAGAAGCCAATTATAACGACGCTACTTTTTCCTATTTCTTTACGCACATGAATTCATATATCTCACTTCTGAATTAAAAGGCCTAAATATTTTAAAAAAATAATTAAATCGTTCCCTTTATTATAATGGAACTTTAATTTGTCAATAAAGACTTTCACAAAGGTTTTGTTTAAAAAAAGGATTAATATATAAAGATAAATACGTTGCTCTCGCGTTGGCTCCCTCAACAAGACTGACTAGCGTTTTTCTTGTAAAGTCAGGGCTACTCAGTGTCACCAGTGTTGCTTACAATAGTAAAAGTGTTATGTTACATCCCATTGCTTTGGCTTTGTGTGTGGCGTCAAATGCATGACACACTTATGTTGTGCATTTCCAAATGTATGTCAACCAGACATTTGTTGTTGTTGCACAAATTATTGGTGATCGTAAATTATGTCTTTGAGTTGCCGCTTAGCGTGTCATAATATTTTATTGCATTGACACGCTACAAACATTGTGTTGGTCAAGGCCCTTTATGCACAATGGTTGGTGCGAACCCTACGACAAGCAATACGTACAACACTACTTATTGGTAATTTTCTAACGCTTGAATTCACTGGGTGGGCTTCTTCATAGCCAGACTGCACGGCGTTAATTCCAGAATTTAATTCTAAATCATATTGCATGAAATTTTCCATTTCGATTGCTTCCTCTAACAACTTATCTAAGTTGCTTGTTTTCTGATTTATCAACAACATCTGTAACATCTGATTATGTACTCCTGTCTTAAATCTTTTTATCACTAACCTATGAAATTTTTCTTTGTACATTTCATCCGATAAATTTTCATAAGTTGATTTCATTATATCTAAAGCTTCGTTCCGTAGCGTATTTATTCTTCTCGCAAATGCACGCAGTTCTTCTTCAGGAAGTTGACGTGCGTTTTCTAAGTATTTGCTTCCGAATTAAATGAATAGATTTCGCTTTAATATATGTTATTTTTAATAACTTGCGTAGCTCTTCCAATGATTTAAACTTATGCGACCTGATTAACTCAAATGCATCACCATGCAAATGAAGCCTAATGAGTGCTATGAGTTTAGGTTCTTCTTCATCTTTAATTTCATTCCGCACTGTTTCACATCCTTCTAAGGACCTATGTAAATCTGATTCTAACGTTGGTGAAATAGCCCCTGAAAAATAAGGTATTATATCCTTCACCAACTTAGAGATTTCTAGGAGACCCATTATGAATATAAAAACTTTGTCGGTGTATTTAAATTGTTTATAATTGTTTAAAGCGTAAAGCCCAACACATTTGAACACCAGTCAGCAAAATTTTCATAGTTATATTAAAAAAAAAAAAACAAAATGTTTATAGGTAAACAAAACGCTGTCTAACCTTGACGGTTAAATTTTGATTACTCTTATAGGAAAACACGAGTTTCTATTTTTAACAGTTCTTTATTTAATATTTAAAACAAGGTATATTATAAAAAGTTTGATATACAATGGGCGAAATAACCGTATGAAAATTGGCGAAAATACCGAGAGCGTTAATTAACTCGAACGATAGGATTGTCGAAAAAGACTAAACTATTCCTTTGCTGTTGCGTAAGTTGAAGACCGATCCTCAACTTAAGCGCTGACGTCGACGCTGGCCGAATTCGTTGGCCCTGAAGGAACGAAAATGCTTAGAGCAGCATATCCCATAAGGAATGCCACCAAAGCCAATTTATTACAAATATAATCGCGCAGTAAACAACAATAACGATTCCGACGGTTATTGCTCCGTAGCGCAACATTGTATTTGGATATGTTTTGAGTTACAATAAACAAACGCTGTTGCGCTAGCCTTTATATCCGTACAATTGCATATGTGAACACAAACAACCGTACGGACAAGAGGCAACGAAATATGACACATCCCATTGCTGCAACAATGCGATCGCAGTCAAGTGTCGGTACCCAAATATTTGTGTCGACCCAAATAAAAAGGCACATCGATAATCGACTGCAACAAAGTTGCCGCAATAGGTTTAGTGTTTCCTATCGTATCAATAAAAAATGATAAAATAAACATTTACTGATTTGCACGCGGGCAAGACTAAGAAACACCGAAAGAATATGAACTAAACGCATGGCACGTAACCGGAGTTAAATTGAAATGCCAATTTAGTATGCGCGGGCAATACCACAAAACACCGTTTTTATATTTTAGTAAATTTCCGTTTTACTTTAAATTCCGATTCAAGATAAATTAATTTTGTGGAGCCGCCACTCTCTTGATTTTCTTTAAAGTTAATGACTTCAATTGTTACCAAGAACTTGACATACTAAATAAAACGTTGTTCGCTAACGATTAAGGAAAACACGACCTACCGCAAATTTTTTATACGTGTTATCGAAAAATCAAAATATTTTATAGCAATTAAACGCGAGTCTCTGTTGAATAAACTGATCCTCAGAATTTAAAATATTCTTCGGAACCAAAAATAAGTTCAACAAGACTTGTATGAAGCAATAACAATTTAGAAAGAGTTATTAATTTGTTACCTTCCAATAAGGTTACAAATTTTCAAATAAATTAATGTAACCTAATTTCCCTAATAATTGACGCAGAAAATAGACGATGAGGATCTCTCATAGTTTATTTTCCCAAGTTCGTTAGGTTGACTGCCAAAGTAAGGCTCTCCTAAGGAATGGCTAAGTGCCGATGTATTTTAGAAGTTTATGGGTTAGTGGTACATGTTTAGGATACTTACAAAAGTTGATTTTCCAACGTTGTATTTTTGCACTTGTGTTGCCAAATGTTGTATTGCTGCTGATATAACTGTACTTGTTCTTGATGTCCGTCCAAACGTTGAGGCTCCTTGCCTGTCCTTCTATGTGTGGATCCGAGTAGTGGCTCGAAAAACCGGCTGCGCCAATGTTGTGTTGTGGCTATTCCTTCCTAGGAATACCACTGGGTGAGAACTGTATCTGAAAGAAATAAAGAAACTAAAAGGTGTTGTAATATAATACTTACCCGTATTATATTAACTTATCCACAGTAAAAATAACTCTGCTTTAAATAAAAGAGTGCGTCTTTCTTTCCTTAGCTCAGAACAAATTCTGTTTTTATTATAAAAACTTAAATACCTTAACACCTCGTATAATAAAATTACAACAATAATTACATACTAAAAATATTTCTAGGTAATTACAATAACAAATACTTATTCTACTTTCCGAAATTTGGCTTACCAAATTCAGCGGGGCAAGAATGTCTTCCGGGTTGCACAATTTGGCTTTTACTTGGAGTTTTGTTGTTGCATTTAAGTGCATGGCGTTCCCATTCTTGTTGTTACTTAACACAGAGAATTTGCCCATAGTAACATAAATAATCAAAAAAAACAACAGCCCGTGATAATTTTTTTCATACCAATAATTCCAATCTACGGAGAATCGGTGGGATTGCTTCTTTCAATTGTTTCCAATGTTGTCCCAAACTGAAAAATAACATTGAATTTATTATTAGTTTAAAAACTAAGGACGGCCATTATTCTTTGATTGAATTTATATTCGGTATTTTTTGTCTATTGTTTAAAAATCACCTCTGAAGTGGAAAACATTGCTTCATATAGTTGACAATAACTTATTATGTATTACGTATTATTTTTGAAAATATTCCAGCAGTTCTTGTCTTGCCGACATTAAATTTTTCGAATCAATTGAGTTTGTTTCTTTTGGATTCCTATTTGCACAAGTATCTTTTAAAATACTGGTTGTTCTTCTTTCCTGTACTGGAATAGTTGCTTCAAAATCAGATGTGGATTCGATGAAATAAAATTGCCATCTCTATCTTTTTCTGGAAAGGAATCGAGATACAGACGAGCAGCTTGTTGCGCAACACCACAAAATATATTTGTTTGAATATAGAAAGAACTTGCACTAAGCACATCAACAATTATGTTACAAAATGCATTTAGTCTTTTTCCTAAACTCTGTTTATTGGACAGTAGTTCCAGAATGTCATGTGGTACTTTTATCCACAGGATTTCAAAACTTCGAAATAATATGTTTGACTACAATTTTAAATATTTTCATATCCGTTATTTGTTAAAAAATTATTTTTGGCCGCATTGACTAGCTAATTCCCACGGACCAGTTATAATCACCTGCTTATTCCTATCCTGTATATTACTGTTTATTCTTATCCGGTTTATTCTCATCCTGTATATTCCTGAATAATAACTCGTTAATCCATTTTTGACTTGTACTGTTTATTAAACTTGAAGTTCTTATGTCTAATAATAAATAACTTAATTTAAAACAAAGCCTTGAATACTTATTCCTAATTGCTGTGTCAGCGCTCTCACGCGAACCTGCAATGGATACGTGTTCAAGCTACATATATGCTGACGAGGTGCAACATGACTTGCGCTGGTGCGTTGAACTGGAGTTTGCAGGCGCATGTCTAAAGCAAGCTGATCGCTAGCTCGTATAACTTGTACAAGACAATGCTCAACTGCTCATTGACAATTTATCATCGAGTGATACTTGCGAGTTGAGTATGCGCTCATTTAATAGAAAATGCTACTCGGAACTTGAAGCTACATCTAGATCTTCTTACAAAATTAATCTAAAGGCTGAGCTGGAGGCAGGAACATAACTAGCCGGTTGTGTCTCTAAATCCGATACATTACAACACTGCCTTATGGTCATCCAACGGCTCAATGTACTCTTCAGTTATTCCCATTATCAAAAAGATTTTGTTTTCTCGCGCAAATATTTGGAGAACTTCGTCTTCGCATTATTCACTCCCGGTAGATTCTAAGGCAAGTCTGGTTCCTTCAAGGCAATAAGTATGAGCTAAAAAAGTGTTTGTATAGTTTTCTGAAAACAAATTTAAAAATAAATGTGAGCTTCATGAAATATACATTTGTACCTTTTTCAATAACATCTAAAAACAATGGGGGCTGACATAAATGGCTTTCTTCTTGTGGTCGCTGCTTCAAATTTTTCCATTTTTAGTTTTTGAGATCTGATTGCTTAGTATTTATAAAGTACAGGTCCACCAAAAAATTAAAGCTGGGAGCCGGCCACTAGCTCCTTTTTCCTCCTGTAAAGGAAAATAAAACTCAAACAATTAGGTTTGATAACACTAGTTTACAAACTTGGGCCTCATCTCGAGATCTGGTTTCTCATAGATATTTGTCTATGTATCTTGGAGCTTAGATTCCAAAATGAAAAAACTATTTTTTTTTTTCTTAAGAATCGTTTTCGAGATATCCCCAAAAAACCCTTTCTTCTGAACTTTTTTCATTTACTTAGCCATATTTCTATCAATTTTTTTTTTACCTAAATCACACTATTCAAAAAGTAATTTTATCTTCTGTCTAAAGGTTTGCTGTACATGAGAATCGGATAAAATTTGATGGAGTTACAAGCCACAAAATTTCAATTGATCCCTTTAAGTCCAAAAAAATTTCATTTTTAAATTTTTAATATTCAGGATGAAAACCTTTTCTTTTACAAATATTTTAAGTATATACATATTTCGGACAAAAATTTTAAAGTTATTCAAAAATCAATGAAAAATGACTGTATAATTGAATGAGGTACTAATTCGTAAATGGTATTTTATTGTCTTATATTTATCAAAAATAATAGGTCCAAAAGCACTACTAAATTTAGGCTTGGAATTTTGAGAACGGTGCAATTCGTCCCTTTTTTATTTTCTTAATTATAACTCAAAAACTATACATTTTTTGGTAAATACACATTATGTGATTTTTTTGTAGGGAATTAAATTTTCTATCGAAATGACACTTTATAAAGTCAAAAAACTTATTTTTTTCAACAAAATAAGTTAAAAAAACTATTTTAAAAAATCCGAAAATTTTAAGATGTGGCTGTTGACCGCTCAGGATTGTAAAGATGTTGACTGCTGCAGCTGTCAATGTTGTAACTGGTGTGTTTGTTGCTGCTATTGTTGTTGTTGTTGCCTTGTGTAGTTTGTAGTTTTATTGTCACTCTTTTCACAAACTTTTAGGTATTTTTTGGTTTATTTTAATTACCATGAGCATCCTCTCTACAAGAAAACACCGCAGTAAAACCAGGTAGACTATACATGTAAGGAATGAGAAATGATATTTAATGGTTTAATTCAAATATTTATTGATAGTTCAATTCAAATTTAAAATTAACACTTCAATGTAAATTATTAATGTTACAAAATTAAGGAAATTTAAAAGTAAGAAATATAAAGGTAAAATATGCGACAACCGACTGACCTTTTAACGACTTACGACTTACAACTTCTAATGACTGACTACTTCCTCTTTTCTACTGACGACTGAGAGCCACCGAAGGCTATGTTTGACGACTGCTCACAAGAACTAACTACTGATGTTGACTATCGCTGAATATTAACCACTTGTTACATACATATCTATCAAGTCTCCTCTATGAAGATTCAAATGAATGTTAAAAATTACAGTTTTAAATTTGTTAAATTTTTCTATGGAAGATATACCCTGAACATTAATGCTGAAATCGCAATGCGGCGTTCGGTCGGTCGCACTCTGACAGCTGAAGTAGAAACAATGCATGCTTATGCTGTAATCTTAAATGCGACCTCAAGCGTTGCGTTCCGTTACATCGTAAATACCATCAACGCCATACCCGAAGTTCGAGTAGAGCTACTTTTTATTAGAACGTGCATTTGACACTTCTCGTTTACCCAGCGTTTCATGCAGTGATAAAATAAGGTCCACTAAATTATCCATTTCGTTCAAATCCATTTATTTTATGAAAATAACAATCAAAACTAAAAAAAACAAAATTAAGCAAAAAACTGACAAATAGAATTCCTTTCATTGATAATGTCGAATTGAAAGACGCTCGCAACATTGTGATTTACAAAAATTAAGATCAGGCGTTTTGACAGTCAATATCGTACAGTTTTGTAAAGTTTTTCAAACGCCGATCAAAGTTGGCCAAAGCGCGACCGACCTAGCGCCGCATTGCGATTTCAGCATAACGCTTAAAATTTTTAAAAAACAATCTTTTAATTTCAAAAACTTACATTGATATTCTTCTAAGTCAAAATAAAAATTATTATTGATATATCCCTCCATTAACTATTATTTGTCTGAACATTTTGTGTAATTCTTACTTTTATTAATTGGTCCACTTGGTCCATGTTTTTTATATGTATCGGGTTCGCGCCCACTTCCTTTCTAGCCATAACTTTCCCATATCTGGAAAAAACGTATTTGTAGCCAGCATGCGTTTTAAGAGTTTTTGTATAATTATACAACTCCATTAGTTCTGGTGCTAAGACATCAAATATTCTAGTCTTATTATCTGCAACCAGAAGATTACGCCTGTTCTTCATGATTACCTCTTTGGCCTCAGTAGCTTCAAGTAGCTTCACCCCGGCATCTCCCCTAAAATTACTGCCTAGCAGATCTTCATATTAAGAAAAAGAAATATTTAATTTTTCTTTAATTTTAATTAATTCGTTTTTAATTTCATATACTTTTTCTTTGCTTCTTTTTTCCTTTTCTTTTTGTTTTTTTATAATTAAGTTTCTTATATATATATATATTAGCTTATAGAAAAATAAACTATATCTTGATAAGATAATTCAAACAAATATGTAGTTATTTTAAATTTAATGGCCTAAAAAAAATGTGAACGGAGTAATGCATATATGTACTTTTAAAAAGTGAAGCATAAGGAATTTTTTTTTTTTTTAAATTATGTTAAATTGGATAATTGAAATGGTTATGCATCAATATTTTGTAGATATTAAAAAAAATATTAATAACATATCTTTTGCACAATAAATTAACTCGAAAAGTTACATATACATGTGTTGTTGGGTTACCCCTTTACTTGTTACTGCTGCTGTGACGTCTTGTCGGTGCTGGTTGTAGCTGGTGTGTCGCCGGTGGTTGTAGCTGGTGTTATTGTTGTTGTTACAGTTGTTACTGCTTGATTATTCTGAGTTGATGATTTCATTTCGTAGGTTTAACTGTTGGGTTTTTCAAAAACGATAATTGGGCTTGTTTGTTTGAGAATTTGCAAAATATTTGTTCTTATGTCATCCGAAGGCAGGACTTTTACATTTCGGATCACAATATCTTTTTTTATTTTGTTTGCTTGTATATTGTGAATATGTGACTTTAGTTCCAAAATTTCCTCAGACTGTCGTAACAGCTTTTGTTTTTAGTATATCAACGTCTGATTTAATTTTTTTTTAATTCACTTGATAAAGCTTTTTTATTTCGTCCAATTGATCCATTATTGATCCCAAGCTAAGGTTGACCTGCTGATCAGTACTGACATCATTACATACTTTACTGCTGCCATTACAACGGAAGCAATTCCAAGTCTTAGACTTGTCATTTAGGAATACTAAAAATTTGTTTTTTATTAAGTCCTGTGCACATACCGTGAATCCAGCAGTAACGCTTAGGACAAAATAAAGCATCCTCAACTCCAACAATCAGTTCACAAACATGGCAAAGACAATTTTCTTTCAAAGTATCTGTTTCCGCCATTTTATTTTTTTAGCGTTCGAGCTACTTTTTTTGTTCTCATGTTTAGCACTCGACACCGCTGCAGAAGAGGATGTTTCATTCTTTTTGGTTTCCATTGCCACTCCAGACAATACTAAAGTTAAAACAATTCGTGGTTGTCAAAAACAGCTGATTCGAAAACTCATGGGGATGACTAGATTCAGTTACGTAGGTTTGTAGTTTTATTGTCACTGTTTTCATAAACTTTTAGGCATTTTTTGGTTTATTTTAATTACTTATACATATATATTCATATTCAATTTTGTCTTTTTCCTTTTTATGTTTTTATCCACTGTATTTTGTGAAATTGATATGGTGTTATTTAGACATTTATAGGATTTGGCAATGTTATCCTCTTAGATAACAACTATTCCAACTACCAAATTCCATTTCAATATAATGAATTGGATACGAACTTGGAGTGATATTGTAGATGAATAAGAATTTAAAAAAAAATAGATAATCATAAAGGAAGAATGTTGGGTTTTAATTAAAATATTTTTTATTAAATGTTATTCAGGTGAACCGACCCAATGGTCTGAATGATAATATATATGTTAACAAAGATCTAAGAAAAATAAGGTCACAACTGGGCTTCCGTTATAATTTTCCCAGTGCCTATAGTTACATCAATCATGCATATGAAATAACATTTCATTTAAATAATGTTTTCTTATGGGCATTAATAAAATAACTTAAGGAGAGGGTAAGGTTTTGGCGCTACATTTTGGGTATAAGTTTAAAAATGTTTTTTAGTGATATATTAAAAGTAAATTTATTTATTTAAAAAGCATATAAAATATTTAAAGAGTATTCTGTGAAAATTTCATTAAAAAATATTGCAAAATAAGCCATTGGCAGCGAATTTCCGCGTACGCCTAAAAAAAAGGTGGTTTGCGGTGGACAAGATATCACATCACGTTATCATCTGAAAAAAAAACTTTCTTTAGCTTATAAGTTTTTCAAGGTATGGACGAAGGTGTTTTTTTCTTTGACGATTTTTAAGATTTTGGCATCATTTATAAGCCAAAAAACGATTTTTTTTAAAAAAAAAGGCAAAAATCAGTATATTTATTATTGCAGAACTGGTTGTAATGAAAAAAAAAAAAAAAAAACCCTCGTCATTACCTGCTTTTATATGTATTAAAAGAGTGTGCCATATTTCAACAAAATCGGTCTAGTAGTTTTTGAGAAAAAGTGTCCACCGACTTTGAAAAGTTAGTTTCGAGAAAATCACGTTTAAAGTTTTAGCACTGTCTTTTTTTTCATATACTTACACAGAATCATCGAAACTCAAGACACTGTATCTTCGTCAGTTTTACTCCAATCGACCTCAAATTTCAACAGGATACTTTTGAAGAGTTATACTATTAAATAAAACAACAACAAAAATGGAAAAACAAAATTTAGCAAAACCATACCTAGGCTACTGATGCAACCCTTGTTAAGTATTTCCTCTTCATATTTCTTCTAATTGAGATTATACAATTTATATATGGGATGTTCCATGTCAACCGGGACAGTGGTCTGCCCAAAATTGAGCGCTGCCGAAAAACGTTTTCATGGTGTCAAAATGTTCGTATGCTCAAGAGCTTTCATATGAGAACGGGTGCAATAAAACGCAACAATGTTTTGGGTTAAATTATTTCAACAGTAGTTGCAATTTTTGTAAATTATGGAAAAGTTTCGTAAATTATGAACTGCAACAATGTCATGAACTCTAAATAAAAGATTTATATAATGTATACAGGAGCGGCTTTTTGTACAGGGGCGAATTCAATGGGTGTGGATATAACTATTAATCCCACCCCGGCATCTCCCCATATAACCTTCATAGCCCTTATTCATATTCGTAATTAAAAAATTTTATTTTAGTTTAGATTTAACTTCAAATTTCTTTGATTTCGTTTTTCTTTTCATATTTGTTCCTTTTTAAATTCCTATTAATTAACTTGTGTTTTGCTTTTCTTTTTCTTAAAAAAAAAAACAAATTTTTTTACTTAATTTTTAACGTTGTACATCATTTGTGCAATGAATTAAAATAAATGTAATTTCGCCTTAAACTAAAACTTTTCAATTTCTTATTGACTTAAAGTTATTGGGGATAAAGTTACCAATTTGCAAAAGAAATCAGAATTAAGTATACTGTATCAACAATTAATAAGTAAGCAAGTATTTATAAAATAGTAAATAAATATTTATAAATTAGAAAATATAGTAAAGTATTACATTAATAAACTAATACATATCTGGATGGTGGGGTACCCCGTTGCTGGTCGCTGCTGCGATGTTTTTGCCGGTACCTTTTGGTAGCTGTTGTTATTGCCGATGCATTTGTGCATATTTTTATTGTTGGTTTCCATATGTTGTCTTAAGGGCCAAATTGCTCATGCAAACTGACCATGTAGGTAGCTGATTGACCGATTGGTCATGCGCATGAGCAATATTAAAATATTTTGATATTTTTTAATTCATCTCAAAATCTGTTTTCTGTGTAGACTGAATTTGAACCGTTTCTAAATTCTTTGTAAATGTTATTCTGAATTTTGTATTCTTCTACAATAGTGCTGTAGTACGTTAGATTTGTAACATGGAATAATTCTCCATATTTGTTATACGTTACTGTTTTGTCATTTTCTATCAATATGTAATTGTCCCTTGTATAATTTATCAAATCCAAAATTTCTCCTTTAATTCCCATTATGATTAAAATTAGAATGATCTGTTGCAACATCTGCAAAAGACATTTACATTAATATTTTAATTATAATTTCTTAAACTACTAATTTAATTTATTAAAATATCCATCCTAAGATTTCTATTTCATCACCATCTTCATCATAAACTTTTTCATCCCCTTTCCAAAAATCGTGATCTGCTATTGGAAGTTGCATAGGAGTTGCTTCTTCGACTTCCATTTCACTTGAAACTTCGTCTAATGGTAACACTAAAATATTTTAATTATGTTTTTATATTATCTTTATGAACTATTCTATTTCTAGAATTAATTTTTATTCTTTTACCTAGGTCTTCTTTTACTATTTGCTTTTTATATCTCGGTCTTAGTTTATTTCTTTCGATTATTACTTTTTCGTATATTATTTGTCCTACCTGGTAATTCTTCTCTCCTCTATGTTTGTTATGTGTTTGAAACATTCTAGTCTGTACTTCCTTTAGTTTATTTGGTATTTGTGTATGTTCTTTTTTATTAAATAATATTTCAAATGGTTTTTCGTCAACAACAGAATGTATCGTTTTGTTGTATTGTTGAGCAGCTCTGATTATAGATTCTAATCCACTAACAAGATTAGTTTCTATTTTTATACATCTAGCCATTTCTATTAACGTTGAATGGACTCTTTCAACCTGACCATTACTTGAACTATGTCTTGGGTCGCAATAGTAAATTTGAATATTTAGTCTTTCCATTTGTGACTTAAATTGCGAAGTGGTCAATCCTGGTTCATTATCTATAATGATACTTTTTATATTTGGGAATGATTGTATAATCTCTAAAACTTTTTCTTCTAAATTATTTTTATTGTTTATCTTTCTAACTACCAAATATTTTGAATAGGAATCAATGCAAGTCATAAAGGTTCATTTTTCCGCGTAAAAAATGTCAACTTGTAGTTGTTCCCCTTCGTTGTTTGAAATTGGTGCCTCACCAATTGGTATCTTTTTTGGGTGACGGTCATATTTGTTGCTATTACAAATTTCACAATTTTTTACATATTCTGGCCAATAATATTTCTCATCAATTTGTTTCAGATTTTCTTTGTAATTTCTGTGAGCTCTTGTATGTGTTTGCTCAATTATGGTACTTTGATCATCTCTATTAGGTATGTCTATTGGGAATTTTTTCGTATAAACAAATTTCATATTAAACATACTTAAAATAGCGTGTTTTATTTCGTACAAATTTTCTATTGTACAATGTATTCCAGTTACAAGTTTTGGGTTTAGAAACACTCTTTTAATATTGGTATTAATCCTTCTACTGTATTGTATTCTATTATGTGTCTTATATTTCCAAATGAATTTATTCTTTCATCGTCCTGGTATCGTAGCATAGTCTTTTATAAACTTCCGATAATATCCTGTTAATCCTAAAAAACTTCTTAACTGTCTAAGCGTATTTGGAATTGGAAAGTTATCTATTGTTTCAATTTTTTTGCGTCAGTTTTAATTATCTGATGAGCAACCTTATATCCTAGAAATTCTATTTCTTCTTTGTAAAACACTGATTTTTCTAGTTATATTTTCATGTGTGCTTTCTTTAATGTCTCAATAATTGTATTTAAGTATTCATCATGTTCTTTAATTGAATTCGAGAAAATTATTATGTCATCAATGTAAATATGACAGAATTTTCCTACGAATTCCCTCAATATATTGTCCATAGCTCTTTGGAAAATACTTGGAGCATTTTTAATCCAAATGGCATCCTTAAGTATTCGTATTTCCCATTATTGACTGAGATAGCTGTTTCCTCTATGTCTGAATCTTTCATTAGGATTTGGTGAAATCCTGACTCTAAATCTATGCTAAAAAATATTCTTGCTTTTTCTAAGTTTGACAGTATAACATTTGTGTCAGGTATCGAATATCGATCTGATACTGTTTTTTCATTAATTTTCTTATAATCTATCACCATTCTTAATTTTGGTGTTCCGTCTTCATTTAACCCTTTTTTTGGTACAACCCAAACCGGTGAATTGTATGGGCTTTTACTAGGCCTTATGATATTGTTTTTCAACATCTTATCTATTTCTTTATTAACAAAGCTATTTACTGATAAAGAATATGGGTACTGCTTACTCCATATTGCTGTATCGATTGTGGTTCTGATTTCAGCTTAAATATCAGTCCGAAAAGGTAAATTTGTATTCATATTATTATGAGATTCATTAATTTTTTTAATGATACTTTTTCTTAAATCTTCAATCATATCTGAAGTTTCTGTAGAGTTATTCTTTACTCTTTGTTTTCTTGCACCCTTTTGTTCAAAATTATTCATTTTATTTATTAGTTTTAAGCTGGTATTATCTTCAGCTGGTATTTCAAGATCTCAAAATGTTATTAATTTTTTTATTAATGACTGATATGGTAACCTTTTTTTGTTCCGCATAACTATTCTCCTCATTATTCAAGTACTTGATATCATAATTCAATCCATTATGTATCATAATTGAATTTTTAAAATCCAATTTCATTTCTGTCTTTCTAATAAAGTTTAGTCCTATCAATAGATCAGCTTCTAGGTTATCTATTATGTAAAATCTCTGCTTGACGTTAAAAAGCGTCAATTCGGAGTAATGAGTAATAATCGTATACCCATTTACTGTCTTTACTCGTTTCACTATATCTAACTCAAATTTATTCATTAATGTGTTAGGTCTACAGTAACAACTAGTAGCACCTGTGTCGATCAAAATTTTTAATTCTTTCTTCTGTTTGTCGCTTGTCCCGATGATGTAGGGCAAGACGTTGTTTCGTCTAAAAAATTATCCTCGTTAATATTATTTATTCTTTGTACTTTTGGTACATTTATTTGATTACTGGGGGTAAGGATAAATTTGGAGTCCCTCTAAATTGTGACTTAAATGGTTGTTGTCTGTATGTCGGTCTAATAAACGGTCTGTTAAATTGGTTGCTAATACGTCTTTGGTCTGAGCTATCGACATTCATTGGTTCAGGTCTCGATTCTCTTTGCCTTAATTTAAATGTATCTGATTACGTGGGAGGGTGAGAAAATAAATGGACACACAAAATTCAATTTTTCATGGGTTATATTATATTATTATTGATGAAATAATATAATATAATGTGAAATGGATAAAGGGGTATAAATTCAATATAATCATTTATGTATAATGTGAGTTGTTGTTTGTGTTTTGATGGTGCAATTTATGTTCAAGTTGATGCTGGTTGGTTTTTAGTGGAGGTTAATTTATATTTATGCTGGTGAAGATCTGGATGTTTGGTATCTTTTTGTTGTTGATGATTTATGTTGTAAACTTGTAGATTTTTTATGCACTTTGTGTCGTTAGCTTGTTGAATGTTTAGTGTTAAATTCAACGTTAAATGTTAAATGTTGAATATTTTGGTTTTTTTTTCACTGTATTGTATTTTGGGTTGTGTTTAAATTGTTCAATGTCACTGAAACTTATACTTCTTGTTTTCACACTGTTTGATGTCACTGTTTTAATGTCGTGTTTTATGTATGGAAACCGTGAATTGTTTTATGTTTGTGGCACTGACTTTGTTTCGTATAATTGTTCTAATTTGTGATTTTATGTTTTTTGTTACACTTGCGCGCGGGAGGGTTCGTAGACTGCACTTATCGAATGTAAGTAGACGATTGAACAATAGACGAAGACGATGGAACTTTTTAGAAACATTTTTTGCGCGTTTTTACTCGTTGTTGCTGTAAGCGGTTGGCTTGTGGAATTCAGCGCAGCCACAACGAGTAAACGGACACCTTGCGGTGAATAGCAGAACGAAACAGGAATGCACGGTGCACACTAGTTTACGTTGCACGTAAACAGTATCGTTCCAATTTCTTTGGTCTATAGTACAGTTTTGTGCGTGCCATGGTGACCATGTTCTCCCATTATTTGTTATGATATTATTTCTTGGATCGTATGGACCTGTTTTATTTTCCCTATGCCATTTATCATTGTAATTTTTTGGAAGTCTTATTCCTACTGTCGAATGTTGGTTTTGATTACTTTGGTTTTTGCCAAATTAAATTACGTTATTTGCTTCTAATTCTTGTGCTTTCGCTAAAGCATTTGGCAAATCAGAAGGTGACATTGAAAATAAAATATTGTTCAAAGGATGATTTAATGCTGTTATGAAGACTCTTAAAGCGTTCTGTATATTTTTATGATTTAGCTCATTGGTTAAATGTTCACCATTACCGTGGGTCATTATTGTCTTGTTAACTAATAGTGTCAATTTTTCGTTTACTAAATTATAGTAGTCTACTACTGATAATGATCCTTGTCGAAGGATACTCAATTCCTGTTCGATTGTGTGAATTGGACGTTTGTCCGAATATGTAAAGTCTAATCTGCTTATTATAGCATCCATGTTGAGTACTGTTCCATGGTTAGTCAATTGGTGATTTGCGTCCCCTGTTATTTTGTTTCTCAAAATTGTTAATGCAGCAAAATAGCGTCTACTTCCTTTTACATATAGTTTTAATGAGTTATTTGCTGCTTCGCGCCAACTTACGTATGATTTCTCTGAAAACTCTGGTAATGACTGTATTGTTGTTAATGGTTCGTCACATGTTATAGAATTATTTGGTTCTTCTGGTTGATACTCTGTAACAGTGTCTTCCGAAGTTAATTGTGATAATTGGCTTGTTAACTTATTTATTTCTGTTTTCATTAAATCAGTTTCGTGTTTAATTAATCTAGTTATTACGTCACAATCTACATTCACATTTGTATGGGTAGTCATTTTTGCAAAACTCTCTATTAGATCTTCCAGTTTCAAATTAATATTTTAAAAATTTTTTAAAATTCACTTTACTTTCCTTAATATATATATAAAAATAAAATCTTTTCTCTTACTTTATTAAGATACTTGTTGCTTGCTGTGGTTGATGTAGTTTCCCTTAATTCTCGGGTGTTTCAAACTTGATCACTTTTACAGATGTCTCGTAGTTGATGACGTCTGTCCACTTTTCTTGGTCCCAGTTTTCTTCCTTTAATTTGCTATTACGAGGACGGGTTGCTCGTAATTTCTTCTTATTTCTCTGTTTATATCACTTTTTATTATTATTAAAAAAAATGTTTGTTCCACAAATTTTCTCTTTTAATTTAAGATACTTTTTATTTTGTGTTTCTCAGATACTTGTTTTAATTCAAGAAGAATGACATCTCCTGGCAGGATCGCCAATTAATTATTTTGAAGTCACGTTAGTTAAAAAAATATATTTTATTTTTTATTTCTTTGTTCCTTACAAAATAATCTTAAACTAATTATAATCTCTAAAAGATTAACTTTTACTTTTCACTTCTGGAACTTCATTAACTTAACTGACTTGCTTCAGTTTGGTTACTTGATTTTTTATACAAATTAATCCTTATTTACTAATTATGTACTATTACGTATTTGTCACATATTTACGTCTGTAGTTTGGATTAAAGTCTTAAAGTCTTCATATTTAATTCTCTCTAAATTTAATTGATCCGAAAGTATGTTTCTTGGATATTGTCACGTACGCTGAAAGTAATTACACTGAATTTTCGGTAACTTGATTCTTATTGCCAAGTTCAACGTAATTCTTGTTTGCAATAAATTTTGATTATGTTTTGCGTATGATGTCAACGGAATGTCGTTCCTTAACTTGCATGAATGGTGTGTGTCGAAATCATGATGGCGTCGTCATTTTATTGATCATGCACGCGTGAACGTCTATTTGACCCTTTACGTATATTAATTGTCAATTTTTAATTAATTTGAATTGATGATTCAACACAAATTGTGTTTTATGATTTGACAAGGCTTTGCCTGCTCTTTAACTTCTTTTACACTAGTAAATACTTTTATGTTTTTTTCACTTTCCACACAGAAATTTTTAATAGCACATCTTTGTTGAATGTGTTTATTTTTAATGTTTAATTAAGGTAGATTTAGTAATTTTGGAGTTATAAGTTTTTATTGTTTTATATTTGCTTGGATTTATTTTGTCGTTTTATAGTGTGGTTTCTTTTTCCATCTTTTTCCTCTGTCTAATTGCGCTTAATATACCTACGCATATAACTTGAGGTAGGTCCGAAACTTAGTTAATTTTTAATGACTGACTTGTTTGTTGTCAAATTCCGACTGGTTTTAATTTTGTAAAATTTTAAAAAGCTTGACAAAAAAAGGAACAAAGAAAAAATATTTAAGTGGCGTGTTTTTACCGCTTGTACGAACAGTAAAGTACATATATTTTTTTTATATGGCAAACAGGATAATTTCGTTACAAATTGTCCCACAAAAATTAAAAATTTGTATTTTATTTTAGTAAATTTGACTAAACGGAAAACTTGTATGTTATGAAATTTTCAAAAAAACTCTATCTTAGGCATAGTGATGCAACAAAATTTGTCACAAACATACCCTTTTGATATATCTAAGGGTCTCCCAAAGTGGGTGATCTTGCTCGCAAAAACCGTCCTGAAATTTCCAGAAGTTGAGGGTTGGATTGAATAAAGTTTATTCCCAGGAACTATTTATTTGACATTTATCTAAAATAAAATTTTCTCCTAAGCTATGACGTCATTAAGAGCTCATTAGAGTGAAAAGTATGATTTGGAACAATTGCATTATTTTCAATTTTTTCGTAGTATTTGAGAACCATGCTTTTAAAAGTATCGTGATTTGGGAACATCATAGCCACTCATTCTCAACATGACCCTTACTTGATAAACGCCATAAACGTAAACCCATTAACAGCAATCATTCTTCCTAAAACTGCTGGAAGACTTGTCTTTAATTTTCTCAAAAAAATCTGTCAATTTCGGTTGCTTTGGAGGAACAATATCTTTACTTTGGCCTACTTGAGGTTGGATGCCAGATATTTTTATGTATTACTGTTATCTCGCGCCACCAAAAAATGAGACCACACTGAATTGCAGTCTTCCGACTTGGTCTTGTGTGGGATAAAAGCTGCAAACAAACAAAATAATGAATTGTGGTGATGAATTTTCAATTTGTTTCATTTACCTGAAATATTAAGTACATTGGTCATGATGGTATTCTTATTCTTATTCAATTTCTATTTTATGTGTATTATTTTACAGAAAAAAAAAATCATAAAATCAAGTTTTTATTGCTACTTCCAAAGATTTCGTTTTATGCTAGTTTTGGGCTAGTTTTGGGCTACAAAAAGTAATTAATCAATGTTAAAAATTAAACTTATTTCGCCCTTTGAAGAGGGTAATCTTATATTTTAGATAAGGCTGATTTTTTTTTTAACGAAACATATATTTAATTAATCGCTAGTTTGTACATTCCCATCATGCGTTGTAACTTGTTGTGTGTCCCTAGCAAACTAGCATCAAATATCGGATACACCTGTTTAGAAACTTTTTCAAGAAGGGGTATTTGAATATTAGGACTTAGCATCAAAAGATTTTGTTTTCTATAGATGACCGCTTCTAATTCTTTTGGAGTATCGTCACCTATGATTCCGTCAAAGGCCACAAAACCTGGCAAGATATAAAATGTTATCGGTCCCAGCTTTTTGAAAGAACCTACCCTCAACCTTTTCCAATATTAAAACTTGCCCACCGTTGGACTGAACAAAAAAAGATTTAGCTAGCTTGATACTATTTTTAGAGAGACGTGGATTAATGAAATTTTTCACTGCATTCGTATTCTATGTAAGGTACGCTGGATAGGCCTCGTCCATAAAATTTAGTTGATCCACATCTATGTTCTCCGCGAAACATTCAGCATACTAAGTTTCTTCTTGATTCTGCTCAGGGTTAAGGTCAGAGTGTTGATCATCCGTTATTTGGATGGGAACCATTTCTTCGCTTGAATGGATTTCTCCGTGGTCTGTTCATGTAGTTAAGCTGTCGGGCTTGTCCTGAGTCCACCTTAATTTTTTACCGCTAATCTGTTGTGTCTGGTCTTGGAGGATGGTCATTGTATTTTGGCCTTTGACTTAGCCAGCCAACTCTTCCAGTTTGGTCGGTTCTACTAAACTTCCTTGGCATTAGAGGTAAAGAATTGTCTCTTCTCGACAATTGGTTGACTGGTACCGTCACCACACTACGCATATTCGCATTATACACTGGATGACTCCTGAACTTCAAATTCTAAATGTCTGGTGTAATGATAGATGTAATTAATAGGATAGCACGCGGAAGTGTGTGTGTGGGTGGTCCGAATACAATGAAAATGAGTGCGGTCAGAATGAAAGGAAAGAATATGCTACGAAGGGTATGTTGTGCAGTCACAACACAAGCATACCCAAATGTGCTCATTAAACTCGTCAAGCTTCCGCCGTCCATGATGAAATATAATCATCTGCATCTTCTAACAAAAATCTTGTGGTGTAGATGGTTTGTATAAATTTCGGAAAACTTACCATAAAAATTTTCAAACATTTCGTCAATTGAATTGCTATTAATCTTTCTTTTTCGTCTTCTGTGTTCGAATCTAAATATTTCTCTTCTTTGCGCAACATAAGACTTCCACGTAAAACTTGTAAATGGTACGCAACGTCAATTAACGAAACATTGTCCGTTTCAATTTTTAAGATGGTGTTGTCAAAGTAATCAGCCTGAACACATTAAAAAACAAAAAAACCGAATACAAATGCTACGAAAAAAAAAACACTTAAGGTTCTCTGATGAACAAAAGCCAAAGTTTTAAAGATGGCGACCAAGAAAAGTTTTTAAGAATCGGTGGGCAACGACGTCCAAGCGATAAGAAATATTTCTTTAGTGGCTCGAATATTTTCAGCATAGATTTTATTGCTGGGCCTAAAGTTAAGAAACGCGTTTTTGCGTAACCCAGTAGCTGGGAAAACTCAACATCTGTTGATTCGCAGATAGATTTCAAGGATTCAACTCTCACGGTGTTAATGTAAAAATAAGAATAAACTTTAACGATGATAACCTTATTCTCGATAGTAGCGGGTCACAAGCGGCCTTAAGTGTATTGTGGACAATATGTGCAGCACATCCGATGCCACTGTGATGATTTCCACTGCTTTAAACGATAAAAAATGTTATTTTTGTCCCCAACGCTTTCGAGAACCAAAATTTGTAGGGCAATTGCTCCCACAGAATCCGACAATTTTACTTTTAATCCCGTTACATTCAGCGGCTTGGATGATTAGCAAAAAAATCACTTCAAACGTTTCTTCCTTTTCCGATGAATTTTTTCGATTGGTCGATTCTATCATATAAGAGATTTTACCCCCTGATCACACGAGACGTTTTTGATGCCACGTTGTTTATTAAATACAATAGGGTAACTCAGGATCTTGTTGCATCGTTGCTTTTACATAAACAAAACGAATTGATATGCATTTGCAATATGGTGTGTTCACAAAAATATTCTCTTGCAAAAACGCATTTGCAACGATGCAACAAGATCGTGAATTACCCTAATATATTTTTAAAACTCAAAAATTTTTGATTTCTCAACAATTTTTAAATCCCTTTCCAATATATATTGTTCAAAAAATTAAATTAACAAAAAGTTATAAGTATTATAATTATAAGTATTGAATTTTAGTAAGTATATGAAGCTGAAAATAAGTATGATACTTACAAAGTAAGTATAGTTGGTAACATAATGCATACTGCATTTGTTCATTAGCGTTTCCTCGCTTAGTCTCATCCACACCAAAACAAATTATTCAAATGTTAGTGGGTCAAGTATGATTTAAGCGTGTCATTCGTTTTTCTTTGGTTTGTTTTAGCGTAAATGAATTGCAACAAGAAACCAATGGAAATCAACCATACATGGGGGTAATGCATTAAATATTTAATGCATTTTATCTTCCATTACCATTAAAATTATTTAATGGTAATGGAAATTTTTCCATTATCATTAAACTTTAATGGTAATGGAATGTTGCAATTTATTTACGCTAAAACAAATCAAAGAAAAACGAATGACACGCTTAATTTTTAATGGTAATGGAAATTTTTCCATTACCATTAAAAAATTTTAATGATAATTGAAATTTTCAATTACCATTAAAAATATTTCTGAAGTACAATACGCCCATTCCATCATCAGCACCAGTTGAAAGATTATTTTCTTTTGCCGGTATGGTTAACACTCCACGAAGGCGCAACCTTTCTGACGAAAATTTCGAAAAACTTGTTCTTATGTTTTTAATGGTAATGGAAAATTTTCCATTACCATTAAATGTTTATAATATAATAAGAATTATTGTTAAGTTAATCCAAGTTCAAAGGTTTCTCGTCCTCTATAGGCGTCATTACTTCTTTAAGCTCTACATCAGGCTCATGATCAGATTTAGATAAGTTCTTGACGATAATATGATGGGTCATCGAATCCCACCAGAACCACATACATGCTGTTAGAAGACCAAATTGTTTCATTAACTCCTTGAAATTAATTATCGATGACAATAAAGTGACTAAAAATTTAAAACACAAATATATACCTATAAATACGGAGAAGAAATTTCCAAACCTCCCCATATTGTGGAGAAAGGTCTGCCATCCTGACATAATCTGTTCACTAATCACATTTATGTCTTCAACACCCATCCCATTGACAATCCTGTACCCTTGAGGTAATTGATCCCCATCTTTAAATGTCTTTGCAAACCTCGATTGTATCGTTTTTTCCTCAGAGGCACTTGTAAACGATCTCTGCATTTTCTCAACCATCTCATTGGTATATAATCCACCTTGGAGAAATTTGTCCATGGGTTGAAACTCATATTCCAAATCAGATACAGAGTAGGTTATTGGATCAGGGGTCAAAAACAAGCCAGAGCCCATCATTGAGTACCACTTGCCCAATATACTATATTTTGGATTTACATCAGGGGGTACATTCTATTTTCTTTCCGACTTTCATCAAAATTTTGTTTCGAGGAGTTACAAACCATGTAGAGTTCTTGAATGAAACAGGAATTTCATTATAACAAACATTTGAATCAGAAAATGATGGAAACACCGAAATCAATTTGCATTTTACTAAGTAAGCAACTTCACCCCTAACTACAGCTGTGTAACCTGGGCTTTCAAAGTACTGGTAAGCAAAATCAACGGGAGAGATCATTGCAGTGGTTAACATCTGTTGGGTAATTCTGTTCTGAGTTATGCATCTATCAGATTTGTATGAATCAAACAATTTATTAACTTGACCACTCATATGTCGAGCTGCATAAATTAATTTGAAATTTACAAATGTTGATAGATTTACTTCTGTGTCGGTTGCCTTTTTAATAGGAAATATACTTGATTCAGAAACTAATTCCGTAACAAATAACCTTGGATGCTCAGTCCTGTAACTTGAAAAACCACAGATGTCCATTGTTTCTTTAAGCAACATCAATTGGAAAGAGTATTCCTCATGAACGACTTGAATGAAAGATAGATTATCATTCTTATTAAATTCAGTGACAAATGTAACGGGTCCTTTGTAAAGGAGTTGTTGTTCCTTTTCCATATCACAAACTGGCTCGGGTTTTTCCCAGTAAATAGAGCCCATATCAGCATTGGTACATTCTTTGTCGTCAAATTTGCAATTGAATCCTTGAAGAAAGATGATCATCTTTTCTTCCAAGTCTACCTTTACTGTACCAATCGTATATGTAATTTCTAGTTCAGTATTTATGACAGGGCGAGTGTAAATGTACCCATCAAATTTATAGTCAGGACCGGGAGTACAATCACTATTGTAGTCTACTTTACCATGACTGATATATGAATATCGTAATTGATCTGATATGGGATTTCCTTTTAATGATAATACACCTGCATCTGCATAGGAACCAGTATCAATTAACAATCGACATGCTGCTCTATTAGTCATAACTATTTTCGTGGTTAAGGCTATATTATGGATTTGATCTATAGTTTTCCCACATCGAGTTATTAAATTTCTTTATATAGCACTACAACGGTAATAAGAGATTTCAGTGAACAATGGTATTTGAGTAACTGCAAAATTTTTAGTAACGGACAAAATTTTTGGGGTTTCATTGGTACAATCAGGGGTTGTGACTAGTGACACAGTGACAACATTTGACGCGTCCTCACAATTATATGCACCTATTCCCTTCATTGACTTTTCTGCTTCTAAATGTTCGATCAGGTATTTACTTTTTCCGTTAACGTACATGTTTTCTCCATTATCAGAAGGATGAGTGGGTTGACAATTGGTAAACTTTAGGGTATAAAAAGCCATCAGAACTATTATCTTAACAACAATAATTTTGAATTGCTTATTTATTTTCATTATTATTTTCAAATTTTTAACAACAAAACTTTTCAACTTTTAAGTATACAAAGAATTGTAACTAACGGGTTTTATTAAAAAACATGGTTTGATATTTAATTGCCTTAATGACTGATTAGCTTTAAAATAGTTATTAATCTACAAACAAATCAAAACTATCCAATACTCTTTGATATGAATCAGAGTTGGTCACAGTTGCTGGTGATTCTTGAAGTTGAGGAGGAGTTGATGCCAAGGATGCGTCAGGTTGAGGTATTGGTCCACTCAACAGTTCATCAGTTCTGATTGAACGATTCCGAGCTATAACATCTGTCAGCTTGGTAAGACCTGTAGTGACTTGTTTTAGTTCAGCAGGGACCATTTCCTTTACTCAAATAAGATGTCTTATGTTTGAGTTCAATGCATCAATTTTTTTCTCTAAATTTTTTACATCATTTTTATTTCCAATCCACTTTTCAAATTGAGAGAATGTTAGTGAGGATCCAGTCACAATTTCAAGAATAATTTTATCATTCATCTTAGTAGCAATTTCTTTAAAGTTAGTGGAATTTGGTTTTATATCCTCTAATCTTAAATTCATAACTAAGGTTTCTGGTTTTAACCATGACAATACCTTACTATGAAAAATCACATTGTTAATATTCTCATGATCAACTATATCTTGATCTGGTACGAAAGTTGTGGGTTGTTCAGAAACAACTGAAAAGTAAGATGTTCCGGTAGACTTAGGCAATGTCAGCAGAATCTCTTCTGTTTCATCTTCATCATTAGGAACTGAAACAGGACGCATAATAAAACAAGGTTTCTCCTTTGAACAAAGATCATATGTGCTATTAAGGGGACACAATTTATAGGTATGATGGATCCACGTTAAAGTATCAATATAAGTATTATGATGTTTATCAAATGCATCTCGACCTTCACAATATTTCAAAAATTCAAAGAATATCATTAATAGATTCTTCTTTTCCTCAAGATATTTTAAGCAATTAGTGAAGGTCCATATCAATTTGTTTATCTATGATATTAACGAGATCATCATTTTGTCCTGAAAATGATTTTTGAAATATAACTTGGAGAACTTTGTTATATGATCTCAAATACATATTGATACATGCTGCATAATCCTTTTTATCATAAGCTGCTAAACAATCCAGCTGGACAGGATCCCGCATTCCTATAAACATTAACAGTATTGAAGAACGTTCTTCAAGACAAAATCGGAAAATTTTAGCTAGGAATATAATAGTTTTGATACAGGGAGTATCTATCATTATATCTGCTTTAATTGTTAAAGATGGAGAGGTAGATACCTCAATATTTAAAAAAGAATAAATGGACTCAAAACAATCTCGATACCTGCATGCTGCTTCAACATCTTCTCGAGTCCAAACAATGCTTTTCACTTCTTCTTTTGTTGTGGATTTTATAATTGCCTTTGTTGATTTAGATGGTTTCTATGTTGCTTTAGAATCAGCCATTCTGTTGTTTATTATTATTTTTTATATTACGGTTCACTACAATATTAATCTTGTTATACTTTTAATTAATCAATTCACTTGAATTGTAATGTTTTAATGGTAATGAAACATTTTCTATTACCATTAAAATTTTTTAATGGTAATGGAAAAATTTCCATTACCATTAAAGTTTAATCGAAAATTGAAAGTAATGCATTACCCCCATGTCTGAAATCAACACTGACCGATTTAAAATTGACGAAAAATAAATGCAACATATTATGAGTTGTTGGTGATGTGGGTATCAATGATTACCCTACACTAAGCATGCAGTATAGGCCTCTGGTAAGTTCGTGGGCTTCTGAACAATGATCATCCTTGAGGGGTCTCCAGTTATGCCCCTTACAAACACGTCAAGAACTCCTATATACAGTCTGTCAAGTAATTGTCTGCAAAATAAATTATGAAACACAATTTTCACTCTTCAAAACGAATTGAAAAAAAAAAATGGTCAGAATTTCGGCTTCACTGACAACTTAAAATCTGAAAAGTTATGATACAAATGTATCAGATTAATAATCCTAAGCCCAAATCGGTCTTATGCCGGATCTGGGTGCTGTATTACTGCAGTAAAGTGATAGGCCCAAGGCATCGATATGAACCCCATCGAAAATTAATGGGCACACTGCAAAAAAAAGTTGCAAGACGGGCTCCAACAAATAAAATTGCTCCAATAAGAGTTATTAATGAGGAATGGACAAAAATATACCGGAATAATGTGATTTTCAAAAACTTATTGCATCTATTCCAAGAAAGATACAATCCGTGATTGATATTTGTGGTGGACACATTGTATTGAAGATTTTCTTATAATTTTATTAGTTTCTTCATATATTCCTTGCATTTTGCAAACAATTATTTGACACCATGAAATGGCTAATGTTTTTATTTTTGTTCCATAAACTTTTGTTTTTGATTATGTCAAATAATTTTTTTTGTTGTTTTCTAATGAGAAATGAGTAAGAAAATTGAGTAAACAAAAAATTTCCAAAAATGATATACATTTCTTATTTTTATTCAATATATCCTCTCACGAGAGCTAAAGGATTTCACAATTTTTAGCATCTATCTATTCAGACTCTTTACTCAATTCACTACACTGAGGGTCTATTTGTTTAGACCAATCCTTTAGCTCTCCAGAAGGTCCTCAGGACACCCGCCTTGCGCAGCGGGTCCCTGCTCGGGTGCCAGTAAAGATGCACCCGGTTAGGGTGCATCAAAAAATTAAAGATGGGAGTTATAATAAAGATGGGTTATATAATTTAAAACAAAGATTAGTTTCTATAAATTTATTACCACTCGATCTGGTCTCCCAAATTGAAGTGTTCTACAATTATGTTTTTACTTAAGTCTAAACCTAATAAGCAACGTAAAAACTGCTGCGTCTGTGCTTCAACAACCTGCTCATCTGATAAACTTTAAAAACCCTAACAATCATACCTGATAAGAAGAGTACTATAGTTGTAAGACTAAATGTACTAATCAAAGATGTTATAAAGCCAGGGGTCCTTATCATATCATTAAATGATTCCATAGCTGTTCCACTTGAGTATATGAACCTTGAAGGGTCTAACTGTCCCATATAAGTAAAATTAAAATTAATTACCAATGATATGTTTAGTATTGGTATAGTCAGCATACACAACTTGTCTTCACTAAGTAGTACCAGTTTGTACTCCTTAGGGAGCACCAAAAAATTAAAGTTGGGAGCCGGCCACTGGCTCCTTTAATCCTTCTGAAAGTAAAGAAAATAAAACTACCAAGTTAGTCTTAAAAATTTATTACCATCCTCTTGGCTGGTCGAATTAAAAGTAAACCTTTTTCCAATAAAATTAAATTAAGTAAGCTAGTCTAACCCTAATTTGCTGATACAGCGCTTCACACAATTAACGGTGTTCCCACGTTGTGGGGACCATGACGTGGAGGCTCCAGTTTCAACATTGTGCAATTGGTATAGAATGCTGACGTATCAGAAATCGAGTCGACTGCGTAACTGGTTTGACTGGCACGTGTTGAGTCGTATGACCGGTTTGGCTGGCGCGTGTTAACTGCCCCCCTCTAAGTATCTGCGTCCCGCAGATTAGATGCTTCTTTTGAGTGGGTGGCCATGTGGTCCGGATTTACGGATTCGCCAAGACTAGTGAAGTTTATATTTGCAGTCAGCTTCCTCCAAATAAGATAACAGGCAGCGGCCAGGATTGTCAGAAGGACTACATCAGCTACTAAGGAGCTTGTTGGCCAAGCACCCGTCTTCAGGCAGTTTATTTAAGGATTTCGCTGAACAGATTGTTGAGTTGCTTATGGAAGGACAGTCTTCATTTAAGCCAAGTATTTCATCTCGGTTCACCAAAACTTTTTTGTAGGTTACCTCCACATGTTGACCATTCATTATGGCCGGTCGAGTAATTAACAAGCGATAACTTTCGGGTTTTACCTTCGGCATTAATAGAACGTATAAAAGGGTTGTCCCATTAGAATAGACCGACGCTGATCCATATTCTACAGCTTCAATCACATTCTGATATGGTAGAGAGTCTTCTTCTATGATTAATCGACGAATTTCTTCTTTATCCAGTAAATTAGTGTTTACCATACCAGTTTTTGCCATTTGACAAGCTCGCACCACTTCTGATACTTGTTCCTTCAGGATCAATACTCTGCTTATATCCAACAGCTCCAAATTCTCTTCACTAACATTTTTGTCAATTGCGTTAGGGGCCGTTCAAGTATTACGTAACGCAATTAGGGGGGAGGGGGGGTCTTGTGAAACGTTACGATGCGTTACAGGGGAGGGGGGGGGGGTTCGAACAACGCGTTACGTAACATTGTTTTAGAAGTGAAACTACTTTAGCGGGTGGTGATTTGAAATGAGGTGTGTATAATGAAACGCTTTCTTTATGTGTATGCTTATTGAATAGCTACAGCCAAAAAATTTTATTATAATGATAAAAGTTGATAGGATCTAGGTAATTTACAGCAATAAATGATATGTTAAATTAAAGCACTTATCAAGCAGAATGTTCTAAAACTATCATCTTCGAGATTGGTTAACCAAAACCAGAGATGTAAGCGTGGAAATTTTCCTATTTTTCTCATTTATTGCTGTAGCTGTTTTAGATCCCATCAACTTTTATCATTTTAATAAAATATGTTCGTCTCATTTTTCGTCATTTTAACATATTTTAAGCTTAAGCAAATGTTTATTACATTATGTGTGATTTTTATTAAATAACAATATGAACAAGTTAAGGTGTTATCTTCAGTCAGGCCGAAACTCACATACCCTACACTGCACTCAAAGTAGGTACATATATTTCAGTAAAAAAAGACGTTGAAGAGGTTAAATAATTCGAAAAAAGTGTGAAATGTTTAAGAGGTTGAAAACTGTTGAAAAAGTCGTAAATATATGCAAAATTTTAATGTTGAGAGAGGTTGAAAAAGTCTAAACAATTTAAAATCGATGAAAAAGTCGAAAAAATAAAGAAATTTCATCACAATATCTTGCACGGCTTACGAGATATGGTGGTATAGAGGTTAAAATTAAGAAAAAGTGCCACGCGAATCTTTGGAAACTTGAAACCTAGCCTAATCTTAATTTAGTTCAAATGTACACCTAATCACCAAGTTTCATCAAAATCGCTGAATTTTTTTTCAAAATGGGATTGGGCAAATATACATAGAGTATGGGCGGTAGGCGTGTCCATGAACCGATTACGTCCTTTTTGAATAGCAAGATGCCTGCAAGAAGGTCTGACCTGAGTGTGCTAATTTCATTCAATTAGCTTTCTTGGATTTTCCGTAAACCTGATTTGAACAGACAGACAGACGGACATAGCTAAATCAACTCAGGTGGTGACGCTGATCAAGAATATATCTATATACTTTTTCATACCTACCACCGCCCTCTTCTATGCGTTACAAACAAAATGACAAAGTGAATATACCCTCGGTGTAGGGTATAATAAAGAAAATAAACAACATACGCATGTATTTCCGGTACTTTTCGCAACATAATTGTGACTTTTAGGTAAATATGGTCACTTGGGTGTTACGTAACGTTTATGGGAGGGGGGGGGGGGGGGGGGGGGGGGTGGAGGAAACCGTTACGGCGCGTTACATAGGGGGAGGGGGGGGGTCAAAAATCTTCGAAAATTGCGTTACGTAATACTTGAACGGCCCCTTAACGTGTAGCATCATTTGATTTGCTTTTTCGATTGCTTCACCAGTAGCGTTGAATAATGTATTGTTTACTAGGTATTGGTGGTTGTTATTGGTCACGATTTCATTTTGACTCCTTAGGATGCCGTCCCAGTCAACAGCGTCTGGTGAGCCAGCGATCCATTTCCACGCGGATCCAAGCCAATTAATAGAGCGTGTCCTTCTGATCTTATTTGGTTGCAATTCTTCGAGGCGCAGCCTAGTCTGATTTAAATGAAATTGTAGCACCAGTCTCACCGCTTCACTTTTCACTCCATAGCGTGCAGACTCAGTTAATGTTGACAAGGTTGTCTCAAAGTAATCGATGTCGATCATGTGGATCAAGCTGAAATGTCCATTTATGATCCAGCCATGGCCTTGCTCAATGGTCACCAAAGGAGAATTGTAATTGTAGATGTTGAAGCCAGAGACCCCGGACACCAAAAGCAATCTATCTTACAATAATTTTAGGAATAAAATAAATTTTGTAATTAATTTTGGTTCAGATAGCTTATCCTATTTATCTTTTTCCACTTCCTTGGAAGAGACTTACTTTGGCTAATTCACAGGTACTCAAAAACTGTCACATATTGTACACCGTAAAGTCTACCAAGTATTTTATTATTCTACTTCTTTAGGGCAGATGGCCACCTCTAGTTTTCGTAGAAATGAGACCCTGTGAGATCCTGTGAATTAGTCAAATTTCCAAACGGAGGACCGTTTCTGTAAAAGTTTATTATTCTTATTATACTGTTCTTATGGGGCATTTAAAGTATTTATGCCTTTTTTATTTTTCACAATTTCTGTGTCTTTTATTTATTAATTTAGTGTGCCTTTTATTTATTATTTTTATGTGCCTTTACTTTTTATTATATGTGCCTTTTATATTTTTTTCCTAGGTGCCTTTTATTATTATTTTTTTATTGTATGTGCCTTTTTAATTTTTTGTTTATGTGCCATTTATTTTTTTATTTTTACATATGCGCTTTTTTCCTTTTTTTTATTTTTATTTATGTGTCTTTTATTTTTTACGCATTGAGTTTTTACAAGAATACTACCGATCCCTAGTAGTTTTAATTTGAGCCTTGTGTATTTTTCTCCCTGTGTCTGTCTGTACAGTCACCCTATTGTTTTTCTGAACTTTTTCTTTTTTGTATAGGGCCTTCTGTTTCCCCTTGATTTGTTTGTCTCTAATGTATATCTCATCACCCTGCTTAAAATCTCTTTCCTTTTTCCTTTTCCTGTTTAGTCGGAGATTTCGCGATTCTTGAGTTTTTTTAATTTGTTCTCTAATTTCTTTGTGGACCCTACCTTCAAAGTCTGTCAATTGTTGATAATTTATCCTCTGAGTCCTATTAAAAAATATATCGCTGGGCTTCTTTTTTGTTACTGAGTGGATCGTGCTGTTATAGCGATCCACCGCAATATAAAGCAGCTCTTTTGGTCGTGTGCCTCTCATTTCCTTACAAAGGCAACGATATATCTCTATGATGGTTGAATGGAACTGGATCGTGGTTATGGTTTTGATTTTTTATCAATAACTTATTTTAAATAATGCATACATATTTACATATATATATTATAAACGAAATATTTTACTGTGATATGAAAATTTGAACAAAATTTTACAACGAATATATATACATTAGCAATTTATAATAGATGTAAAATTAAAATCATTGTAACATGTGTTTTACAATGCAAAATAGAATTGAGTATATTTTTAAATCATATTTCCAAGCTAAACGAAAGCTTATGGATTCAAAAATTAAAGTCATATTATTTATTCTTAACATCTTAAATTTTAATTTCAACATTACGTTTCACAGACATTAAACGATTACGTTACACAAAAAAATTTAACGAAAAAATGTCACATTTAACGATAAAACGACCAGCAATTTTCCGCAATTAACATGAAAGCGAAAACATACAAAGAGTGCAACATTGCTTGGAATTCGAAATTAAGTGAAAAAAAAAAAAAAAAATGTCAATTTTCGGTAATGTCCGAAATTTTACTCAGAAGCATGCAAATATGAATATTAATATCTTATTTGATATGATATGGTTATGATATAACTTAAAAAGGATAATCCTTAAAAAATATTTGTACTTTTTGAAAATATTACCAATGATGCAAAAGTGGAAAGCAGAAGAGCTAACCACATATGTTAATCCATTTTTGGTTTTTGGAAACTTGCATTTGTGGAAAGCGCTTCTGCTTTCCACTTTTGCATCATTTTATTTATGCAATAGCATGCCAATGGTACTGGATCGTCATGCAAAGGCCCAAAATGTTTCAACGCACTTTCGTATGCCAATTCTTTGGCACATGAAATTTTTTTGTCCGCTCCGATAAATTCCAGTCCATCTATGTGTATTTTTACAATAAATATTTGATTTGATTTTGTTATTGATGTTTTTTCAATTGAAAATTGCAATTTTTTGATGGCCTCTATAGCTGTTGTGGGTACAATATTTTTTTTTGTTTTTTATTTTGTTTCGCTTTTTTAAGTTTTTTGATTCTTTTTCGCGTTTCTGCATTTTTTTTTATTTTTGGAAAAATTTTTTTCCAATTTATTTTCCTCAAGTTATTCATATTCATATCGTCGTTATTCATATTGTTGTCGTTGATGTTGTTGCTATTGTTGTCGGTGTTGTTGCTATTGTTGTCGTTAATGTTGCTGTTGGCTTTACCGTCGCTGTTGTTGTTGCGTTTGCCGTCGTTGTTGTTGCTGTTGTTGTCGTTGTTGTTGTTGCCGCTGCTGCTGCTGATGCAGAGGTTTTCCAATTGTAAATTCATTATTTGCAGATTGATGTTATAATTGTTGTTGTATAAAATATTACAATGTTTGTTTAAATTTTTTTATGTTGCACTCACGACGGACGACTTGTTCAAATCACTGGTCTACCTGACCATTTACTTCACTCCTTTGAACTGGAGTTTGGTAAAGTTCGATGCCTAAACCTCTTATATGATTAGATATTAATGGACTCATAAATCCTCTCTCATTATCTGTGACTAATATTTTCGGTGTTGTGAAATAGTGCAGGAGTTTTGCGAGCTTAGCCCGTAGGACGATTGAAGACCGATTTTTAATATGGAAAAGTTTTCCAAATTTAGAAAATTTATCTATACATGACAGGAATTTCTCACCTTGCATCTCAAAGATATCCACGTGAATTATTTCACAGGGGTACTTGGGAGCTGGTGTGTTCTTCAGTGGTGGCACTGGAGGGTGTCTGTCGTACTTATTTAACAGACAAGCCTCACATGTAGCTGTGAATTTCTTTATCAAACTTGCCATCTTGGGGAAATAGAACTTTTCCAGTATTTGTTCTCGGTTTTCTCGCGAGTTTCTGTGAGCTCTTTTGTGCTCCTTTTCTATTATTTCACAAATTCTGTCCTCTCTTTTGACATCTTCGACTACCCTTTGAGTTATCCTTATTTTATAAAGCATGAAGTGTTCGAGGTATACATCTTGCAGTAGTTGTATACGGTTTTCTGGAATTTTAGTTCCATTTATAACGGAAGGATTAAGGCGTTCTTTCAAGGTCTTGATTAGCACATCTTTTCCTATATTGGGTATGGCAACAAAGTGTCGCATGAAACCTGGGTGTGGATTCTCTGTTAATATTAAACCATCTCTTTCGCTAATTATGAGTTGATTTCGAAATACATTTAGTGGAACTTCCACATGAGGTATAAGATCCGATGCATCCTGTGCAGCACTGTGGATTGTTCCTACTTCACTTGCGGTATCGGCAGTTGAACCGTCATCAGCGCCAGTTGTTGACAATCTTCCTTCGCTGGCTGTTGCAGTTACCGAGCCGTCATCGGAAGCCGGAGAATCTATTATATGGTTTGCTTGACATTTCATCCTTGATAGAGCATCCGCCACAGAGTTTGATTTACCAGGAGTGTAAATCAAATCGTGGTTGTATTCCTCTATCCGGGCCTTCCATCTCTTCAGTTTCGCATTGTAGTTCCTACTACCCAACGCAAATGTGAGAGGTTGGTGGTCCGTAAAGATTTTTATCTTTTTTGCTCCATTTAAGTAGGCTCTCAAGTTATCCAGTGCCCATACTATTGCCAACATTTCCTTTTCATTGGTGGCATAGTTTTCCTCGGTTTTGTTCAGCGATCTTGATATATAGGCTATAGGTTTGTCTTTACCTGGCTCTCCTTGTGACAGTACTCCCCCAATAGCATAATTGGAAGCATCTGTGGTTAAGTTGAAGGGTTTTCCAAAATCAGGAAACGCAAGGACATCCGAAGAAGTGAGAAGTCTTTTCAAATTGTCGAATGCCTGTAGTGCATCTGCATCCAACTTAATACGCACATTTTTTGATTGGTTGGCCCTTATCTGTGCATTTTCCCCCCTAGTAAGATTCGTCAAGGGTTTCGCGACCTTCGCGTAGTCTTGGATAAATTTGCGATAGTAAGAGGTCATCCCTAAGAAACTTTTCAACTCTTTTAATGTATGTGGGGGTGAAAGAGTTTGAATTGCCTTTACTTTTGAAGAATCAGGTTTAATGCCATCTGATGTGATTAAATACCCCAGAAATTCCACTTCGGTCCTCATAAATTTAGTTTTTTCAAGATTTACCCTTAAGTTTGATTCGGCTAGTGTCCCAAATATGGTTTCGACATTTCTAAGGTGCTCATCCATATCCTTCCCGAAAACTATTATGTCATCAATATAGACACAACAGATTTTACCGATATACACTTTTAGTACGTCATCGATCATTCTCTGAAATATAGCGGGAGCGTTTTTCAATCCAAACGGAAGTCTTAAAAATTCGTACTTTCCGTTCATAGTGGAGAACGCTGTTTTTGGTATGTCCGATTCTTTCATGGCAATCTGATGAAAACCCGATGTCAAATCGATGGTTGTAAAATATTTTGCGTACCCCAAGCTAGCCAACGTTGCATTTATATCGGGGATTGGGTACGTATCAGAGACAGTGACTGCATTCAGTCGTTTAAAATCCACAACCATCCTGTATTGTTTTTCCCCAGAAGGTTTGGGTTTTTTTGGCACCACCCATATGGGGGAATTATACGGACTTTTGGATGCGCGTATAATACCCTCATTAAGTAGTTCGGTTATTTGACGCTCCACCTCTTCCCTCATATTAACAGGATAAGGATAACTTTTAGTATAAATAGGGTCTTCAGTTGTGGTTTTAATCTCAGCCCTAACCGTTCTAACACTAGTTCCTATATTTAATGGTGCAAATAATTCGGAATATCTGTAAATGAGGGATTCAATAGCTGGTAAGGCAGCCTCTGGGATACCAGCAGTTTCAATGTGGTGTATGCTGCCAGTTCTCATATTTTTTAAGGGTATTTCTATGTTTGGGTGTATCGTCAAGGTATGATTTTTTCGGTCTATTATGGCACCGAGTTGTTTAAGCGTATCGTCTCCTATAATACCATCGAATGTGTCGAGTCCTGGGAGTGCATAGAAGGTAATTAAGGCATCGCTGCCAATACTTCGGAAAAACCTACCGCTAACTTTTTTACTAATTTGGATAGGTCCTGCCGCCGTATTTACAGAAAAGGATGGGTATACCGGCATTGAACCGGCAGCTAGGCTATTTTTAATGAAGTTTTTATTGGCCCCAGTGTCAATCATGAAATTTAACTGTTTGTTATTACCTGACTGACAAGTGAGGTATGGTATGCTAGAGTAGGGCATACCATTTGACATATTGCTTTTCATATGACAAACGCTAGTGGCCCGTCCGCCATAAAATTTGCCTGTTCTGCATTATCTTGAGCCACTATGTGGTGTTCGCCTTCTGCTGCCTCCGTTTGCAAATTGTGAAGCCTTGTTTGCTTCGGGATTGCCCCCAAAGACGATGCGGCTTCTCTTTTGAAAGGATTATTGTTTGCCGGACGATTCATGTAGTTAATTTGTCTAGTTTGGACAGTCCCGTCGACTTCCATTTTTTTCTTTGGTTTTGGTCCAGTTGGTCGACTCGGAGGTTGCTCGTTTTTTTGGAATCTAGTGTAATGGTGGTTTCCATATCTATGGGGCCTGTTTGCCCAATTATTAAAACGTGGTCGAGGTGGAAGGGGTGGTCGCCCACCTTCATAAGTAATTTCATTCGCGGGGACGACGACTCTGTTAGGAGTATTCACGTGAATAATTGAGTTGCGAAGCGTCAAATTCTGCATGTCTAAACAGGCGGAGTATGCCTCAGGCAGCGTCCTTGGTTTCTGCACTATCAGCATTCGCGATAATTCGGTGCTTAAGCCCCGAATAAACACATCTAAGGCCCTATTCCTATACGTTTCCACTAAAATGTTAACAGTTTCTTCAGAGTAATCGTCACATTTGATTTTGTTTACGATTAACGACAGTTGATGATTTACTGTCGCGTAAAATTCGTCAAGCTTTGAACCACTTTGAACTAACCGATTTAGTTGATGCTCTAACGTCCGAATGTCGCGCTTGTCGGCATAATGGAGAGACAAAACCCTTTTTATCTCTGTCCAATCGCCGTCAAGGATATTTTATGAAACCAGGGCCGAGTCGGCTCTGCCCCGAATTTTCTGCCTTATGTGCTGAAGAATCGAACGATACAAAGGTTTTTCTTTGATTACGTCGTAATCCTTCAAAATTAGCTCTACGCAGTGCACCCAAGAGACGAATTGAGACGGATTTCCCTCAAAAATCTGCAGCTCCCTGACGCAATCGGGGAGTCTGCCAATTTCCTTCAATTCTTGCTCATTCATCGGGCCACGTGTTATGACGGATGATCTTTGCTGGGGTGCACTTTCCTGGCGGTTAACTAGCCCCTCAATCCTGTGAAGATCTTGTACTAAATTAGCCCCACTATTTTCTAGGCCTAAAAGTCGTGAGTCTAATTGACTTCCATGGGTCTCGATTCTCCCTAAACGCGCTTCTACCCTTCTTATCTGCTCGAATAAGGCGTTTATCCCCCCATTTAGTTCATTGACTTTTGTAGTCAAGGAGTCCATATTAATTGTTTTAGTGGGCAAAAAAAAATCAAAGAGTAAGAAAAGGGAAAAAAAATCACTCACCCTTAATTTCGTCGAGTGCTGTTTGGGTTATACTATATCCTGTGAGCGCAGTCCCTCTGTTAATTCCTGTGGCACTTTGACTTGAGGTTAAATTTTTAAATTTTTATGGCACTTTAAAAATTATTGTTGGCACGTATTTTAATTTTTTAGCACTTTTTCGTTATTTGTTTTATGTTTCTATGACAATTTTTTCAATTTTCAAGCTTGGCACTTTTTTAGGCAATTTCTTAATTTATTTTTTTAAAGTATATCCTTATTTTTTTGTTTCGTTGGCTTACACTTTTATCATGCTCTGTAACGAGGTTAAATAATAAAAAAAATTAGTTATTTAATAAGTGAAAGATCTACCGTGTTCTTATGGGAACGGCGCCGTGTCTCTTTAACTTTTCACGCAGACACGCCTTTAAAAAATTTTTATAACGGTCAGGAGGGATCGTATTTTTCCCTTTTAGCTATCAGCGTTGATAATTGCAGCTAACTTACTCAGGTAAGATTTACCTCACAACGGTACCTGGATCTTTTGCAATTTCAAGCGTTCTCTAATGTGAATGCTGAATAAATGCTACCGTGGTCAAGGAATGGTTGCCGTGTTCTCATGGCAACGACAACGTTCACCCAAATTAGATGTACCAAGACCATTGCAGCGATTGCAGAACCGCAAGTCCGTTAACCAATTAGCTTAAGTGGAGGAACGCCGGCCTAGAAGTTTAGGTGCGCGACATTTCCCCTAGCTAATACGATTTTATTTAGAAGCACTTGTTTGTCAGGATCCGGACAGCTCTTGCCATACTCGGTTCAGTTCGTGTTTGCTCAAAATTATTGTACAGACTTTTTATCTCCAAATCTGAGTTTCTTTTATCTCTCACAGTGTACTGTGACAAAGTTTCCACGAAATTTTTACTTCCTTTTTTGTTTATTCATTGGTTTATCCAATTATTCGATTATATCTTGGAGCTACCCCGTAGGACTCACAAGATTTTTTTATTCTGTTATATCGTCGAGCTACCCCGTAGGACTCGATGGATTAAATTATTTTGCATCTTGGAGCTACCCCGTAGGACTCACAAGATGAAAATTTTTGTTATATCCTGGAGCTGCCCCGTAGGACTCGCAGGATGAGTTTATTTCATTATAGGAAAATTTTCCAATCGCTATTTTTTCACTTCATTTCACTTTGTCACAGTCACTTAAAAAAAATAAATAAATTTTCTTTCCTTAAGGGAACACTGGCCGAATATGGCTAGGGCGCCGTCCTTCTCCTTCACATCCTTGCTTCAAGGAACCCCGTCTTGCGTGACGGGTCCCTGCTCGGGCGCCAGTAAAGGTCACTGGCTCCTTTAATCCTTCTGAAAGTAAAGAAAATAAAACTACCAAGTTAGTCTTAAAAATTTATTACCATCCTCTTGGCTGGTCGAATTAAAAGTAAACCTTTTTCCAATAAAATTAAATTAAGTAAGCTAGTCTAACCCTAATTTGCTGATACAGCGCTTCACACAATTAACGGTGTTCCCACGTTGTGGTGACCATGACGTGGAGGCTCCAGTTTCAGCATTGTGCAATTGGTATAGAATGCTGACGTATCAGAAATCGGGTCGACTGCGTAACTGGTTTGACTGGCACGTGTTGAGTCGTATGACCGATTTGGCTGGCGCGTGTTAACTTATATATTCTGCTTTAAATGTGCAGTTTGATATAAACTTTAGTAATCCTTCTTGCTTAATGTTATAGCTTTGTATTACAGCATATGCCTTTATTTCACATCCTATGCAAGAAAATGTGGTGCTTACATCAAGTTCACAGACTGGTTTTGTTACTTGGAGACTTTCAAATTTAACATTACCCATTATTATATTTGCCACACCACGTATCTCATTTCTAACTTCAGCCAAGTAGTTTTTCTCTTGTTGTATATGATCAAATTTCTTTAATGAATTTGAAATACGTTCAAATTTGCTTAACCTTGAGGCTGGTGCACCACAGCTAACGACATTACATTCCACTTCGTCATTGTTGTAAGTATGTGTCTCATTATCTATAGAAATTTAGTAATCACCTATGATGTCTCTTTCAGGCATATTCTTTCATTTCATTTCATTTTCTTTATTAAGTCTATGGACAACAATTTCCTTACAGACTAGCAACTATAAAGCACTTAACAATTGTAAAGTAGTAAAATAATAAATATAATCTAAACAATAAAAATATTTAACATTTTTCTAAAAGTTTCTCTATTATATGAGAAATCAATAGAATAGCCTAAGAATAACTCATTAAATGCAATTAAAGCTCTGGTTAAAGAGCATAATTAGTCTTATGTATTTTAATATAGAAAAAACTATTACAACGTAATTGCCTGTGAGGGACATTAAAATCTATTTTAGCTAAAAGATAGTCACAATCAACAAAGCCACAAATAAGGTCGTATACAAACATTAGTGAAAAAACCTTGCGACGGCTATCAAGGGACTTCAAATTTAATAGCAAACAGCGAGCATTGTAAGATGGTAACGGTTCCGAAAAATTCAAGGATCGCAAAGCATATTTTAAAAATTTTCTCTGAATACGTTCAATTCGAACCGAATGTACCATATAAAATGGATTCCAGATGACACTGGCATATTCAAGTCTAGATCTCACCAAAGAGGTGAAAAGAATCTTCATTGTATAAGGATCAGCGAAATCTACACTATGTCGTCTTAAAAACGCTAACAGGGAGTAAGCCTTCGGTATAATGTAACTTATATGATCCGTAAATGAAAATGCAGGGTCAAAATAAATACCTAAATCACATACTTTAGACTTACAAGCCAAGTTAACACCATCAAGACTATAAAATGAAGAGATCCTACGAGAAGATTTAGAAAAACGTATGAAACAACATTTATTTATATTCAGAGTCAAACGATTCCTTTTAAACCAATTTGATGCAGAATTTAATTCCTCTTGTAGAGTTAAAACATCTAAGTTCGAGCGTAGTTCTTTAAAAATTTTTAAGTCGTCTGCATATAGCAAAAAGTTGGCATTAATGAAACAATTACTAATGTCATTAATGTACAAAATAAAAAGAAGCGGACCAAGAATACTACCCTGTGGAACCCCAGAGCAGGCAACAAATGGTACAGATTTGACATTATTTATTTCAACAAATGACACTCTACCATCAAGATAGGATTTAATCCAATTAAGAAAATTGGAGTGAAATCCCATTTTAAACAATTTTGCGATAAGAATATTGTGTGAAACCTTATCAAATGCCTTAGATACATCTGTATAGATACTATCAACTTGATTTCCAGCTTCAAATGCAGAATGGCATAAATTTGAAAAAACTGCAAGGTTTGAGATAGTTGAGCGGCCAGATACAAATCCATGCTGATGAACACTGATTAAATTTTTTATTGCAAAGTAAAGCTTTTTCTTAACCACACTTTCAAATAGCTTAGAAAAAGTTGAAAGCTTAGATATAGGTCTATAATTACAGACATCGTTTTTCTTTCCACTTTTAAAAATGGGGGATATGGATGCTATTTTCCATTTCGAGATAAATTCTCCCGAACTAAGGGACATATTAAACAAAAGTGTTATAGGCTTTACAAGTGAACTAAGACATTTCTTTAACAGAAAAGGGGATAGACCATCCATATCAGACTTCATTGAAGAATTGAGATTTAAAATACTATTTTTAACGTCAACTTCACTAATTGTTAAATTGCCAAAATCAATTACTGATTGAATGCCATTTAGTATGAATGGATCATTCCAATTACTATCGGGGACAAAATTTGATTTAAAGAAATCCGCAAACATATTTACTATATCATCGATACATGCAGAAGTTTTACCTTCCCAAAATACAGCAGTAGGAACATCAGAAGTATTGTTTTTTGATTTCACATAACGCCAGAAAGAATTCGGGTTTTCTTTAATAGATGACTCAATCCGTAAGATATATTGCTTATATAAAAATTTATCTAGAAAATTAAATTCCCTTGCATAGTGCTCAAACTTTAACTTATCAACAACATTATTTGTAGCTTTGAAGATTTTAGAAAACTTATTTCGCAGATTTTTTAGTTTCTTTAGACCCTTAGTATACCACGGTAACTTATGAATCATATTTTTTACCAATGGAATGTTACTTTTACAAATAGAATGAATAAGATTCAAAAAAGTATCAAAGCATGTTAAAACATCTTTTTTGTGGAAAAGAAAATTCCAATCATTTCTATTGAATAATGCATTTAAAACCTGAAAATTACATTTGTTAAAGTTAAATTTTGTAGAGTTCAATGCATTTAAAGAAATATTAATAAATTCATAAAAATCAATTTCCAATAATAGCGGTACATGATGCATATCAGAGGCCGCAATAGGGTGCAAGCACTCTTCAAGAGAGAATTTTATGTTACCAGAAATAAATATTAAATCTAATATCCTGCCAAGTTTATTAATAATGTAATTAATTTGAGCAAGACCAACACTGAACATAGAATCAATAAGATTCATTTCATTTAGATGATTAACATTTGAAGGTGTTAAATAAATGCTTTCTGACATAAAAGACCACTTAACAGCAGGTAAATTAAAATCACCTAGTATACAGATATGATCATTATCAGTCATATTCTTAGTGAGATCAACAATATTGTCTACATGAGCAGCATATACTTCATTCGCACTATTAGGTGGGATATACGAAACACAGATAATCAGTAAACCAGAAGGTCCAATAACAGAAACGCAGAGCTGATCAAAAAGCGTGTCCAAATTCTGAAGTACCATTAACGAAGAACGCCAAGAACGCTTAACTGCTACAAGTACACCACCTCCTCTGGAACAGCCAGTTTTAACAAAATCTCTATCTTTACGGTAGACAGTAAATAAGTTGGCATCAAAAAATTCAGCATCCAAAAAGTCAGCATTTAGCCAAGTTTCGACTAAAACAATTACATCAAAATCCAGCTGAGAAGTAGCACGAAAAACATTTGAGCACTTAGTACGCATTCCAGAAATATTTTGGAAGTATATTTTAAGCTGTTTAGAGACATTCCTGCTAGGAATAATAGACGGCAGTACTAAATTAGAGGTGGAGATTCTCCGGGTTTTTGAATAGACCGAAAAGGGCGAACTTTGACATTAATTTGCCATAAAGATGGGGCAAATAGCAATTTATAAAACTGAGGTGAAACACCAAGTTTAAAATTTAAATACTTCACATCATCAATAGATACTCCTTTTTTTAGTAATTTGTAACATACAATATGAATTTTATCAATGCCAGCATATTTTTCAACAAATGAAACTATGTCATTTTCAGTAACAGTTGACTTAAATGATGATAAATGGACCCATTTTTTGGATACAGCAACATCTAACTCAGTAACTTCATTTCTACCAACAACTGCAGTATGCTTTCTGATTTTCTTTTGAACTTTTTTCCATTCATCTTGAGTACTCGATGATGACTCATTTTCCACATAGGTAATCGAATCCGATTGAGCATTGTTGAGAGACGAAGAGAGAGGCAAGACAGCAGTAGCAGAATCCAAGGTCAACTGAGATGATGCGTTTGTAGAAATTACAGATGCAGGAGAGAGACCACTAGCGGCAATCACAGCAGTTTCCAAACCATTCTCAGCAAGAGCACGTGCACGAGAGCGCGTAAAAACTGGATTTTCCACTGTCAACGACGGAGACAAAGAAACAGAAGACGCGCGCAAATTAAGCTGCGTATTTATGCTATTTTTTTTCAACGCAATTGATTTATTCTCACTTGTATTGTTGTTATTGCACAAAGAGAATTTTTGCTGCAAGTCTTTTACATCTTGTGCTAATTTAGCAATTATGGAAAAAATGTTTTCACCCATTACAACGCAACTAGGGCATTTACAATTATGTGCAAAATAATAGCAGTGCAAAGTAGAACCAAGTTCATCTTAAAAACACACTAAAACAAATACTGATTTCGGATTTCATTTTTTATTTTCTATTTTGGATTAAGTAAAAGAATTATAAAATACAGTTTTTTTATTTATACACTTAGCAAAAAAAAAGTTAGAAATTAAAATTTCGTGAAACTGTCAAAATCGGCTGTGCAAAAAAATAGCAGTGACGTACAAAATGAAGGATAAATACAACTTAAGCAAACAATTTTGAAAAAAGAAACTGAAAATAACATTATTATGTTAATACTTAGTGGCATATCCCTTATTGGCAATTATTGCTGCACTTCTTCGTGGCATAGGGTCATTCAATTTCTGACACATGACCTTTGGGATATAATCCCATGTTGCACTTGCTTCGCGCCATTGCTCGCACTCATTCCTTGGATTTTTTCTTTCCCAACAGCATCCTGGACACGAGCCCAGATATTCTCAATTGGATTCAGATCAGGGGACTGTGCTGGCCAGCTCATAACCTCAACCCGATTTGCTGAAAACCAACTTTTTGCCAATCTACTGCAATGTTTTGGATCATTATCCTGCTGATATATTCATTGTAGTGGCATATTATTCCATTCAGCATAAGGAAACATTGTTGAACTCATTATTTGAGTGTATTGGTTAGCATCCATATTGACATTAATCCAATAAAGTGGACCAGTGCCTTCATGGTATGAAAAAAACTCCAAACGTTAATTTTAGCTCCACCATACTTAACGGTTTTGAGCACATATTTTTTATTGTAAGTGGATGGTCGTCTGTTTCGAATGGTAGGAAGGGACACAGAGTGTACGTTAGACGACCACCAGCATCCACTTACAATAAAAAATATGTGCTCAAAACCGTTAAGTATGGTGGAGCTAAAATTAACGTTTGGAGTTTTTTTCATACCATGAAGGCACTGGTCCACTTTATTGGATTAATGTCAATATGGATGCTAACCAATACACTCAAATAATGAGTTCAACAATGTTTCCTTATGCTGAATGGAATAATATGCCACTACAATGAATATATCAGCAGGATAATGATCCAAAACATTGCAGTAGATTGGCAAAAAGTTGGTTTTCAGCAAATCGGGTTGAGGTTATGAGCTGGCCAGCACAGTCCCCTGATCTGAATCCAATTGAGAATATCTGGGCTCGTGTCCAGGATGCTGTTGGGAAAGAAAAAATCCAAGGAATGAGTGCGAGCAATGGCGCGAAGCAAGTGCAACATGGGATTATATCCCAAAGGTCATGTGCCAGAAATTGAATGACCCTATGCCACGAAAAAGTGCAGCAATAATTGCCAATAAGGGATATGCCACTAAGTATTAACATAATAATGTTATTTTCAGTTTCTTTTTTCAAAATTGTTTGCTTAAGTTGTTTTTATCCTTCATTTTGTACGTCACTGCTATTTTTTTGCACAGCCGATTTTGACAGTTTCACGAAATTTTAATTTCTAACTTTTTTTTTGCTAAGTGTATAAATAAAAAAACTGTATTTTATAATTCTTTTACTTAATCCAAAATAGAAAATAAAAAATGGAATCCGAAATCAGTTGTTGTTTTAGTGTGTTTTTAAGATGAACTTGGTGCTACTTCGCACTGCTATTATTTTGCACAGAATTGTATATGCAACATTTTTGTATTTCAAAATACTTTTAATTGCATCTTGATCAAGAGAGTCAATACAGACACTATGAAATGAATTATTGCACAAGATGCAACTAATCACGGTACTCAAATCGCAATTATTTTTACATTTAGAACATGTTATTACCGAAGCACACATTTTGCAACCGACAAAGAGCGCTGTCAAAAAAAGACTGAAATATTCTTATGTGAGACTTTTACTTGATATGCATTTCCATCTTTAATTATTAAACCATTTGGTGGCATGTCAACTTCACTTGAAAACCCAGTAATATATACTGGTATCTTGTATGTTAAGCCATCTAGGTTAATCTTTGGGTTATTTGTATGTGCTGTATACTTAGTTGTTAAGTTTTTGTATTTCATTGTTATTTCAACTTCCCATATATATGATGAAATCAAATATTCAGGGTATACTTGGCCAATTGGCAACATAACCCACCTGTACCATGTACAAGATGTCCCCATTACACACCAATAGTCACAACTTAATGTAGTAGTTTTACATCCATGTCCATATGGTACTGTGGTCATGTTGTTACCGTATGTTAATCCCTGATGTTTATCCAATATGTGACATTTACCATTCCAGCATTTACCCCCATCTGCCTTACAGTTACTAACATGAGATGTTTATATTTTGTAGTCAGATGTCATGTATTGCAATTGATATCTAGTTCTGATCCATGAATTAGACATTTTCACTTCCATAACATCACCAGATGAATCTTTAAAACATGTTAATGATCCAGACATGATTGGCATACTCAACATTCCAGAATCCATACATGTGTCACTATTGCAGAGTTTTCCATTTGAGAATACAAACAGATTATTGTCACATGGCTCTACTATTGGTCCAAAACACATTACACACAACACCAAGGCTAATGAATATATTGAAGGTTTTGGATATAATCTTGGCCTTGGTGCTATATCATAATGGTTACTTTCTTTTGGCAATATATCCATATATTCACCTTCTGCACTGGGTGCTTCTACAATTTCATCAATTTTAATATCAATTTCATCTACCATTTTAATTTCATCGTCAAGTTTTGGGACAGTTTTCATTTCAATGTCTTCATTTGCCTTAATACGTTTTTTCATGAGTTTCTCAAATCTTTCACTCCTTGCACTAACAGGATTCTTGAACTTTGGCTTGAAAGCTGTCTCACGTCCTCTTCCATTCAATTTATTAACCAGCTTAATTTCTGCACGATCTCTACATCTGTCAATCTTATATACACATATATCAACAATCCTAGATATAGCTTTAAATAATATTCCTCTGAATATAGCTATCAATATTACTGTTGGTATTAATCCTATTAGAATTCCAGCCCATATCAATGTGTCTTTTTGTTCACATTCCATGAATACAGAATTTTCTGCACAATAAAGTCCACAATTTATACAACTTGCTTTTGACACAAGTGCACCTTTCATACCCTCGCAATCATAATAGATCAGTCGGTGTCGCGAGTTTATACTTTTTTCCTCAGCCGAACAACGTGCCATAAGAAGTTTTCACTTCAATAAAATAAAAAGTTTTATTATGTTTATTTTAATCTTTTATTTGCTGCTTCTTATGATAGCTAGGTTAAGACTAACTACAAGAATCTTATTATATCAGCAAAGGCAGCTTATTTCGTTTGCTATGTTATTAAAATAAGCAGACTTTGCGTTTTGTGTCACGTACTGCCTCAATATTTGGAATTGAGGATCGCATATCGCCAGACGCAACATTATACGTAACTCGTGCGGGTCACGTTGCATTTGGTAGACGCATAGTCAGCAGATTATGGCGAGGTAAATGTGTTAACTTGCATACGAAGCATGTTCTTTGCCTGTTTGTTTGTTTTGTGGAGTCCCACGAGGTTTTCATTCATGTTATGAATGATAATCTTAATGATATCATAAATCAGTATATTTATGATGTAGCTGTTAATAGAAACCCTACCTCTTCTACGATGAAGAGGAGGTGAGTGAGTTTCAGTTTTTTGCTTTTTAATCTAACTGTTTTTCAATTGTCCTGGAGAATTAATTCTCAATTCAAATAAACACTTATAGTGAATAAATACCCCTTCCCCACAAGATTTGCTGCTTATTTGAGTGTTCAGATTTCAAGAGCAAATAAAATCATCTAGTATCTTAGATCATAACTTGTACACTCTACAGTTGGCCACATATGACTGCACTTACATAATATAAACGAAAAGTGCTTTTTGCTTGTTTGTTTGTTTTGTGGAGTCCCACGAGGTTTTCATTCATGTTATGAATGATAATCTTAATGATATCATACATCAGTATATTTATGATATAGCTGTTAATAGAAACCCTACCTCTTCTACGATGAAGAGGAGGTGAGTGAGTTTCAGTTTTTTGCTTTTTAATCTAACTGTTTTTCAATTGTCCTGGAGAAGTAATTCTCAATTCAAATAAACACTTATAGTGAATAAATACCCCTTCCCCACAAGATTTGCTGCTTATTTGAGTGTTCAGATTTCAAGAGCAAATAAAATCATCTAGTACCTTAGATCATAACTTGTACACTCTACAGTTGGCCACATATGACTGCACTTACATAATATAAACGAAAAGTGCTTTTTGCTTGTTTGTTTGTTTTGTGGAATCCAACGATGTTACACTGTTCAACAATATGAAAGCCTTTATAGAATGTTTGTATTTTTATTTGACATACATATAAATTAGTTTTTATTTTATTTTTTGATCAGACTATTATTCTTTATTGAGATTCTCTTCAGAACTAAATACAAGATATTTTGGTTCTTAACTTAAAGGTTTTTCTCTGCTTCTGCGACAGCGGCAGAACTTATGAAACAAAGCAAAAGAAAGGGAAAGTAATAATTGCTGACCTAGCTTCGGCATGAAAATCAATCGGGTCAATCAATTATTTGTAAACAAATAAATTTTATGATATTTACAGTATGGATTGTAAACCGATATGTCAACGGCATGGATTACTAAAACTTAAATCAATAAATTACGAAATTTGAAGTGAGTTCAGTGGAATTTCACATATCAGACGACTGAAGCGGCATTTCGAATAATTATTATGAAATTAGAGCGATTAATTTTAATGAGGGCTTCAAGTGTTGAAACTCTGGAGAATTAAAATAATTTTTCAATATTTCTCTTTGCTATTAGCTACGAAGGAAAGAGTCAGTTGAATCGTCTACGTTGGTCGCGACGTTAGAAAATTATCTTCAGTTCCGTAGTTCACCTCTAAATTAATTGACGGTAGCTATGCTACCTAGAATACTACTACAAATCATGAAGACAGATATTAATAAATTTTCATTGCGAAGTGACTCGCGTTTATTACGTCTCTTTTCTATCTGCTAGATCACATGATGAGAATTCTCTTACTTTTTCGTCCGAAATATTTGAAAAAGTTGCTCAGAAGGATGAAAATATTGCTTTTAAAGTTGAATTATTCAACGCAGTGAGTTGAAAATTCGCAGAAAAATTTACATTTTCAACCGAAATAGTTGAAAAAGTTCCTCAAAATAGATTAAAATATTGCTTTCTTAGTTGAATTTTTCAACGCAATGAGTTGAAACTTCGCACAAAAGCTTACTTTTTCAAAAGGAATAAATGAAAAAGTTGCGCAAAAGAATACAAATATTTTTTGTTGAAAAACTTAACTCCATGGCTGAATTTTTCCTTACTTATGCAGGCTATTTTTCCAAATTCAAATTAATATACCAGTAACATTAATGAAAAAAGAAACTTTTATTTAGGGAAAAATGCTCAATACTTACGAATACATTGAAATTAGTAATAGTAACTACGTGTATCGTTTATATGTGGATACATTTTAAGGACATTTAGATGTAATCTAATTATATGTGATTAACATTCGGATACATTTTTATTTATTTAACAGCTCCATAACTATTTTTTAAAAGTAAAAATAATGGGACAATATATTAATAACTTGTGGCTAGCATTTTGACATATTTGTACAATGTACTTATGGGAAATTATGGGTTATAATTTAAGCAGTTTCTTTATTTATTTAAGTAACCCAAGGTACATTTGATATAAACTTTTATTTCACGAATAATATAAAGTAGGCGAATAAACCGAATACAAAAGGCGATATACCGGGAGCGTTAATTAACTCGTAAGTTGGAATGTCGAAAAAGACTAAATTATTTCTTTGCTGTTGCTTAAGTTGAAGACCGATCCTCAACTTAAGCGCTGACGTCGACGCTGGCCGAATTCGTTGGCCCTGAAAGAACGAAAATGCTTAGAGCAGAATGTCCCATACAGTGCTGTCGTTTGTACTACAATAGTGCTTTTGTACTACCCTTCAGCCACGCGAAATACTCTAGTACCCAACCCTCAATTTGTACTACCCAAAACTTATTCCAACCAATCCGCAATTTGCACTACCCCACCGTTCTTTGATCTCTCATGCTTCAATTATAATGGCATGCAAGTTATTAAACTCATCCCTGAAACTGAAATATTTAATTCTTGAAGTGTCAAAATCATCGCTCATTATTTTGGTTTACTAATTTTGACATTAGTCGCTCAAAAATGTATGATAAAGGAGAAAAATTTTAGCATCGCATCAACCCTTACAATTGAACTATGAACGATCATAATTTATGATTCATAAAAGATTCATACCTTTAGAACGCGACTAATTTCGCTTGTATTAATTTTTCTTGTGCGCGTCTTTAAATATACAGTACCAGGAGACCGATCAAGCTCGGTTTTTCGCTTTGAGGTTGAAAAAGTCGAAAAAATGTAATACGGGGTTGAAAACCTGAAAACAAGTTAAAAAAAATATGAAAGAAGTTGATTATATATGAAAAATTTTGAAAAACGTTGAGAGAGGTTGAAGCAGGTGAATTAGTTTGATAAACTCGATAGTATATTAAAGTGTTGAAAAAGTTGAAGGAGATTGAAAAACTAGAAAAAAGTTGAAAGCCTCGGAAAAAGTTGAATGAGGTTGAAAGCCGAAAAAAATTGAATGTGGTTGAAAATTTCCAAAAAATATGGAACGTGTTGAAAAAAGTTGAAAGAGTTTGAATAACTCGAAAAAAGTTAAATAAAGTTGGAAAGTTCGAAAAATATGGAAAGTGTTGAAAAAAGCTTGAAAAATGTTGAAAAAGTTGAAAGAGTTTGATTAATTCGGAAAAAGTTGAATGAGCTTGAAAAATTCGAAAAAATATGAAAAATGTTGAAAAAAGTTTAAAAAGAGGTTGAAGAATGTTGAAACAGTTGAAAGAGGTTGAATAACTCGAAAAAAGTTGAATAAGGTTGAAAAATTCATAAAAATATGGGAAATGTTGAGAAAAGTTGAAAGAGGTTGAAAAATGTTGAAACAGTTGAGAGAGGTCGAATAACTAGAAAAAAGTTGAATAAGGTTGAAAAATTCGAAAAAAATATGGAAAATGTTGAGAATAGTTGAAAGAGGTTGAAAAATTTTGAAACAGTTGTAAGAGGCTGAAAAACTCGAAAAAAGTTGAATGGGGTTGAAGAAGTCGAAAAAATATGGAAAATGTTGAGAAAATTTGAAAGAGGTTAAAAAACTCGAAAAAAGTTAAATGAGGTTGAAGAATTCGAATAAATTTGAAAAATGTTGAGAAAAGTTGAATGAGGTTGAAAGATTTTGAAAAAGTTGAAAGAGTTTGAATAACTCGAAAAGAGTGTAAATAATGTCAAAAAATTCGAAAAATATGGAAAATGTTGAAATACTTAAGTTGAAAATTGTTGAAACAGTTGAAAGAGGTTGAATAACTTGAAAAAAATTGAAAGAGTATGAATAACTCGAAAAAAGTTGAATAAGGCTGAAAATTTCGAAAAAATATGGAAAATGTTGAGAAAAGTTGAAAGAGGTTGAAAAAAGTTGAAAGCGGTTGAAAAAAGTTGAAAGAGGTTGAAAAATGTTGAAACTGTTGAAAGAGATTGAAAAGCTCGAAAAAAGTTGAATCAGGTTGAAAAACCGGAAAAAGTTGAATAAGGTTGAAAGTTTCGAAAAAATATGGAAAATTTTGAGAAAAGTTAAAAGAGGTTGAAAAAAGTTGAAAGAGGTTGAAAAATAATGAAACAGTTGAAAGAGTTTGAAAAACTCGTACTAAGTTGAATGAGACTAAATATATTTAAACGAAATTTTGTTAGGATCACTCATATAGTATACAAAATATAACATAAAATGTTTTAAGCTTGTATGGAAGGTGCCACGCCCACTAATGTAATCCCGTCAACATTCATATAATTTCAGATATTATAGTGACCGACACCTCTACACCAAATTTAAAAAATATTACTCCAATAGTACACTATGGCATTTATCATATTTTTCTTATATGGGGGGTGCCACACCCACTAATGCAATCTTGCCGATTTTCATATAATTTCAAAGCTTATAGTAACTGACACATTTGCACCAAATTTCAATGAAATTACTCCCACAGCACACTAAATATAACTATTAACGTTTTTTGCATGTATGGGAGGTGCCACGCCTACTGATGTAATCTCATCAAAATTTATTAAACTTTAAAGGTTATGGTAAGCGACATCTCTATACCAAATTTTATTAGGATCACTCATACAGTGCACTAAATATAACTTAAACGGTCTTAGCTTGTATGGGAGGTACCACGCCTACTAATGCAATCCCGTCGAACTTCATTTAATTTCAAAGCTCATAGTAACCGACACCACTATACTAAATTTCAAAAAGATTACTCCACTAAATATAACACTTAACATTTTTTGCATGTAGGGGAGGTGCCCCGCACACTGATACAATCCCATCGAAATCCATTTAGTTTCATAGCTTATAGTAACTGACATCTCTGCACCAAATTTCAAAAAGATTACTCCCATAGCACACTAAATATAGCATTTTACTTTTTTTCGCATGTATGGAAGGAGCCACGCCCACAAAAGTCGTTGCGCCCACTTTTGGTTACAAGATACCCAATAGCTAGTATATCTTATATGTTAAATTTCGTAACGATAGCGTTGTTAGTTGTCTTATTATGACTTTTATAAATATTGTGGGCTGTGCCACGCTCTTCAACGAGTTTTGCCGGTATAGTGCATAACTTGTTATAATGACTGCTTTCAGCGGTATTGTCTTCAAAATTTTTATGAAAATCGTAGGCGCCGTTTTTGTTCCGCCAAAGGAATGGTGGCGATATGTCCATTCATTCCGAAGAAACAGGCAATCATTTGCTTCGAAGTGCTGCGAGCGCGAACAACTTTTGTAGGGTTTTGCTCATCTTGAAACACCCAAACAGTCGATTGCTGCTTTGTTTCGGGCTCATATGCATATATCCACGATTCGTCACCTGTGTAGATGTTAAACACAGCTTTTGATGTACCACGATTGTATTTTTTTAACATTTCTTTGCACCAATAGATGCGAGCCTTTTTTTGAGTTATTGTTAAATTATGTGGAATCCAACGTGAACAGATTTTTTTTACGGCCAAATGTTCATGCAAAATCTTGTTGATGCTAGTCGTACTAATGCCCAATGTTGCCTCTATCTCACGGTATGTCACATGACGATCTAGCATTATTAGATTTTTCACAGCATCGATGTTTTCTGCCACAACCACTAATTTTGGGCGACCTTCACGATATTCATCACTGAGCGAACTACGGCCACGATTAAATTCTGAGTACCACCGAAACACAGTAGTCCTCGATGGTGCTTCGTCACCATACAAAGCAATTAATTCATCGACGCACTCTTGTTGTGATAATTTACGCCGAAAGTTGTGATAAATAATAGCACGAAAATTATCACGATTCAATTCCATTTTTTTACTGAAGCACAATTTTCAAATGAATGTAAACAATGCCAATTGCAATGATACGTCAAAACGTTCTGAGTACGTTTAGGCTATAAAATGTCAAACTTTCCAATGGAAGTGTCAGATTGCTGAATTTGACATTAGTATTGCCCGATCCCGAAATATAAATAGCAACCTACGTATTGAATCAAAATTTTCAATTGTTGAAAAATGCCACGCCTTCTTTTCCAATTCCGCCCACTTTTAGTACTATTGAAGATATTTATGGTTTGCATCAGTCTACCAAATTTCATCAAAATATCTTAAATGGTTTGCGAGATATCACGTTATAAAAATTAACGTTTAGGGCTGTGCCACACCCTTGTTACAGTCTTGGAAAACTTAAAACCTAGCCCAATCTTAATTTTGTTCACATATGCATAAAATCCCCAAGTTTCAACAAAATTGCTGCAGCCTTTTTCGAAATAAAGTTCAGCCCTGTACATACATATATACATACATAAGTACATATAAATATTAAGGTGGCCCCCGAGTGTATGGGAAAATTTTGATTCAGTGCGATTATTGATCGATCCCCCTTAAAGTGTGCCAATAGATGAAAAAAGGAAATGTGAAGTTTCAGATCAATCCGAAGTGATTTAGAGGTCGCTCAAGCCGACCAAAATTTCGAAAAATATGATTTTTTTTTTGGGTTTTGTCCATTTACTCACTTCTAAATTTGTTAAATCATAAAAATGAATACTAATGCATATTAAATAATTAATTACCTTTCTAACAAGCTAAAAATCATAAAAATCGGTTGACAAATAAAGAAGTTATGGTCATTTATATCATTAAAGAACCGAATATTTTAATTTCTATAAGAATATTTCATATTAATGTATCTTTCAAAAATAGGCTTGCGCAAGAAAAGCAGGCATTGATATGTACGTTAGATTTAAAAATTTTAGATTTTTGGCGTCTCCTTTCAAGTTCGACTTACAGAGGTTATACTGTATCAATTAATAACATGCTTTATGTAGTTCTAATTTTATTTGAATGATTGATTTTAGAATTAGAATTTTCATCAGAAAGTGGAACTCATGGTGACACATACGTAGCTACAAATGAAAATGTATCTGGAAAATTGATCTATTACGAACAGAATTTACTCTAACAGTGCTTGAAGAAAACAAATTAAGAGATATATGTGCTTTTATTATCCATTTTTATGTGAAGGCTTGGTTTAAATGTCCAATAGCATCATTAGCGCCATTCCAAGACTTGTGTCTTTTAAAAGAATTCTATAATTACAAATCATTTGACAAAAAAATATCTGAAGCTGCATTCAAAAAGTTTTTGAATCATTTATGGTACCTGTCAGACGAATGTGTTGCGCTAAGTGTGTTTGATGAAAACGTTAACAATGAAATTAAAAGAGAAATATCTGAAAAGATAATAATTTTTAAAAATAATAATCATGGAGGAGATGATAAAGATTGCGACGAAATATTGATATAATAGAAAATATGAAGCGTATACCTCTTAAACCAACGGAAATGAAAACATTTTTATGTAAAGGGCTTCAGTAATTTGTTACCGTTAACACACATAAATTTTCTAATCGCTTTAAAATTTCCACTGATTTTTTAAATGAAGAGCTTTCTAATTGGAACGTCAATGAAGCTTATAAAAAAGGAAATAATATAATTCATAATATAAATGTAGTAACTGATGCAGCAGAACGTGGAGTAAAATTAATTGAAGAATATAATAAAATTTTAACCAAAAAAGAACAATAAAAGCAATATTTATTGCAAGTGGTTACTGACTATCGGAATAACTTCAAATCGCTTACTAAATCAGCCTTGACTTAAATATTAGTTTTGTATTATTTTTCCTTCTAAATTTTGTTTTTGTAAAAAAAAATATTTTTAAATAAAAAATATTGATAGCTATTATCTTTATACTTATATTATGGAAATTAAAATGTTTGGTTTTTTAACCCTTGTGTCGATACCTACTTTGTAAACCTTTAAGTCTACACTTGGATACGTTTGTACCCTAGTACATTTACATGAGGATGGCTCGAATTTTTCAGCAAAAATTTTAAAATTCTATCAGAAATTACAGTGAAATTTGAATATAATTTAAAATGGTATGTAAAACAAAAGTCAAAATATGTATCAATAATGCTGATATTTTGCATGTTGGCATTTGAAACATATATATTGATGTCGGCTTCATCAATCCACTTAACTGGCTTATGGAAATCAAAACAGTTGTGCCAAGTTTTCCATTTGACCTTGTCTTGGTCCCCACACGAGCAGCTCATGTAACACTGTTATCAGAACTTATGAAACGGATGTGCCAAAATCGTAGCAAGGACGTTGTGGCTTGAGAATTGGTAAAATGTCTGATTGCCATAACTCCTTCGATGATTGAAAACTACTGCACTGCATAACCCTAGCAACAACCAGTGATGGCATTTTAGCTACATTTGTACTTTTTTCGGTACATTTGCGTCGTGAAAATTCGTCGTCATTACATTCGGTACACTTGGCCCATTTTCAGTACTTTCGGTGCATTTCGAACTGTATCGAACTGTCTATGTGAGTGGCTGACAAACCTATAGCATCGCAATTCAAGCTTTCCGGATAGAACTGTTTTAATTTTGAATTTCTCAGTCGTTATTAAAGTTTTTGAAGGTCTCTGAGACAATTTTCACATTCTTACACTTTTAATAAATTTTTCGCACTCAAGTTAATTTTTTTTTCTTAAAAAAGAGTTAAAAATGCTTTAGGGTACAAATGTATCCATGTGTAGATCAACGTAGTAAATTTATAAAATGCACGCCCACGCCCCACTGGATGTAGGTATACACTTCTATATTATTGCATTATATTGAGGATACTCTCGTGGAGGATATTTTTAGCTGGTTGGAAAGGTAATCGATTACATAATATGACTAAATATTTACTTTTTTTATTCAATATTTGTTTAATATACTTCAAGGGTGGGTAAAAGGAAAAAAATGAAAATAAAAAACATTTTTCGATATTTCGGCTGGGTTGAGCGACCTCTAAATCACTTTGGATTAATCGAAAACTTCACATTTTATCGTTTTTCATCTATTCTCACATTTTTAGGGGGATCGATTTAAGAAAACGACACTTTTGAAAATAAGGGCCACCTTAATAAACATACAATTTTAGCTCGCTTAATAATAGCAGATAATTAATGTAATTTTTTCTTTTGCTGTTATGGAAAAGTATGCCACAAATTTACCAAGGTATAACTTGATAGGAGAATGATTTATTTTTTATTATAGGTTTCTAATAAACTCGAAAGCAGAAGCTGCCAATTTAACCAAAGCTGGTACCAACACAGAAAAAGAATCTGTCCTTCAAATAGATTCATGCAATAAATACATACTATAAGAAATGAATTTCAACAAATACTGTTAACTTTCATTAATACTTTCTTACTATCATAGTATGAGTAGGTGTAAGTAAAACTATAGTAGTGTAGTACTACCCATTTTCACAAAGTACTACCCAAAAATATTAAATTGAGCACTTAAATTTTTTTCGAAACGACAGCACTGGTCCCATAAGCAGGGGTGGGCACCAGTACGCATGCAAAAATTTTGTTTACATGTAGTGGTACAACAACCATATGAAATAAAAATTAAAAAAAAAAAAATAAGAAAACAAGCGGCACACGTCTTGCCTTCTTCAATGCTTGCGGTGAACTGAACTGAAAACACATTGTGAGCATAGAACTTATCTGTGCTTTGCACTGAAAAAAAGAATGTTATCGTGCGCTTGAAAGGTTTTATGTGCTTTGCGTATTTAAGGTGAAAGCTAAATATTCAAAATACTTAAACTTATTTGGTTGTAATCAAATTAAAAAACGTATTGAAAACTTTAACGGTTATTAAATCTAGTCAACTAAATTGTTGTATTAGTTGTTATATATTTATTTTATTTATTTAAAGGATTTTCAAAGGAAAATTAATTAAGATTTTGAATATTTTATTAATTCATCGAAGTCTATTTCAATACTAGAGACCTTTATTCGTAATAAATTCTCTAGATGTTCATTACTTAATGAGTTTCTTTGCTTATTTTTAATGAATACCATAGAAGAAAAAGTTGCTTCGCAAAAATATGTTGTACCAAACATGGAATACAGATGAAACATTTTATTTTTTAAAACCGGATATCTAGTTTCATCGATTTGTCTCCAAAACTCAAGCCCGCGCTCAATGGAAAGGGAGGTGTCACATTGAAGTCTCTTCAATTCCTTTTGAGCATCTTCGTTTTGAAAATTTGTTTTGGATAGCAATGGATTACAGTGTAGGTCTATTGTATCTCGAATTTTATCAAAGTCCGCGAATGCTTTGTTAAAACCGTTTAAGATTTCATCAAATGTTTCATGAAATGCGGACAATTCGTTCCACATGTCAAAGTTGGTGCAAATCTCTTTCTTTTTTGGAAAACTAGAGAGATCCTTAGCTTTCAATTCGTTAAAATATCACACAAGAAAGCAAAATTTAATAAAAAATATTTATCCTTTAATTTAGATAGTAGATATTCAGTCTTAGGTGACCGATTGCTTTCTAAAAATTCAATTAGGTCATTTTGTATCTTAAAACTATAATTGAGAACTTAAAACTAATAGTAAAAAACTTAAAACTATTAAAAAGTATCTTAAAACTATAATTAAGAACTTAAAACTAATAGTAAAAAACTTAAAACTATTAAAAAGTATCTTAAAACTATAATTAAGAACTTAAAACTAATAGTAAAAAACTTAAAACTATTAAAATGTAACTTAAAACTATAATTAAGAACTTAATACTACTAAAAAGAACTTAAAAATATCAATAAGAAACTTAAATTAATAAATCAAATTTTTTCGGGTGTATCATCAATTTTTAGAAAAAAATACGCAACAAAAAATACGCTAGCTAGCAATTATTTGTCGCAGGTCTTGCTTCTTTGGCTTCTGAAGTAGAACTGAGTCGATGTTGTGCGTTCACATTTGTATACGTATACACGATACGATCTAGTTACGCTCAATTACTCTCAATTACGCTCTTTTAGAACTTGCAGAAGAACTTGTGCCCACGGTTGCCACACCAAAAATTTTTTTGGGACCAAAATTTTATGGAAAAAGGACCAAAATGGAATAAAAAGGACCATATTTTTTTTATCAGATTTTGTTTTATTTAACATAAGCAAGTTAACATATTCCATTAAAAAAAAAATAACAAAAGATACCTAAAAGTTCACATAACACATTGTAAAAGATGTGTAAAAAATAACTTACATATAAGTACATACATATTAAATTTTACAAACTATTGATATAAGTTTATAAGTTAAGCTCGTTTGCTGACCAAACGTAATGGGGTTCTAAGCTTTTTAAGCTAAGTTCTTTTGCCAACATTATGCTATTGATGGTACTGAACTCCAATCTATTTCTAAGTTTAGTCTTTATTAAAGATAATTCGAAAAATTTGCGTTCAGCAGCCGCTGAACTATGAGGGAGGCACATTAAATTAAATACAAAATCAGTCAACTCTTTAAAGCATTTTTCATCCAATCCATTTTGAAATGACCTTACTTTTCCCCAAAAAACGCAAACATCCATATCACTTCTGAGATCATTGCAAGAAAGTCTTAATAGTTTAAATTGTGTTATAATTATATCGACATCACATGTTATTAAATGAGCAAAATTGCTTATCAAAGGCATAATTGATATATCCATTTCGGACAAAACTTTATGGGGAGTTATAATACATAAATTTCTTAAGTCTTCCCTTCCAAAATCAAATCGTTGTTGTATTTGCTTTAAAAATTCAACGTAAAAACTTAAAATATTTGTTTTTATTATTACTCGCTGTGAATCTGAAAATTTATCAGTTTCGATAAAGTTTTCTGCTTTGCTTCCTATAAAAATATTTGCTATAGGTAAATACTTGGCTTTTTCATATATATTAAAGTTGTTTAAGCAGTAAGTATTTCTGACAAAATCGGTTTGCATAAAATTACACAAAATCAATTTAAAGTTAACTTCCATTTGTGAATATAAGAAAGGTAACCGAACCTTTTCTGACTGAAATTCTTTATTTAAATTATTAATAATTTTTAATATGTAGGACAAAAATAGCATGTACACTTTTATTTCGGGATCACCCATTGAATGAGCTAATTCTCGTGCACTTATGCCATTTACTTCCAGATATGACGATAAGAAATAAAGTTGCAACGGTTCCCATTGTTCATTAATCCTTGTAATGACATTTTCTAAGGCAAGCCAACGAGTAAAAGATAAACCAAGTATTTTATGCGGCTTCACATTGCAGTACTCTTGAAATTCCTTAAACTCACTTATTCGCTTAGAACTATATGAGAAGAATTTATATATGTTTCTGCATAGCTTTTCGATTTCAGCAGGAAGTTTTCTGCAAGCATAGCTCGAGCATAAATGGAGTGAATGGCATGTACATTTTATATAAAATAGCTTAGTATCACCTTTGAATTTTGTTTTTAGGCCATTAAATTCCCCAGCCATTGTATTGGCTCCATCGGTTGCTAATCCGATTAAATTTTGTAAGGGAACACCATTTTCTTGGAAAAACATCTTTATGGCTTGGTATATCGACTCTGCGTCAGTTTTATTTAGTTCAATTAAAGTAAGAAATCTGTCGCGAATGGTGTGAGACAGCTTGTCGAAATATCTTACCACTAAAACGAGACACTTCTTTGTTGATAAATCCGTCGTTTCATCGACGATCAAAGAAAATTTGCTTGATTTCAGATCAGATGTAATCTTTTCTTTAGCTTTGTTTCCTAAAACCTCAGCCAACTGCGTCGATTTGGTCCTCCCGCAATGCAAGGATTGCGCTATTTTGGAATCTGGACAGCAAACAGCCAGCAAGTTTGGCAAGTAATCCATTAGGAGAAATGACAGATTGTGTGTAATCACAAACATAACTAAACTAAATTCGGCTTGACGGATTTGTTTTTCTAATGTCAAATTCTCGACGTTTAGGAAGGAATCCAGCTTAGTTTGATTCTTTTTTCTATTCATATTTTGAATATGTATTAATTGCAGCTCGTGGCGTTTTAGCTTTGTAACGTTATTTTGCATTAGTTTTTCGCAAGCAATGCAATATGCATTTCCATTTTGATCTTTAAGCCAAGGGAATTGGCTTAGCCACTCTTTACGAAATTTTCGTTTTGATTTATCCTTCTCGACAATTTCATCACTGAAAATATTATATCGTTAATTACATAAAAAGTTAAGGGAATTATATATTTCTTTTACGTTTCACTGTTATCGCTTTCAGTTGAGTTCACGAGATCCCTTTCATCCGCAATCTTCGTTTTCTTCTTTATTACAAACCTAAAATTGTTAAACCAAAAAAAGTTGAAATATATGCAAATAAATAATTAAATAATTTGGTAACTTACTTATCCATAGTATTTTACGCACGCTTTTGCACAACTCATTCTTATAGTGATGAGAAGAAATCGATTACAAAAGATTGCAACTACTTATAACCTGTGTTGGCTGAGTTCATAAACGTAAGTTGCATTGCAGTCGTACAAAGTCATGCGTTCCTAAACGCAACCTTTTAATTTAATTTCAGGGTTGCTTTTATTTGAAACGGTATACTAAACGTAACACTGTTTTGTTCGTTGGCGTTCAGGAACTCAGCCATTTCGAAACAATGTCATTAGCAAGAAATCTTTAAGTTACAAGCGTATATACAAATATTAATTTTTGATACTTCTCAAAAAGGACCAAATCAGAAAAAAAAGGCCCAATGGACCAAACCTAAAAAAAAGGACCAGTTTTGGTCCAATTGGACCAAAGTGGCAACCGTGCTTGTGCCCAGCTATGCCCATAAGGAATGCCACCAAAGCCAATTTATTACGGATTTAATCGCGCAGTAAACGACAATAACGATCGCGACGGTTATTGCTCCGTAGCGCAACATTGTATTTGGATATGTTTTGATTTAACAATAAACAAACGCTGTTGCGCTAGCCTTTATATCCGTACAATTGCATATGTAAAAAAGCACATCGATAATCAACTGCAACAAAGTTGCCGCAATAGGTTTAGTGTTTCCTAGCTTGGCTACAGTTTACTGCCTCCATAGTATTAAGTTCCACACTTTCTTCTCTCTCTTTAGGGATATACCGAACATTCCATAGGGCATATGTTGTTGGGGGAAAGGACTACCATAAACACGTAGTTTTCCTTGTAGTCCTTAGCGTTGAATTGTTCAAGTCGATGCCTTTTATTAAAGGCAAATGTGAGGCAAATAATCGGATCTGATGAATGAGTTCGCATGTAGGGATGACTCGAGCGTAACTGAAAAGATTTTTACTATTTTCTTTTTTTAATGAATAGTGTCAATACTGAGTAGAATTTTGTAAAAAATTCTTAGACTTTTTAAATTGAGCTTAATTTATGTTTTCTTTCCAAGCCAAGACATCACAGAATTCAGATAGGCATGCGTTAAAGCCTGGTGCATGATTTGAAGAATACCCTTTGAAGCATTTAACTTCCTTCCACAGTTCAGTGACAGTCATATTACTGTCAATGCGTTCACAGAATCTCTTCCAACCTTTCCGCTCTAAGGATGTATTTATAATCTTTTTTGATTTTCTTAAGTATATCAAAGTTTGCACTTGATGGGCAGGATTTGAATTTTTTGAGCGAGAGTCTCAGAAGGGCGCTAATTCTATTACACTCCGCATTCCACCAAGGATTTGGAGCTCTAATTTTATTTTTGGTTTTTTTTTTAAAAGTGTCATAGAAAATCTGTGAAAAGGTGTCGAACCTGATATCAGCGGTGTGGCAGTCAAAATCAGGAGAATTAAAGATTTCGTGAAGTTTTTTGTTTAAGAGACTTTTTCCTATGTAGCTGGGAAAAACAAACTTTGAAAAGCTCTTCATAACGGGACTCAGTCCAAGGGATTTTTCAACAATGCAGTGCGTACTGCCCAAGGTTTCCTTGGTAGTCCTCCAAGAGGAGCCAAGACAAACATTGCCAGAGCAGATCGTTAGATCCAAACAGGATATGGTTTGACCAAAATGCGTTGGCTCACCATTATTTAGCAATAAGAGATTACAATTATCGATAAAGTCTAAGACCTTTCTGCCTCTAGAATCGGTGGCAGCACTTCCCCAACATTCGTAATGAGCGTTGAAGTCGCCGCAAATAAGAAGCGAAGTAAATGAAATACTATTTATTATGCTACTGAGATGCGATACAGAAATATTACAGTTCGGAGGAATATAGAGAGAAAGCATTTTGAGGGTGCCTTTGTTCGTAAGGACTTCGCATCCGCAAACATCAATGGTTTCAACGGGAGATATAATGTTGAGTGTTCGAACTTTGAGTGACCTGTCAAAGACTATAGCTACGCCTCCACCACGAGTTGTAGAGGAGCGACGATCTAGTCTGTGCAAATCAAAATTTTTAAATGATGGCAGCCTACAGATACCTTATTGTTCAAGAGATACTGTTCAAAAAGTGATATTTTATTTCTAATACTTGTACAATTAAATTGTATGATTTTCATCATTGGAATTGATACAGTTAAGGATGACACTAAATAAGGGCTTAAGGCTATCCTTACGTGCGTCATCAGCAGTATCTTTGCTTGTAGTAAGCATTAAAACAATTGATTCAAAAAAAGGTTTAATAAGTTTAAGGTTCTCTGTACTCGACACAGTAATCTGCTTCTTGATAACAGATTCAATGTCTGCTATTTCAGTTTTTTGTTTGGTTGGCGCAATGTCCTTCCTTAACTACAGCTACCTTTTCCGTCACCGGATCAGGGGCGACCTCAAGACGCTGTCTCTTGGTAGACACAGCAAGTCCAGTGATAGGATTAAGAGGACGACGGAGAGCCGTAAGGAGAGGATATTCCTCAGGAGAGAAGGAGTAAGATTTATTTTTCCCATTACTAGGAAGAAAGCTGGAATTGGGTTCAGCATATGTCGGGATAGAAAATTTTATAGTTTTGGGTCTAAGACTATTGGCTTATTCAACCTTTTCTTTGTATAATTTGGCATAAACAGGACAGGAAGTAGAAGTTGCCTGGTGGGAACCATTGCAATTCGCACATTTAACAACACAAACATCAACCTCCACATGGTGCAGGCCACACTTAACACATAGCGCGTGCGTGCGTCTGTAACCCCTTTCGGAGTGGTTGAAACGCCAACACTTTCTACACTGCAATACATTTTCTCGAAACGGGTTGACCGGAAAATTAACTCCATCTATGGAAAGGTGAGAAGGTAAAGCGCTTCCTGAAAAACATACCAGAACATTGTCTGAGACCACTAACCCACCAGAGCCAGAAGTCTCTCTTCGCAAAAGCCGCTTCACCTCAGCTATCTTACAGCCAGGAGACAGCGGGCCAAACTTTGACATGTTTTTGCCGAAACCCCCCACAAAAATCTCGTGTTCACTATAAGAAGTAGGAATTGGGATAACCCCCTTCACTTCACACAGTTCCGACGGAATGAAAGTGTTGTAAGCCCCTAGCAAAAACTCGTCTTATGCTATCTCATTGGCAATGTCACAATTACGTGTAATGATCTTCACTTTTTTCTTAGTCAAGAAGAAAATCTCTAAGTCTTTATATTTTGCATAGATATGCTTGCCAATATTCACTACATTGACAGCATTATTGTCACGAAATTGGATGATAACCTCAAAGTCGCGCGGAAGGATCGAGGCTAAATAAAAACGCGGGCGAGACGCCCTAACTTCACCTTTACCTTTTTCGTCAGCCGACCGAACAATGCGGTCCTCAGGGTAAACCATTTTGTTTCTGCGCAGTGGCAGACAGCCAAGTTAAAGAGCAAAAAGTGGCTATAATATTACACAGGCAGTGTAAATTGTCAAAAAGTTATACTTAAATGTAACACTACGTACAAAAAAGAATAAAGCACAGCGTACGTCTGTTGTATGCAACGCACGATAAAATTTGTCAGAATAAATCGACACAAATCAAAAATCAAAATTTCACTCACTTGAAAATTCTGCTACACAAAATGGCTTCAGATTAAAAAATCACAATTCCAAAAATTTTTTTAGCACAAATAAAAGTTCGACTGCACCAAATCGAAAGTCAAGTTCCACACGGAACAATGTAATGCGATGCTTGAGCTAAAATGTATCTTTGATAATAACTGAATAAAATACTGTTTCTTCTTTTCAAAATTATATTTTTTTAGGACTTTTTCAACCTTTTCAATAGGTCTTTAGACACTAAATAAATAATCATTTATAAAATTTTTGTATTTGTAAAAATAAAAAACACTTACAAAAAATTATCTTTTCATTTCAGTTAAATGCACTTCATGGTGTTTTTTTAAAATAAAAGTAGTTAAAAAAATATCACTTCATTTTACTTAAAACTACGTTTCAAAAACTTATAAAACTCTACATATATAAAAAGTTGTAAAAAAATATCACTTATTTGCCATTTCAAAAGCTTAAAAAATATGTATTAAATGTAAAAAATTGTTTAAAAAATATCACTTCATTTATCTTAAAATTAAATGTTTCTTACTAGCTAAAGGTAAAATATTAAATATGACTTCATGTCGAGATCTAAAATAAAATTAACTAATAAATTAGCTATGGTCCATTTGCTCTATTTGTTTCCTCACTAGTTCCAATTTTAATTCGTTGAGTTTACTCCTTTCCTTTGCGGTACTTTCCAATAACTGATGCCTGTTTTCTTTTAATGTATACATTTTTTTTGCTATTCCGTACCTTTTGTATGTATTTTTTTTCAATTTGCTTTAGGACTTTTACCATTCGCTCCTGATTTTTAGTCTGCATCTTTAGCAACGTCAATTTTTCGTCTTCTTTTGTATGACGCCTTTTTCGACGTGGCATTGAGACAGACGGCAATTCTTCTTCGGCCACATTTTCAGCCTGGTCGTTCTCTTTTTCGGTTGCAGTTTCTTCAACCATACCAAAACTCCACCCGGCTGGAGAAACCTATTGTTGCAGACTAATCATATCTGCAGCACTACGTTCTAATGGGTTTAGAGCTAATTCTTCCGAGGGCCCACCACCAGTCGCCGTAGCATTTCTTTTGTTGGCTGCTAATTTAGTTTTTAGCTTGTCCATACCTGAAATTGATTTCATGTAAAATAAATTTTTTTATAATTTTTTTTTACAAACCCTTTGCCATTCTGGTGCTGTCCTAGTCGGTGGACCGATGCTGTTAACAGCAACAGCGACGTTTTCCCAAAAACTTTTCAGTTGCTGTTTACTGCTGCCGAATTGCCCTTTCCCTCTAGCCGCTTCTGGATTTTTTTCCAACATTTCGATTATTCGTTCGAATTGTCTTTTGGTGGTGATTTTTGTACTGAAGAACTTTATTAAATACATTTTTTTGGCTTAAATTGCAAATGTGTTTTACTTACGTGTGGTTTTCCATTTTGGCGACATCAAAATTGTTGTCTACAAATTTTGACTATAGCGAGAGACTGTTGCCAACCATGTTGTGAAAGAAAAAGTGCGGAAGACATTGCCGCGGAGATACTTCGACAATGTTGCCAACCAAAAAGCCAATTTTTACTCGGCGACGAAAACAGTGAGATTACAGCCGTAAGAAACACCGAAAGAATATTAAGCGAATGTATGGCACGTAATCGAAGTTAATTTACAATGCCAATTTAGTATGCGCTGGCAATACCAAGAAACACCGTTTTTATATTTTAATAAATTTCCGTTTTAAGACATTACTTTATTTTTGAGGAGCCGCCACATACTTAACGTTATTTTTTTAGTTATGTAATGATAATATTTTCGTCAAAGCAAAATAAATTGAGCAATGAATAAGGGAGGTCTGGCATATGGAAACATAAGGTGGACATAAGTTTGCATAGAGCGGATGTGCACGCTGGTGATTCCAGGCCTAAGCTCGTCGGAAAATGGGGGATTCGTGCTCCACACTAACATGTCCTTTCATTACCATTAATAAAAAAATCGCGCACGAAAACTAGCAAAAACAAAAATTAAATTATCCATCGATAGGATAAAAATTTATAGCCTGCAACATATCTTTAAGAAAACGAATGAACCTAAGAAAAACTAAATTCAGGAAAAGGGTACTCATCCAATTTTGGTGGAGACAATAGGTGTTATCCTGCCTCGGGTCGTATCCCTTGCCCAACCATAGTCTGAGAGACCCATAATCTCTCCCAAACCCAACCATTATTACCCAAAATAACCCATTGTCGATGTCAACGGAAGACTATGTTTTAACTTACAATTTATTCATATTTAAATTTTTATAATTTCAATTTATGGAATATAGTAACCAAATATAAAGTTGCAAAAAAACTACACTCACATAACAAGAGAAGAGAGAGAGAGAGGAAAAAAATAATATGCACATATGTACATAAAAGTATCCGTGTAATTCACAAAATAAAATAATCTTATTACTATTATCTTTAAGAAAACGATATTAACATCAACAATCGACAATCGTTAGAAAGGAATTTAGTTCTTTATAATTTCCATTGAAAATGAGAATTCTTTTCAAAACTAACCCTAAATCAAAATCAGTTTCAACCATGTTTGCTAATTCTTCCTCCACGTGAGTTGATAAAAGTTTCTTTGTTTCTTTTAATAATATGTAGAATTGCTTGGTCAATTCATACACTTCTAAAGTTTTAAAATATTTTGGTTTATTTTCAAAATGAACTTTATATATATCTATAAACTGAAATTTTAGTTCAACTGATTCTTTTTTTACATTTCTTATTTGGCGTCATTTTTAAGTTGACTAAATTTTTTTTTACTTCATCATAAAGTTTCTGTAATTCATCCATCAAAAAAAAACAAAAGAAAAATTTCTTCTTAAAATTTTAATTATTTATGCATTTTGCACTCTATTTATATGTTTGGGTACATGTGTTTTACAATATTTGTTTATTTTATAAGCTAAATATAACTAACAAATCCTGCCTTAGGGAGGATCAAAAAAATACTTTTGTTGGCCGCATTGACCAGGCCACGCCTAGCCAATGCCCAACGGGCCAACTTATATTACCTGTTCTGCACACAACACTCACTTTAATTTCATAAGAATTTAATTCACTTATTTAATTTTAACAAGTTATTTTATTCTTCTTTACTTAATAGTTTTACAAGTTTTAATCCCTTAACGTTATGTGTCTGAAATAAGACTGGTTTGTCCAGTACAACTTACAAACCAGCAGACTTAAATTATTGATAATAAAACAATAGCCTAAATTACCCCATACTGCTGACAAGGCGATCCATCGTGCATTCACACTTAGCTCTGCTGCCGTTGATTGCGCGTGGACTACGTCAGCACTTTCAATACCGGTAACCCAATTCGCTATTGTGCAATTACAGTGTGCACTGTGTTAACTTATATAATTATGAAAATTGTTACTATTGCTGTTTTTGTTATTGATTTAACATCTGTTTTGGTGATTACGGAACCTATGTTGTTATCGATGTTCTCGTTAATTGTTATTTGGTCGGTTTTTTTAGTGTCCCACATCGTGAGATACAGTATTGTTTCTGTTAGGTTTGGTAGCATTTATTTATTTAATCTTAAAATTTCTTCTTTAATTTTTTTTATTGTATTGTTTGCTATTTTAAAAATGTCATTATGTTTTCTTAAGTGGCGGTTTATGTGTCGTGTTTGTATTTCGCATACAAAACAGTACACCATATTGTTATTTTGTTATTAAATTGAGTTGTATTATTATTTTTCATAATAGTTCTTTTTTTCTTGTTTAATTTTATATAAAAGGTTTTCCTTTTCTTTTTTATTTGTCGCAAAAGCTAGAATACGATGGAGCTCTGCTAGTCTTTACCTTTCTTCCGCCCGTGGTCTTCTTGGTTTATCTGATAATTTAATTTGTTTATCATTTTCTTGGTTATTGTGTTATTTCTTCTATTATATTCCTCGATGCTTATAGGTTTTGGTCCTAAATTCTTTAATTCCGATATATATATTGGTGTTGGTGTACATGGTATTATGTCATCCGCTGGTTTATCTATTGGTTTTGGAATATACCCTTCTATGGTTGATGAAACTCGCTGGAAGATTTCATCAAAATCAATTTCTGTAATTAGCCTTAGAACCCGTTTTTTTTGGAAAGTTTCTAACTAGTGTATCTGTTGCTGTTATATCTTTAGTCCAGTTTATGCTTGGCAGGATTGCCATGTGGTAAACCTAGGAATGAATTCTATTTAATTCGCCTAGTTCAATTAAAAAAAAATTGGCTTTTTAGGTTAGCGAGCCACTCTGTAGGGTTATGGAAATGTGCCGCACTTAGTGAGAAATTAAAATAAAAACAAAGGTTACTGCGCCGATATTGAGTTCAAGTTAAAATCTGAATTTTATTTCTAATTCCTATGGTATTTATACAATATTTACACGTATTTTCTTATACTAAATTTTACCAGTATTTCCATAACTCCACCCTTTCATATGGTAAAAAAAAAAACCACTCGAATATTCCTCACGAAATACTAAAAAAAATTAATTCTTAACACAATATTTCACTTTTTCTATCAAACAATAATTTAAATTACCTTCTATTTCGCAATTTACATCAATATAACAATTGAAATGTTAAAACGAGGTTTGCCTATGTGCAATATGAAAGACAACGCTTTAATTTTATGTATTTTTCTTCAAAGATAACCTTAACGATTGAAAAGAATTAAGTGACTGTGGTCAGCGATGATCTGTTGCAGTACCGCTTACCCACAAAATCACACCACTTCGACGGTATTCTATGAAACTAGTTTCTACTACAATGTGAGTACTTAGTAGCTCAGCAAAGTCGCCAAAAAAATACACTATTCGATATATAACACATAGCCTATGCTGTTACTAACTAGGACTAGTGTAGTGTGCCCGCCTACACAACGCATGAAGATTAACACACAAACCCGTACAAACTTAGATTTACTACACAGAGGTCGCCAACTAAAAATACATTCTATGTGCCGGTAATAGACTGTATAACAGTTTAGCGAGTCACAAAGCAAAGTTAATGGCCTAACGGTTTAACGTTTAAATATGTTGATAGCTTGCAAAAGATGATTATTTATTTTAATAACACAGTTAATTAGATTAATTTGAAATTCGTTTATTAAAGAAATGGGTAACGGAATCCTTATTTAAAAGTTTATATTTTTTCTAAAGGCTAGCTTATGAAAAAGTGAACTTCAATTTTAGCAAAATTCGTGTAATAACGACAGAAAAAAAAAAACTCAAATAAGACTACATTTTTCCTTGCCCATTGAAGTTATAATAAATTCGGAAGTTCCTACTTTGACAGAGTTGAACGAGTTTTTTTGGATAGGGTCGGTGTAATTAATTATGTATATCAAAAGTTTTTGTTTGCAATACTTAAGTGCACAGTAAATACTGTTAAAGTTTGTCGTTGAATATTTTTTAGAAATAAATACAATTTCTGAGTTATTTGTAAGTATCTCTGAAACTCTGCAACAAAACTGGAAGTTCAGAATTTCCATCAATCAATATTAAAAACTCGCCTTATATTTATATTCAAGATCAGAATATTTTTGAAACAAAAAACAACCGCGTACAAGCAACTGAGTCTTATTAAAAAAAAAATATTTTGCACAATCTTAGCGCAATAGCGGTGGTATCCGTTATTTGGTGTAAGAGTGGTATAAATATTACACAAAGAAAAGAGTACCATATATTTATATATAAGCATATTCAAAACAAATTGTAAGAGAGTACACATACCCGAACCTAAGACATCTTCAAAAGTAAAATCTTCTGATTGACGTGTCTTTTGCATGACCACGTATCTTGACCTCGCTGACGAAATGAACTCTCACTAACCTTCCGTTAGGTTCCATTAACATTTTTATTATTTATTATATTAAAGAAACTTAAAACTTTTTTTATTGAAATTTTTTAATTCTATATAAACAACAGACACCAGGACGACAGACGTTGAAAATATTTTCTAAGGTTGAAAATTTATCAAATGAAGTTGAAAACAATTTTCCAACCAAAAAGTAAAACTTTTTCATCCATGAAGCTTAGTTTTTATACTTTTCAAAAAACTAACTTTGGAGTTTTTAACAAGTACTCTGTGTTTTTAAAATCAATTATGTGACGTAAAAATTTCTGGAAAAAAATTTTTGTTGCTTGGCTTAAAATCATTTGATTTTTAAACTGCTTTTAACTGTTTTAGCTATATTCGATAAGGAAAGCTCACTGTGGACTGTGTTACAATCTGTAGTCTCCAAATTATTGACGTATTGCCTTGATAAAGCGTCCGCGACCACATTCTCTTTTCCCGGCTTATAGTGGAATGTAGAAGAAAATTATTCTATAAATGCACGCCGCCTCTTTATTTTAAAATTAGATAAGTAAACGGTTGGTGGTCCGTATAGATTTTTATATTTTTGACACCATAAAGATAATGGCGCAATGCCTGGAATTCCCACACAATCGCTAACAATTCGCGTTCATTAGTCGCATAGTTTTCTTCACTCTTACTGAGTGTTCGCGAAACCATTGTTATATGGGCGACCATCCCGTGATAGTATTGCTCCCAGTGCGACAGATGAGGCGTCAGTCGTTAGTTTAAACATTTCATCGTAATCTAGATGCTGCAGGAGGACATCCTCTGAAGCTAGAATTTGTTTTAATTTACTAAACGCATTTTACGCTTCGTTGTCAAAATTAATATTAATATTTTTTGAGTTCCTGGCTCTTACATGGCCATTCTCTCCTCGTAAGTACTTATTTAGCGGTTTAGATATTCGCGCGTAGTCTTTAATAAATCTCCTATAGTATCCGGAGACCAAGGAATCAATGCACCCAATGATCTTTATGACTTGGGTTGTTCATAATTGATGATTGCGTTCACCTTATTTTGGCATGTTTTAATACCATCCCTCGAAACTACGAAGCCCAAAAATTCTACTTCCCGCTGAAAAAATTTTGATTTGTCCGGGTATACTCGAATACCCGCTTGTGTTTTTTAAAATGTTCCCAACATGCTTCAGATGCGAATGCTCATCAGGCGAAAAAAACACAGGACAATTTTTTATAATTTTTCACTTAAAAAATCATCGCGTTCTCCGTGTAGTACAGGTTTATTTCCTTGTTGGGCGCCAGCAAACAGGTTATCTTGTTATTCAGCTTCAGAGCAGCTTCCACGTTAGTTTCAAGTTGTATTTCCTTCACCTATAATAGCCAAAACGTAGCCTGAATTGTTCGCCAACTGCTCATAGTTCAATAAATTTATATACAAAATCTGCTCAATCGTGTTATGCTGTTAGAAGCACCAATAAAGCGGAAATCTACCAATGCAAGCGCAGCTGAGCATCTCGCAAATATCGATATCTTCTACAAATGGGCTAGCGAAAACGGATTTCAATATGATGCGTTAAAGATATCACAATTTCTTGGTTATGATTTGGGTCTAGAAGCAACACGCGATATTAAAGCAAACTTATACTCTCAGAGGAGAATCCTGACAAAGATTCTCGGCAAACGCAATTTGATTCGATGTCGAATTTGAAAATTGGCCTATGTATGTTTTGATGTTAGAAACTTTAAAGTTGTTTTATCCCGTCGCTAAGCAACATGTTATTTTTTTGATGCTAAGTTTTAATTTTTTTGAATGTTATTATTGTTGTAGGATTGCAAATATGAAATTTGGTGGTGGTCTTGTGTCCAGGGTGGGAGTTAGGTAACATTGCATATGTGCCATTTTAATTTATTATTTAAAATATTAATTATAATACATATGTACATACTTTTTATTTTTTAATATAAAAGCCAACAACCAGCACAGTCTCCAGCACTACTACCACAACCTTTAAAATTACTAACATAAGCACACCTACAATTCCAACAGCTGTAACGAACCTACGGCTGGGGGTCTTGACTCGCCGGAGTCCAGAGGTTCGGTCACAAAAATTTGTATTTTGCAAGGAGTGGCTCTTTAATTTAATAAATGATTGTTCATGGTTTTCTTTTTTTTTTTTTTTATATTAATTAAGTTTATTTAATAACAATATATATATACATATACGATAACAGCTACTTAATTTAAATACGCGTCGTGTCTTTCTATCGTCGTGCTTTACCACCGTCGCGTTTTCTACCGTCGTGGGTTTGAACCGTCGTACTCTCAGCCGTCGCGTTTGTTTTAACCGTCGCGGGTTTTTAGGGCGTCGTGTTTTTGATCCGTCGTGTTTTCAGCCGTCGTGTTTATTTTAACCGTCGTAGCATTGAGGTAAGTGGGAGGGTGTGGTTGAGTTCTACGCTACTCCTTCGCTGTGCTCTCAGTCCCACCGTAGCTGCCGAATATGTATAGCGACAGTACTGTGGAAACCTCAAGTTTCGCGTGCCTGTGTGGGTGTCGGTTTTCAGACCGTGAGTAACACGAATATGATAGCGTGCACTCACAAACCTAAATCCGACGCTCACCGTGGTCAAATTGCTCACCCTTCGCTGTGCTCTCAGTTCCACCGCAGCTGCCGAATATGTATAGCGACAGTGCTGAGGAAACCTCAAGATCTGCGTGCCTATATGGGTATCGTTTTCAGATCACGAGGAACACGAATATGTATAGCGTGCACGCGTAAATCTAAATCCGACGCTCACCGTGGCCGAACTACTAACCTTCCGCTGTGCTCTCAGTCCCACCGTAGCTGCCGAATATGTATAGCGACAGTACTGTGGAAACCTCAAGTTTCGCGTTCCTGTGTGGGTGTCGGTTTTCAGACCGTGAGTAACACGAATATGATAGCGTGTACTCACAAACCTAAATCCGACAGCTGCCGAATATGTATAGCGACAGTGCTGAGGAAACCTCAAGATCTGCGTGCCTGTATGGGTATCGTTTTCAGATCACGATGAACACGAATATGTATAGCGTGCACGCGTAATCTAAATCCGACGCTCACCGTGGCTAAATTGTTACTACCTCAACCACTACCCTACTCTATACACTACTGTATACATGTTAACACATTTATGTATCTCTTGTCCCTGGCGTTGTGATGCTACTGTCGCTTGTCTGCTTCCTTACTGCTCTTGCCGCTGCTGCTACTGATGATTACTGCTCGGTGGTTCGACACGACTGTCCCGATTTCTGGTTGAGCAAGCCTTTTTATTTGCCGTGGCTGCGTTTAATTTTCCACCACATGGCTGTATCAGCTGTTCGATCATATCAGAAGCTGCGTTTATTTTTATCATCGTTGTGACATCGCTGGCTTTTGAGATCGCTGGTGCTTTGACATAACAGCGCTAGGTTGCCACCTGGGTATCCAATGCGACTTAGCTCAGACTCGCACGCGGCCGCATGCGATCTTAACCCTAACTAATTCAAATACTTAATAATTAACAACTTTATCTTAATTTAGGCGCCTTCATGGCTTTAATATAATAGAAAAAAGTAAATATGTAAATATAATTAAAAATGTGTAGAAAATAAAGTAAAAAATAAATAATCTTGGCTTGCGTTGCCGTGAAATGTGGACGAAAACGAGTCCTGCCGACTTTCGTCTTCACACAGCCATTATCACTGCCACAACAAACGAAACTTTTATATTTTTTTAATTTTTATTTTTGTAAGCGCCAGTGCATACATGCGATTGGATAGTTGGTTAACTTTTTACTGTCGATGCAAACTGTTGTTTCGTGTGAGCGTTCAGGCCGCATTCAAACAATTTTAAGAATATTTCATAAGTATTTGTTTTTTATAGCAATGGTGACACAAAGGGGTCGCCTTTACATTTTCAAAATATAGAAACTAAAAAACGTATTTTAAGTTAGACGCAAAAAACTCGATAGAACACGTATTGATGAAATAAAAGTACATTTTGAGAAGAAATTTGAATTTAAGTTTGAATAGATAAGACTTTAACAACTCAGAAGTTGTCGTATTACCTTGTGTTGGTTTCTTAGATCATTGCCAGTTCGCTTCGATGTTATGGCGATATGGCAATGACCTGCGGTGCCGGATATAGCGCACCTCGTTCCACTGACAGACCGTGCTGGTACAATAGCTTTTGCGCGGCTATCGCTCGCCGGATGTCGTGGTCCTTGTCAGTCTTGTGGGACCTGGATACCAGTCTTAGTAAAAAAAAAACTGCTGGTGCTGAAGACTCCTCCAATCCCTCCTCGACGATAACTTATTAGTTGCCACTCGCTGGCACAGATTCTGATAGTAAGCTCATATATGTTTTTTTTGTTATTCCTTTGATGGACCGATACCCGCTATCGAGTATCGGTCCTGGGCAGCCCTCCCTCGACTGGCTTTGGCCGGCTTTCCTGGGTGACCTTTGGCCCGATTTCTTCGGTCACCCCCTTTTCACATCTCACGCTACCTACCTACACCACATGGACAAAAATTCCTAGTCTTTCATAGTTTCTGTTTTTCTTTGTTTTATTTTAATCCTTTCTTTTGTTTCTCTTATTTATATAATTATCCTCTAATTTTTACTCATATCAAATTTACTTATCTTATTTCGGCCGATTTCGTACTTTTTGATATTATCTTACTATTTCGCCCTCGCGAGGAGGACGCACAATTACATTCGACGAAGTTAGGAGAGGATCATCTTCATTGAAGTTTCCTCTTTTAACTTTGAACGAATTTTGAATTCAACTTTTCAATTATAACAATTTTTTTCTATTGTTTTTTTTCTTTTTGAATTATAGAAAATTATAACTTAATACAAATAGCTATAATTCAGCCATGTTTTCCTAATGCTTATTTATTTTAATATAAAAATAACGATACGAAAAAAATAAAATACCTGCAACTCCTCCTAGGATTGCTACGCCGCTGCCCCGTTAGCTACACTATACTGTTGTTGTTAACCGCTGTTGTGGTTGTTGCCTTTTTTTCTTGTAGATCTTGCCATAGTTGGTGGCCGCTGGGGTAGTTTCGTGGTAGATGGGGGGTAGTGGTAGGTGGTGCTGTTGGTGCTGTATTGATATGGTGGCGCGGGGTATTGTTGCTCTGAAGTTCGTAGTGGTGGTGATTATGCTGACGCGATGGTGCTGTGCGTTGATGTAGCTTTTTGTTGCAATTGGTCGAATTTGGATGAAACGGGGATGATGGTGCAATGTCCTGGTACTGATGACGCAGTGGTGCTGTGCGTCGCTGTAATTTCTGCTTTTCACATGGTGACCACTTCCTTTCACTTTTTTTTTCTGGTTTTTCTAACTAATTTCATACACCTGTTTTTTTTCTTCTTTTTTTAGTTCCAAATGGTGCTTGTTTTTTTTTTTTTTAAATTTCGCTTCCTTTTCAAATCTGGTCACCACTCGCGTTCACTTCACGGCACCCAATCGAATGCGGCCTTGGGTGAGATGGAGAAGAAGTTGTGGTCGTGATTCAGACTCCCTGCGCGATACCTTTGTCAATAATGAGAAGTAGACGCTGGTATGAGGAAGATTTCGCTCGCATCGATGAATTTCACGTGCTCATGTTATTGTTTCTTTTACATTATATTAAGTTATTTCATTTCACTACTAAGGGTTGCCTCAAGTGAATGAGAATGTCGTCATCAGAAACTGTGTTAAGTCCAGTAACACGTAGTGACAAAAAGTGTGCTAGTGATGTAGGTTCTATTATTGCCCTACACTAGGCATGCAAATTAATAAATCACATTTGATTTATTTTAAAAAAAATAATTTTATTTAAACTTTTATTTTTACATTTATTTTAATTACAACTTCACAATGAGATACTTTTAGAATTTTTACTTAGATATTTATAGTAAGAATTCTTATTCTAGATATTTATAGAAAGAATTCTTATTTTTCTTACTTGCTCTTAACTTAAACTTTGGTCTTAATCAGTATTTCCTTGCTTCTTCCTCTGTTATAAAGGACCATAGTTCCTCAATCTTTCTATCTGGTTGCTTCTCTAGCGCTTTTATATTAATGTCTTCATGTTCTCTCAAGATTCTGGTCCAGTATGATTCCATGATGTCTCTTCCTGGCATCTTTGAGTCATTAGGGCCATCCAAAATTCACTGGCTGTTGTTGCTGTTGGTGGGTTTGACGGAGCCTTACTGGTTGTGACGGGAACAAACCTAGAAGAAAGTTGGAGATACTAACCAGAGTTTTTGTCTTTCCTATTGTTTCTGCTTCGTTGGTAATAGCATTAAGGTTGCTAAGGGCTGCTAGTATGGTGTTTTTTGATTCGCTTGGGACTAGCGCTTCAGCAGGATACCTGTGATGTTGTTGCTGATGTTGCCTTTACTCTGAGTTCCTTATCATCCCTTTAACGGCCTCTAGTGACCTAGTTGTAAAGGTATTCAACAGTTCCTGGTTGATAAAACGAACATTTTGTTGCCTCAACTCAGCTTCCTTTAAGGACATTCTTCCCATTTCTTCGTCAGACCATCTCGATTTCTTGTCAACTCTTTCATTTTCTGCATCTATCAGGTCTTTGTGTTTCTGGCGTTAACTCCAAATCCAATTTTTGTTGCAAATGTTCTAGAGCAATATTGACATCTGAATACAATTACATCGGTTCGGGGAGCCTATCAATTTCCCTAAGCTCGTCTTCCGTGGACCGTCCACGCAACGGTATTTCTACCTCAATGAACCCGCGTGAGTTATTTATTTAGTGAACACCGAAGAATTTTCTTAAAAAAAAAGATTTATTTTTCATTACTTAAGTCGTGCTGCTCTTTTATCCAACTGAACTCATAACTATTTTATTTTTCATGCTAAGGTATTTTAGTTGCATTTGGTAAAAATGCAATTCGGCACTTTTTAGTCAGCAACAAATTCTTATCAAATGCAATAAATCTTACGTATGGAAGTACGTTATACTCGTTTTACGTTCTATTTCTTTAAGAAAAATATAATATATATCTAACGTAGGAACAGAGTCAACTTTAGATGCATCGTAATATGTAACTCGTGACTGTTTCAATTCCTCGAGCTGACGGATCCTTGAAGAAGATGACCCACTGAACCCGTCAACTCGGTTACTGAATTGGTCAAAGAATCCATCTTAGTTACGGTTTTTGGAGGTTTATGACCAGTGGATTTTAATTGCACTAAAAAATCATTTAGTCAATTTTGTCCCAACGTTTCGTCAATTTTTTGTTGACTTCTTCAGGGGAGTTTATTGAATTAATAATTATATTAATACATTAAATTTAATTAAAATTAAAAACACTGAACATGCATGTAGATAACATTCGAAAACATTTAAAACATTAAAACATAAAAAACACGGTATCACGGTTGTATGGCGACAGAATCCATAACTTGATTTTTATCACTGAAATAAGTATAACAAAGGAAAGCACTCACCGAATGAGTTTCTATATTTCTTTGGATGTCTTAGATGATTTTACTCCTCGGTTCAATAGTATCATATATGAAAAGAAAATAAGAAAAAATTAAGATTATTTTTGTATTAATTTTTTCGACCAGATGTTTAAAATATTTATTTAATGTTTTTTCTTTGAGCTATTGTGCAATAACTTCCTCAATGCAAATAAACTAATTTCAATTTTATTTCATTGTTTTCCGACTTTCGGAGGGATGTGTCCACCTTCATCAGGGATCAATTTTATTAGTTGAAACATTTTTATATTAAGTAGTTATTACATTTTTACAATAATCAATTTTTTCAGTTTACTGAATTAATAATTATATTAATACATTAAATTTAATTAAAATTAAAAACACTGAACATGCATGTAGATAACATTCGAAAACATTTAAAACATTAAAACATAAAAAACACGGTATCACGGTTGTATGGCGACAGAATCCATAACTTGATTTTTATCACTGAAATAAGTATAACAAAGGAAAGCACTCACCGAATGAGTTTCTATATTTCTTTGGATGTCTTAGATGATTTTACTCCTCGGTTCAATAGTAAAAATTAAGATTATTTTTGTATATATATATTTTTTTGAGAACTTGATATTAGCATTTTAACAACACTATTGAACATTTTTTTTTTTTAATAAAACAATTAGAACATATAAAATAAATTAATTAAAAACAACAGGAATTACTAAACTGGACTAACAGCAAACAAAAATTATTTAAAAACTAATCGACGTTAATGTATGCCTGATGATTATTTATGTTTTTTTTATTAACCGTGTTCTTATGGTAACGGCGACATATAGACCTAATTAAGGCCGTGTTATCCATTGTAGTCGTTAACAAATAAATTGTATTCAACCTACTAGGGCACGAGTCGAAATTTGTATTTATCCTTAGCGATCTTCAACATGTTCCATGTGAATGTTGAAAAGTAGCAGAGGAAGGAATGTTGCCCGTGTTCTCATGTGAACGACCAACTTCACCCAGTGGACGCACCAAACCTCCATGAATGCTACTATCGCACGGAAGAAATATCTGAATTAAAATAAAATTGTCAAGTTTTCCGCCGAGGACTCGAAACCTTTACCTCCGTATGCAGTGATCCTGGTACTCTCTTCTGTGTGTGGTAGCAAATAGTGGGAGGTGACTATTGTGGCTTGTTATTTAATTTTTTTTTTGATTTTTGTCTTTTATTTCCATTGTGTACTTATGGGTACGTTGGACAGTAAATATCGAATTTAATTTACTGTTATAAACAAAAGGATCCCGTAAGATTCGCAGTTTTGCTCTTAATGTTTATATAAGCTGGAGGGTCCGTAGTTCGGAATCGCTACTCTTTATTTTAATTGTGTGCCCACAATCACTTCAATTAATCCGGTCATCAGGATCACATCACTTACATTTATTTTCCACTATACACTAAACACAATTGGAGTTGTAGCTCACACAAGACCATGCAAATTAAATGTTTCACTCACGAAAGTATGTTAAAAAAAAAAATAATTTTATTTATTTATTTCCTTAATACAATTCCAAATATAAACTTTACAAATCGAAGTCTTATATTGTAAGAGAACCAAGTCTTAATCTAACTTATGTATTTATACACAGTTCTTCTTCTTCTTTTGAGAACTGTCGTGTTTTACTTCTTTTTGCAATTCTTTGATTTGCAACTTGATCCCTTTTTTAATTACTTAAAGTTATGAGTTGCTCCAAATTTCCATTTAATTTTAATGATCGTTTAATGATCGTCTGCTGAAAACATATGTTAAATATTAATGGTTGCTACGTGACTTTATTAATTTGTCATTTCATATGCAATACGTAGCAATTAGTAAATCTTAACTCCCCTCTTTGTTAAAAATTGTGGTGTTGTCGGTATTTGGTACTTCAAATTTATCTTCTTTATAGTATGAAAGACTGTTGGAGGATCAACATTTAAATATTGTTACGAGGTCCTACCTAGGTATGGATGTTTTCGAACCAGCGCTTAAAAACGCCACGGTTCACTGATTATCCCGGCACACACAATCGTAGCCAGGGATATTTTTCTTCGGCAAAGTTACTGCCAAGTCTTATTTTTAGCTAATAGAAACTAGTTCTTAAGCTGTGGAGTATCTTCATTATACTCTGAATTTTATTTTCAGATTCAACTTATTTATACTTATTCTAATTACTAATACATTCTTAAAAATAAGGGCTCCAATTTTCAGTGACACGCAAATTGTGTTGGTATTTGTGACTTGTGGGATTTTATTATATCCCACGAAAAATGTAATTGTTTAAATTCGATTTGTACAAGAAATTGCCACGTAAGCAAATTCTTGTACGTCCATGGCTTTGCTTATAATCCAACGGGAATTTGAGTGCAGAAGAAAAAAAGAATAAACAAAAGTCTGGCTGCGTTATATCGGCAGCGACTTTGTTTAGTAACCTTGAAGTTGAAATGTGATAAGTTTTTGTGCATTAAGTTATTTTATTTTTGTTGCTATAGGTCAGTGTGTTTTAAAAGAATTGTAGCACATGGTCGGATCTTATGAATTTGGATATTTTACTTTTAATTTCAGGCGCTAAATTTGTGTGCGGCGTGAGAATATGAGTTTGGTTATTTTGCATATGAAAATGCACAGGGGTGGAATATGCAATATGCCAGGTTATAGTAAAGGGGCGGAATATGTAATATATGAAATCATCACAAAATGAAGCTCCTGATTCATTCTCATTCTTTATTAAAATTTTGTATTCTTTCTTGTAGATTTTCTAAAGTCAATGTTTCATTTAAATTTAACTCATTTAGATTTACTTCTGAATTTCTTCTTTCAATTGTTTGATTTGATAATTTAAAGATTTTATAATACTTGAATATTTTTGAAGCAACAAATATTACAATTATGATTAATAATATGCTTGACAAAGTCCAAATTGATTCTTTGCCTACAAATTCCTTTTTTAGAGTTAACAAGTCTATATTTTCAAAATCAGTATCTTAATCTCCTGATTCGTAATATTTTAATATTTCATAATTATTTAAATTTGTGTTTCTTATATAATTTATAATTATATCTTTTTGATTTAAATAAGTTTCATTATCAATTCTAATTTCATTATTAAATGTGATTAGATATATTCCAATTTTTTCTATATCTTCTATTGTATGTTTTCCACTCAACAAAATTACTCCATCTGTGATCATTTAAAATTTTTCATTATTTTCTTTAATCTTATTACATTTTCCTTTTTTGTTATTTAACAATTTTATTAAACACAAATCTTCTCTATTTAGTTTACAATAGATATTTGATAATTCTTTTTTACAATTTTCAACATTTTTATATTTAGATCCACATTTAACTATTTCTTTTGGAATTATTAATTTAGATTCGTTTTGACTTAATGATCTAACCTCAAAATATTTGCATAGTTTTTCTGTGATTGGATATCTTATATAAATTACTATCAAATCTTTATTTTGTATTATTTTAAATTCTGACATGTCTAATAAATCGACCATTGTAACTTTTTCATGTTCATGCCTTGTGATTTCTTGAATTTCTTCCAAATGAAGAATCATAGGACTTAATATTCCGACTTTTGCCAATGTAACTGCATGAATGACATTATGTAATTCATTTACTACTACTTAATTGATTTCTTCTTTTAATCATTAACTTTGAATGTGAAATTTCGGGAGCTCTCTTTATGGCTTCATATAATTGCTGAATGGCTTTAAACATTTGTGAATTTGTGACGAATTGTTTATTGTTATTTTTTACAAGTCCATCTAATTTATTTTGGACATTTACTAGATCATCGTGATCTGGTGTTCCTGCGATCCATTTCCATAATGTACCTATCTCATTTATTCCCCTTTCAAATCTATTTTGACTCTTTAACTTTTTAATTTAATTTCTTTGCTTTTGCAATTGACTTAATAAAACTTCTATCAGTTCCATCTCCAAATCGATTTCTGTATCTTCATTATAGGTTTGACTTGTATCCAGTAGTTTCTTATTTTTCTCTTGACTTTCTTTGTATGACTCGACTATGTTTGCGTAGTATGACAGATTAGTTATATGAAAGATTTCTCCATATTTTTCATAAAGTATAGCTTTTTCATTTTCAATTAATATATACTCATCCCTTGTATAATCTATTATGTCGATTATGTCTGACTTTACTATTTGAATCAATATTACTATTATTATTTGTTGCAACATCTACAATGAAACAAAGAACTTTTATTTTTTCTTTAATTATTGTTTTTGGTATGGTTACGTTTATATTTCTTTATTAATCTTCGTATTTTAATTCTTTCTTTTTCTTTCTTAATTTCTAAGTTATGTTCAAATTGATGTGCCCAAATTAACGACTCTGATTTATCTACTTTAGCTTTCTCTTTTGGTAAATCGCTGCTTGTGGTATTTTTCACATCATTTTCCATATCATTCGTTTCAAATGGTATCACTAAAAATTCAATAATTATTCTTTCCTATATTTTTAGTTTATTCTTTTTATTTCTGCGACAATTTCGTTTACTAATCTACGTGTTCTTAAACATCTATATTTAGCTCTCATAACTGTAATTATATCTTCTTCCTTATATTCTTTTACTTTGATATCTATGATATCTTCCTCTTTATCCTTTATTGAACTCATGTTGTATGGTGGTCGCATCTCTGTAAAATTTTATTTGCTTTGATTAATTCATTTATTTTTATTTGTTCTAGCAATTCTGTTTTCCTAATCATTGTCATTGTTTCAAGTTCTTTATTATCTTCATCGTCGAAAGCCTCTATTAGGTTTTCTACTTCGATACCTATATAATCATATATTCTTTTAATACATTTAATTTTTTCTTCCTTTGTCGGTTCTTTTTCAATTTCTAGTACTGCATCATTTGCATATCCTACAATAGGATTTTTGGCGAACGATTTTGGTTTTCGTCCTGAGTTCATTTTGCTGAAAATAAATTATTTCTCATGATTTAATGTTATCTTTAATTATTATTCGATTCCTATTATTGATCTTAATTTTCTTTCCCAAATCTTCTTTTACCTTTTGTCTTTTATACCTTGGTTTCAATTTGGTTCTTTCACCAATTATTTTTTCATATATTTCTTGGCCAATTATAAACTGTTTTTCGTTTCTATCCCTATTATTTGTTTTTAACATATTATTTTGGGCGTATTTTAAATTCATTATTACCGCTTCGTGATTTATTTTATTACATAAAATTTCAAATGGTTTTCCATCAGTTACTGAATGAATTGTTTTATTATATTGTTGTGAAGCTCTAATAATAGCTTCCGAATTACTTATTAAATTCTGTTCTTGTTAATACATCTTGCTATTTCAATTAATGTAGAGTGGGCTCTTTCCACTTGACCGTTTGTCGAACTGTGTCTTGGGTCACAATAATAAAGATGAATATTTGATCTTTCAATCATCGATCTGAATTGTGGAGTACTAAATCTTGGTTCGTTATCTAATGTTATACTTCTAGCATTCGGGAAAGTTTGTAAAATCTCTAGTACTTTCTCTTCTAGATTTATTTTATTTTCAATATTACGTACGACCAAAAATTTAGAATGTGAATCAAAACATGTTAAAAAAATTTATTTTTCTGCGTAAAATATATCTATATGTAGTAATTCCCCCTCTTTGTTTGGAATTGGTGCCTCACCTATTGGTACTAGCTGTGGGTGTCTATCGTATTTGTTACTATTACATGTATTACAATTTTTTACATATTTTTTAAACTCCTTATTCATCTGTGGCCAATAATGAATTTTTGTAATCTGTTTAATATTTTCTTTATAATTTCTATGAGCTTTTTTATGCGTTTGCTCAATAATTATTCCCTGATCTTCTTTATTTAAAACATCACCTGGAAAACATTTTGTATATATAAATTTCATATGAAATGTTTCTAACAGTATATCTTTAATTTCGTACAAATCTTCTACAGAACAGTGTATCGCTGTAACTAAGTTTGGTTTTAAAAATTGTTTTAAAATTGACATCAAATTTTCTACCGTGTCATATTCAATTATGTGTCGTATATTTCCAAAACATTCAATTTTTTCATGAATCGTTGTATTTCCATGTTTACTTAATAATACTTGTTGTTTAAATTGATTAAGTGGTTTACAAGTTTCTTTTATTTGAACATTATAGCTACTCTCAGCTGAATGTTGTGTATTATCTGTCTCTGATGAACTTTCGGTTAAGACGTTTAATATTTGTCTTGACAATGCGTCTGCAACTACATTCGTTGTTCCATCAATACATTACCGGTTTTGCACTGCCAGGAGACCATGCCATGATCTCCTCTCGCCTCGATTGATACCTAAAATTCCATAATTTTTTTTTTTTAAATGAAAGAAATTGAATTATAATTCACGAATATATTTTTTTTTTTAATCAAATCTCTTTACATCACAAATATTCCCTATAGAATGAATCAAAGGATTAGGGTCAAGGGGGCTACCTCACGAGAATTCTTAGGACGCAAACTCCCTATTTCCTTGAGATTTGTTAATTCCTACATATCTGACTTAACTAAATCTACAAATTCTTATTTTACGACTTGGCCATAGCCTAAAAGCAAATATGTTATTTCAATATACTAATTTTGAGTTAATACAGGTATAATGTTTTGTTATACCTTTTTCCAGACAAGTTTTCGATTATTTAACAGCCATACAAATGACATAACAAATGAATTGAATTTACGAATTTTTAACAAAAAAAATATATTGATAATTTTTCAATTTTTCAAATTTTCATATATTTTTGTGAATTTTTGAATTTTTTCGTGAAAATCTTCAAAAATGAACTTAATCCAGTCCAGACTCTTAAAGTAACCATAAAACAACCCTGACAGCCTCTTAATTGTCATAAATGCAAATTTTAAGATTTTTAGGAATTTTCAAAAATTCTTGCATCTCATGATTTTTTCACTCAAAAGGTCACTGCTCAGACATTTTCCTAAAATTTTATTTTTCAACTTTTTTCAACATTTTAATTAGCCATCGTTAAGTTCACAAAATTTAGAGCTCAGGGACCCTTAAATAACCAATATCGGTTAATTGGTTCTCTCACAATCCACCATTCTATATTGATATTTTTTCAATAAATATCTGAGTCATAGGAAAAGAAGTTGGCAGTATTGAATGAATAGTTTATACACGACAATAGTAAATTAGGTGGAATTTTACATCGATCTGTAAACCACTTTTGAGTTAAGAACAACCGCATCACCCGCTGTTTAGATGTTGATTTAATTGATGAGTTGGACTGTCTGTTTCCTTATGTTGATGTTTGAGTAGTGATGTGGGTTGCTGCAATTACCTGTTGGGAAGAACAATGAACCTTCTTTCGAATTGTCTCAAGAGACGAGATTATTCGAAAGTAGTATCAATGGGGGATTGATACGAGGTTGAGAAATAAAATATTAGAATTTAAAAGTAGAGAACTTTTAATCGTTTATTTGTGGACGTCTTACCATGGAGGATTACAGGCGAAAAAGAGGCCGATGGTAACGAACTCTTTCCTCAAGTAACCTCGGTTTTCTTAAATTCTTAACAATTTTACATAATTTTACAGAAGTACCAACTTTTTACAGAAGTACCAACTTTTTACCTAATTTTACAGAAGTACCAACTTAAGCTTTCACATGATAAAATTTCATTTTAAAAAGTAGTAGGTAGTAAAAGGTATGCATGTAATTCACAATAATTCAAATTTCATTTTTAAAAGTAGTAGGTAGTAAAAGGTATGCATGTAATTCACAATAATTCAAATCTTAAAATTACAAAAGTTGGATGCGACTTGAACACCCGCAATATTTCAGCTTTATCCATACTAGTATACATGTCACTTATATCAAACTTGACAAATATATACTCTTCCATTATCTGAACAGTATGGAGCTCATAGGCAACAAAATTGATGTTCCTCACGTTATGCTGAGACAACATATTCTTCAAAACTTTACCCAACACCTCAGCCAACAACTGTTGCAATGGATAAGTATACCAACCCACAGTACTACAAATGGGCCTACAAGGCATATCTTCTTTGTGGTCTTTAACGACCCCATACATGCAGGGTATACGTGCGCTATCCACATCAAATTCCTTCAATTTCATATAAATTTTATATGAAAAACACCTAACCTTATCCTCATTATAACAAAAAAGCAACTTCCTCCTTATACTGTTAAAAGCGGACTTTATTGAAATTTTGGTATGTGCATAATCACCCTCATATACTTTATAGGCACCCAATCTAATACAGCGGTCAATCCATTCATGCATTTTTCTGTGATAATCAAACCGATACATAAGAGTCGTACATTTGCTCTTATCAGACTGTACAACACAGACATCGTTGTGCAAATGTAAAAAATCCCGAGCCTTACTCAACATACTCATAAACATCTGATTTTCAAAGTTTCGTAATTTTTTGTCAACCACTACAGACATTAACTCGTCAAAATATTTGCTATACACCTCAGGAAATACATAGTTGAAATCTACCTGACCACAATATGTCATATCGAAACGTGAAGCAAAGTATGAAAAATTCTCAATCATATCCACACTGTTAGGTACACGAGGAGGTACAAATTTAGGCCCAAAACTCAATAAGGTCTCCACTTCCCTACAAATAGGGATAGAAGTCAAATTACGAAACCCACCAGGTATTGCTTGAGGTAATGTTACATTAGATATCATCATCCCGGCATCAGACATTACGTCAACCATATTTGTCTGGGATTGACCCATTTTATAGTCTATAGCCTCATCCATAGGCACAATCTCATCGGACAAGAACAACTGCTGTACATCTGAACCGGAAGAAACCACTCTTTCTTGTGGTAAAACAACGCCAACATTACGCCCTATTAAAGTGGGTGATTCCTCACCAATACCCCCACATACACACTCTCCAGCCAACTGACCTGCAGGTTGTTTCACATAACCTCCAACTTCTGAATTCACCACTCTTGAACTTAACATAGTTGCAACTAACGCATTAGATTTGGACACTGAAGGAATGTCATCAGATATAGCATTGTTAGGATCAGACTTGGACATTATAAGAGTGGATGTGGACACTGAAGTAATATCATTGGACATAGCATTGTTGAGATCAGACTTGGGCACTATTGGAACACAACCAGACGTAGCATTGTTGAGGTTAGACTTGGGCACTATTGGAACACAACCAGACGTAGCATCGTTTTGATCAGACATCACATTATTATTTGTGAATTGATCTGACACCCCAAAACCTGATACAATGGAAAATGTTTGCGCATCTCTTGACTCCTTAACTATATTCTGACCCTCCACAGTATAAATGTTTTCCCCAGGAAAAATGAATCCAGAAAGTGGCATATCACCAATAATATCCATCTCAGCCTGAGTGGGTATATATTCTATACGTGGGTCTTTTGGGAAATCATCACACTGACGCACACAGGTATTAACGTCACTATTAAGAAATTGTGTTATCATTGGATCTAACCCATCATTACACCCTTGCTGTTCTATATCTTCATTTTTCCGTTTGAGAATATTCAACGCAACCTTTGGGTTAATATGAGATTGGACACTATCTCCGTTAGAAATACCTACACCTGATCGCACTCTTTGCTGACCCAACACAGCCACACAATCGTAACCGGCTAACGTCACACGTATGCCATCTTCAACTTGCTGAACTATCCTCCTAAGGCCCTCATCTAATGGAACACCTAGTACCAAACCAGACAGCTGTTCTTCTTCTTCGTGGTCACTCATTACTTTTCTTCAGATACCCACTTTATTAACCTATTTATATTATGCCCAGTGACCCTAAGGAATTTACGTGTTATGAGATCTTGTGCGCCTATATTTGACTTAATGAAGTATATATTCCTTGAACGAATAACTTAATCAAAATACATATTCTTTCTTGAATAATTAACTTTTCCTTAAACGATTAACTTATCGTGACATCAGATACTTCTTTTCATTAGTTGAAACGTTCAATCTTCAGACGCTTGTATCACGGTATATCTACTGACAACCTAATTCCTTAGAACCATTCTCATATATTGTTATTCACACAGAGAACCATAACTATGACCACACACGATAATTACAACTACACACAAACATATTTTTACATTAACTTTGCATTTCACCATTAATTACAAAGAGTCATAATAACTTAAAATTAATCGTATTTGTGTAGATTTGATACCAGGTTATTTTGAAGGACCGCTTCATTAGAGTTTTTCGTATAATTCATAGACAACTTTCAATTGTTAGTTCCATATACTTCATTGACACCCATCAATCATACTTCCATTACATCCATTAGTTTTTCATCAATGTTATCTGAAATATTTCCATTGTTGGTATGAGATATTTGGAAAACATGTCTTTAACAATAATCAACGATAAAACAAACATCATTTCAACCCCTATCTATTCATTATCCAACCAATTATGATAATATCTAACTCTCAAACTATTATCATAACTTATTTGCCCATATCGTCGTCATATAAAATAATGTTTCTGAAGCTTCCTCGAAGATCTACGTGGCTTCCCCTCATGACACTTTATAAGATTTTTCATTAATCTACAGGGCTCCCCTTATAAAGGTCTTCAGAACTCCTTGCAGAATAAATTATTAAAACTCCTCTCGTAAGATCCATATAGTGGCCTTACTTATAAGACTTATAGAACCCTGACTTTACATACAACTCATATTACCATTGTATGAGATGTTGTTACAAACGCATGCTCCTCCATTTACCGCTTGTTGTGGAATTCATGTTGTTGATCATATGGTTTTTGTGGGAAACTCGTGATAGCTTCTCACAGAGTTCACAACATTTTTGCGAAGGATTCTGTTACCATCTCCATTAGCCCCTACAAATACATCCTCTCATACCTCAATCAACAATCATATACATCAACACATATATCCTCCGATATGTTATATGACCTTCCATCTTATGGGATCCAACTAAAACTCACAACCCTATATGATATACATTTTTCATCTACTCAGCACAGCTACACGACAGAAACCCACAATCCCTCCTATGCCACATTGACACATTCTCGGTGTAATCCATTTGTGACTATTTCGGTATAAACGAACATAGAACACATTTAAAAATAGCCCACTCTACACTCATAGTCATTTTCACCTAAATGGAGAATTTTTCCTTCATCATCAAAAAAATTTTTTCTTTCAAAACTTTTTCCATAAAAATTTTTCCATCACTTTACCCAAGCAAAAAAATTTTTTTGCACAATACAACACATTTATTAAATCAATAGAATTTTCTGTTTAAATCAATTGAATTTGCTGTTTAAAGTTTCCATAAGTACACATTTGTTAAATCAATTGATTTTTCTTTTAAATCAATTGAATTTTCTTTTAAATCAATTGATTTTTCTTTTAAATCAATTGATTTTTCGGTTTATATTTTTCCAAATGTGCACCTATCCATAATTCCATCTAAAGCGTATTATTCCACAATTTTTCGCGGTGTACTATATAACACATAAAGTGTACATATAAAAGTTGAATGTAACCTTTACAATATCGTGATTCACTCCCTCACTACTATCGTGCTCAAATATAACCGTGTTTACATGAACCAAAACTATCTTCTTCAAATCATGAAAATAAGTGCATCATTGTGTTTTATTTTTAATTTTATGTGAAACTTCTATCCACCGGAGAATTTACCTACCCAAGGAGCCCGACCAATTGAATCCTTGGATTGTGAGAAAAATTGAATGCGTGAAACTCTATGACTGCTGATTGTTTTTATTAAAAAATATACACATAAACATTTATAACAAAACATCTTTTAAAAAATATATACATAAACATCTATAACAAAACATCTTTTAACGAACTAACATTTAACATTGCAAAATTAACCAACGCTCTGATGCTTGTCACCAAAACCGGTCTTCTATATCTTCACAACTGTTGATTTATTATTCAACCAACCGGGAGCCATTCCCAAGAATGATCGAAATGTTGAAACCATTTTTGGACGAATTATCTGAGGTAACTATCTTTAATCACTTCATTTCAAAGATTTGACTTTCAAAGATCTGATTTTCAATTTATATAGAGGGGACCTCAAAGAAAACTTTTTTCATTCATTATCGGATTGATCCTTTAAGTTCTGTAGGACTTCATTTTAAGCACAGGTACACACACACCATGAACAATTTTATGTTAACAGATACACATGTATACGAAGCACTAATACTAAAACTACTGCATTTGTTCCTTTTTGAAGGATGTGCTTTTGTGATCTCTATCCTAAAACTGTATTGGATTCATTTTTGAGACAGATTTCGGAACGTTTATCGTTTTCCTGAGACCAAAGATTTTTCTGGCCACAGTGTATTAAAACATTATTCACATTAACAGTTGAACATGTGCGATATATTTACTTCAAAAATTCGTCTGAGATTTATACTCATATTTTAAGGCAATCCTCTTAGGACAGAGTTCGAAACATTTATCTCTTCCTGAGACCAAAATTTTCCCTGGCCACATTGTAATAAAACATTCACATGAACATTTGAACATGTGTGATGCATTTGTTTCCAGGATTCGTCTGAGATTTATACTCATATTTAAGGAAATCCTTTTACAACCCACCCAATATATCATTATAAAATAAAATGAAACACCATTTTGCCAAGTTAAAATGTCTCTTCTATAATAAATTCTTTCATAGCATCCCAACTTTAAAACCCATAACATTTGCACATTAAAATACTTTAACATCAAAATACTTTACATCATCATCATTAATATACCTATCCTTTAAGACAAAATATGGAGATTATAAAACCTCTACAGGTACAACAAAATACAACAGTAATGGCACAATGGAATAAATAATATGGGCACAACTGTATCGAATGTCCATTCTCAAGGGTACAATGATCCATAACAGTATGTAACAATACTCTCACACAGATAAATTAGATATAGCTGACGGTATATATTTTTCAATAATATAATAACAATAAAATCACTCACTTTGTCTTGCTCCTTGCACCTGTTGTATTTAAGGTTTTATCCCTTAACGTCTTATCCTTTGCAAATTGATGAAAGCCAATGAAAACAGTTTATTCTGGATAACGATTACGAACGTGTCAACTGAAAGAACAAGAACAAAGCCACCCTGCATTTTAATATATTTGAAGAATTCGATATTTGGAGGGACTTCTTTTTGGTGGATATTTTATGTTTTTTGGGATTTTTGGTTTTTTTAATGAAGTGTTTTTGAGGATTCGTCACATACCTGAAGTATTTATTGACGCAACCCTTTTGATGTCTTGTGTTCAGAGCGATATTCTATGCACCACACTGAGCTGTTTCTTGAGAATTTTTGATGACACAGAGCTGTTTTTTGAGAATTTTTTTGATGACACCTGAGGAAAATTCCATCTAATTAGTTACTATACTTGTTATAATGGACATTTGTTTGCATATCTTATAAATGTCTCTTAAAAACAACACTATATTCCACATAAGTGTCACCATGACTGTTATCAACACCATGTTGGTACCATTTTGAATTGCCTAATGAAAGTCTATCACATCGTGACGGCCTTTATGGTCACTTCCTCACACGAAAATGACCATAGAACATAATCATCCATTTTTTATGAATATGGAAACATAATTTACCATGTTTGGTACCACTCTGAACTTCCTAATGAAAGTCTATCACATCGTGACTGCCTTTATGGTCACTTCCTCACACGAAAATGACCATAGAACATAATCATCCATTTTAGATCACAATGCTGAATCACTCATGTATGCTTTTTTATGAATATGGAAACATAATTTAACTCCACCCATTTCTATAACATTAATTACCTTTTTGGTATGATCCTAAATGTTCAGTATATTTTTGGTGCGATCTAAGAAGTTTTCAGTATATTTTTGGCGCGATCTAAGAAGTGTTCACTAATATGAGCTCGACCCTAAGATGTTCAGCAATACCGGCACTACTGTTTTTCTTCACTCGAAACCACAATCCAATATCTATTGTAAACTTATTGGAAATTGCAACCCAATATGAACGATTGTAAATATTTTTTACATTAGAACAAAATTCGCATTATTTGATGATTCTCATTGGATCACCTGTAACTTATTTTGATATGTTCAGCTATCATACTATCACTGACAAAATTCAATAAAAGCGAGCACAATGTTCTTTATATAATTAACAACACACCATTTTCCCATTTTTAAAACGGATGTCCACTATGCACGCATATTGTTCTCCATTTTATTCCTCAGTTATTGAACAGAAATTTCTACTTTGCATATTTCTTTTCACGCTTATCATTTTCCATTTCATTCCTTAGTTATTGAATAGAAATTCTATACCGCACATTTCTTTTCACAAAGATGACTCATAGTGTTTTTTACTCTACAATTTCACTTCACATAAAATCAACTCAAAGTTGTTTATATAATATGATATGGTGTTGAGTTAAACACACCACACATCCTCGAACCAATCACCTATGAATAAGAGTGAATGAAACAACCATTCATACGTTTTTGTGAATTATTGGATTTTTTCGGGAAAAGCTTCAAAGATGAACTTAATTCCGTCCAGACTCTTAAAGTAGCCATAAAACAACCCTAACAGCCTCTTAATTGTCATAAATGCAAATTTTAAGATTTTTAGGAATCTTCAGAAATTCTTGATTTTTGATTTTTTTCGACAAAATCTTGAAGATTAAACTTTGTTAGTCCAAACTCCTAAAGTAACCATAGGACGACCCTAACAGCCTCTTAATCATCTTAAACGATATTTTTGGAACATACATTTTTTCCTGAATTTTCAAAATCTCTGCCCCTTATGAATTTGTAATTCAAAGGATAACTGCCTAAATATTTATCCCATTCAAAGGTGACTCTCAAACATTTTTCATTTTCATGGGTCGGTACGACTGCGGATATCAGCTTAAGAAGTGTTAGACCTTTATAAGTTGAATAGTAACGTGGTGTCATTTTTGTGGTATTGCAAAGGTATTTTACTCTCATGGCATATTAAGTTTTTGGCCAGGGACCCCATCTACGTTACAATTTTTCTATATATATTTTTTCCTTTATCTACCATGTTTTGTAAGAGAATTGAGTTATTATTAGGTCAGCTTACCTAGTTTGTGAATTGAGTTATTATTCACAAATTATGAAAGCATTTTTTTGCATTTTTCATATATTTAAAACTCATAATGGATGTAAATCCTGATTGGTTGCCCAGGAACGCATTGTCTCCCACAACACAAGTTATTGTATTGAATATAAGTGACTTCTTGACATCATGGTGTTTTCACATGAGAGCGAATATTAACCATCTTTGTTAACTAATGAACTGATGGATGGATATTGCCCCTTATGGTCTTTACAACTATACATGGAATAAGATTGTGATTGGTCAGCTCCAATCTAATATGTTAACATCTTTGTGATACTTGTTTTAACTCTATATGGGGGAGTTGATTAGCGCACATTTTCTGTACCTGTCCTCATGAACATATACAGAACTAGATTGTAATTGGACCTCCCCAATTTAATATGTAAATTTTGATATTTTGATGACCACATTGTGGGAGATGTGTGTTGTGATCTTTCTGAACTCATTACCATGTTGGTTTTTTGCTATCATTTCATAATGATTTATGAACTCATTAACATGTCCAAAATTTTTCCAATTTTATAAAAAAAGTCCTTAAAATGTGTTCACATATCATTTTACTCTCATGAAACCCAGGTCTTTTGAAGGTCGCAGAGAGTGTGCTCGGGTTTAATCGGTCTCGTGTTCATCTTATATCATTATTTTCATCACTTCCCTGGCTGGAGACCTGTGCCATATATAGGAACTGTCAGGTGGTACATGCTTGGTTCTACATGTGTATCAGTCTTATTAAGATATACATGTCTGATTGGGTGTAACTGCCTGTCATTCTTATCCATCATCATTATAAGCAATTTATTTTATAAATTCTAAGTATCTTCCAAAATTTAACCTCCCGTCTAAGGCCTAGATGTGCATAGTTTATAACACACATTGTGTCCCATAGGTAGGGAATTACATTGCATAGGTATATGAAAGGTTTACAATATATTATATTTAACCTTTTGACCCCTATGGGAATTACATCGCATAGGTATATGAAGGGTTTGCTATATGTTATATTTTAACCTTTTGACCCCTATGCGACCTCAACTTCTCTTAATCACCCAATTACACTTTTTAATCGTTTACATTGCTAAATCCAACTTTTTTGGATACCTTCAAATAATCAAATCCATAACAACACAAAATTACTATTCAGCTTTCTGTTGAATGCCCTCCAATAATAAAGCCCATAACTATACGAAACTACTATATGAAACTACTATTTCAGCTCGGTGAGTTGCCCAGTATATGCGCCCCTAATTATACGTGCGTAGTTGCCTAACACACTCATACACATTATATATAACCTTATATTATTTATATGCATTACATTCAATTATAAACCTCCCATCTAAGGCTCAGATGTGCATAGCGTTCTATACATATTGCGTCTCTTAGGTAGGATTTTGTTACATATGGAACCGATTCATCAATATCCCATTCATATCAAATATGATTCCATATGCAACCTAAAACATCACTTAGTCACCCAATTACACATACTATATCATTCCTTTACTCAAGCATAGTCTCAATTTTGGATATCTCAAATGATTTATCCACATAAAAAATATATCATAATTCAGCTCAATGATGGCCTCTACGACAGTGGAGACGTGAAAATTGACGCCAAGCCTTGTAAGGCGGTTGATGTTTTCTAGGCTCAATCCGTGGATGTATTCTAGGTTCAGCTTTAGGCCAATACTCGTAACGTTAGTGAGCACGGATGGCAATGCCTGAATATTTCTGGCCATTTTACTTGAAAAACTTTGGTTCCCGATACGCACTGTTTCGTTGTTTAATTGAATAAGAAATGTCCCATTGAGGATTCTGGTTTGGTTTTCTCCTTGAATGATACCCTTGAAGTTGGTTAAGAAAATAGTGTTTTCGTTGATCAGCTCTACCGTTGCTCCATTGTCAGCCGCAAAATGACATCTTGCATTTCCGTCCTTAACTAATCTTGGCAAACATCCGTCTTCAGGCAGCTTTCTTAATGAATTTTCTTCACATATTGTTGCATTGTTGATTGAGAAACAATCACCCACAATTCCATAGGTTTCGCTTTCATTTATCATAAATTCTTTGAAATCGAGATCTATTCTCCTGCCATTTGATGAGGTCGCTCTTCCCAATAATAGTCGATAGCGACTGGGTTTCACCTTTGGTACCGACAGCACATAGATGAGAATCGTTCCGTTTGAATATATAGACGGTCTGGCGTACTCCATTGCCTCCACCAGGTTCTGATAAGGGTTAGTCTCTTCTTTAGCAATTATACGCTCGATTTCAGATTGGTCCAAGAGATTTGTGTTAACGATCCCCGTTTTTGCCATTTGAGATGCACGTACGATTTCGGATACTTGTTCCTTCAACACTAAAACCTTATTAGAGATTAACATTTGGAGGTTCTCTGAGTTAATGCTCTTTTCGATGCTATTGGCATAGGCGACCATATCGTTTACTTTTTCAACAGCCTCCTTCGTTGCATTAAAAAGTTTTCTGTTGATTAGGTACTGGTTGTTGTTATTATCCACCAACTCATTTTGGTTTCTGAGGATACAATCCCAATCAGTGGCGTCAGGTGATCCTGCCACCCATTTCCAGGCTGATCCAATCCAGTTTATGGAGCGAATTTTTCTCGTTTTTCCTTTCTGCAGCTCATCAAGACGGAGTTTTGTTTGACTTAGGTGAAATTCGATAATGGACTTCATAGGGTTCTGCTCTATATCATGTTTAACGACGTTTGTTGCCTCCGATACAACTGCATTCAAGTAATCCAGATCAATTATGTGCAACAGTTTGAAATAGCCGCTAACGATCCAACCGCTTCCATGCTCTATGGTCACCAGTGGAGAATTGTAGTTGAAGACGTTGAAGCCGCAGACTCCAGAGATAATTAATAACCTAGCTCGGACATACAAAAAAAATTTAAAATAAACATTATTAAAAAAGTGTATTCTTACAAATCTTCAATTTTTAAAGCGATTATTCCTCTCAAGCCCAGCATATTCGGTTAAGCGAGAATAGCTCGTAAAGGAAGAACTGTTTTAAGTGTTTCGTTTATTCAAAACAAAAGTTTCATATGATAAAGTGACATTAAAGTGGACTTGGACAATTTTATTTTGTCATATTTTTTCTATCTTCATACTCTTAATATTAAGATTTTTTTTTATTTTATGAAGCTTATACGCTTTTTCTTAGATAAATTTCTCATTTTTGTGCGATATTATTTCTGTGCCCATAATTGTGTTCTTTTTTAATATTTTTACTTGCGTGCTTTTTTTCAAATTTTTGTGTCATTTTTATTTTCGTGTTTCTATATTATTTGTGCTTTTTTCTATTTAAATTTCTTCTGCCTTTCTATTTTTATATTTTATTTTCGTGTTCTTTTTTATTATTTGTGCTTTTATTTTAAGTTTTAGCGCCATCTTGGAAATCCTGTGACCTTCGTAGCTTTGTGACTTTAACCCTAAAGCTCGGAAATTCCCCAGCCCCTATTTATATTCCTTACATTCTTAATGTCGGCCTTGTGTAATCTGCTTCCACCTTCGGTGGTTAATGTCACCCTGCCATCCCGCGCAACTATATGTTTTTTAAATCGTCTTTTGTGCTTGCCTTTGATTTGTCTATCGGCAACAAAAACTGTCTCTCCTGCCTTGTATCTTCGAGGCTCTTGTCTGTTTTTGTTCAACCTAGCATCCCTGGTTACCTGATTTGTTTCAATACGTTGCTTTACGTCGTCATACACCCTATCCCTGAAGTTCACTAAATTTTGGTAATTTACTCTTGACGTTCGATTCAAAAATATATCGATAGGTTTCATCTTTGTTATGGAATGAATTGAGTTATTGTAACGGTCTACTGACGTATATAACAGTTCCTTTACTCTAAGTTGTGGGTGTTCCACTTTCAAACACCTATAAATTTCTATGAGTGTAGAGTGAAGTCTCTCCACCTGTCCATTCACTTCGCTTCTTTGTGATGGTGTTTTATAGAGTTCAATACCTAATGAAGAAATAAAATTTGATACCGTTGGGCTCATGAACCCTCTTTCATCATCAGTTACCACTATTTTTGGAGTGGTAAAAAAGTGAAGGACCTTTGTTAACTTCTCCCGTAAATGGACTGCTGACCTATTTCTTATATGAAAGACCTTAGCAAATTTTGAAAATTTATCAAGGCAACTAATAAATTTCTCTTTTTCGAGTTCAAAGATATCAATGTGAAGAATTTCGCAAGGATATGAGGGTGTAGGAGTCGGTTGGTACTCGGGCTTAATGGGATGTCGATCATATTTGTGTACTTTGCACGTCGTACAATTTGACGTGTACAGTCTAACCAGGCTTGTCATTCTCGGAAAGTAGTATTTTTCGAGAATCTGCTGCGTATTTTCTCGAGGATTCCTGTGTGCCCTTCTGTGTTCGTTTTCAATGAGCTGACAAATCCTTTCCTGGAGAGTGATATCTTCCACCAGTCTTTGAGTAATTCTTATTTTATATTTAACAAAATGGTCTAAATAAACTTGTTGGAGCAGTTGTAAAGAAGTTTCTGGTATTTTTATGCCGTTTACGACCGATGGGTTAAGAACATTTTTCAAATACGTTGTAAGTTTCTCCCTGGTTATAACAGCCATCCTAGCAAAGTGACGCTTATACGCTTAGCTTGTATTTTTTAATGTTGCTGGGGTCAACAGCATTGATGGTACCGATACTATTTGGAAGGTTGGTTACAGGGTATGTAACTCGCGTTGTAAAAAGTCTTGTCACAATTGATTCTCTTCTGTATGATTTATGGGACATAAGTACATTTAAGTCGGCAGACAAGCACTAAATTGTTGATCCCGAAAATGGGAAATTATTGATCCTTTTGACTAAGAGCTCTTTCAAATTATTTTTCTTAAAAAAACTTGTTAAAACGTTTATTTTTTCACTTCTTTGATTTTTAAATACTTAGACTCTCAAAACACTTTCTTTTGAGTTTTAAATACAGACTCACGAAACACTTGATCCTACAGCCAATACAATTTAATTTTTCAACCAAAAAAATTTAAAACTGCAAAATAGCAGCGAGAAATTCAACACTGCGCTTTTAATTTGGCGTTTGTCTTGTGACACAAAATATTTTGTTTGAAAAATTGTTTCTGGGGGTTTTTTTCTACATTTTGTTTAAATGCTCTAACCTGTCTTTGTTGCAAATACTCATGCTCGTTATGTGAGTGGATTTTTCCAAACTGAACTTAATTATTTTTTCCAACTTAAGTCTAAGTTACAAAACATTTTTAAAAATAAAATATCCTAAGCTATGATATGCAGACGCTACGTCAGCACTTTGTAGCGTTTGCAAACATACGTATCAAATTGAAATAAAAAAAAAAAACTTAGAGTCACGCTACTTTTTTAAAGTTGGTCATAGCGGACTATCTAACAGTAGTTGTTAATGTAGGGGACTATGTAGAGGGCAAGATATGACTATATGCCTACACTAACCTTGTGGCTGAGGACTTATATTCTAACAATTATTTGCATTTGGTAGACCAACATTTGTTTGGAAATTGTCAACTCCTAACAATGATTCTGAGTCTCCACGGAAAATGTATTCCGCAGAGATTGCTTCCTAAAGTAATTTTTCTAAAGAAATAATCCAATTAAAAACTTTCTTCTGGTGTTGGCTCCGCCTTGTTGTAAGATATGGTGAATTAAAAAAATATATTTTGTTTACAATATAGTCACCGTCTAATGCAATTTTGCTTATCGGTTTGGCTCAGAGCGATGGCTTTCTAATTATAGTGTTTGTTAGAATGTCAAATTGCACTTCTGACCTACTGAGGACAGTTATTGGTGTTTGCTTGGTTGTGCAAATTCTTCTGAGGATATTGTGTTACTTTGCATTCATCTAAAAATGTGGTGCGATATCTTGCACATGACACATGTGACTAAGCTTTGATTGTTCGAATATACACTTGGAAATTTATTTTAATCCTTTATACATACGAAGCATATTCTTTGCTTTTTTGTTTGTTTTGTGGAGTCCCACGAGGTTTTCATTCATGTTATAAATGACGATCTTAATGCCATCATACATCAGTATATAAGTTGCACTTTGCTACGCGAGTGTCGAAAAAAATAAAACTATTTTTTTTATTTAAAAACTTGTTTTTTTTATTTATAATTATTTTTAGTTCCTTTTACATATTTTTATTTAAAACTTATTTATAACCTTCTTATTCGTCGAACTTACTGCAACTAACTTTAGTTTTTGGAAGAAAAAGCTAACTTATTGCTGCCTACGACAGCCAGACGCGTTGTCAGCATTTTAGCTGGATCAATGCATTGCTCTGTTGCAATGCATTTCTTTGGAATTTTATGTGCTGCTATGCTGACATAGCAAAAGTGAAATTAAAGCAATGCATTGCTCTGTTGCAATGTATTTCTTTGGAATTTTTGTTATTGAAATTTAATATTGCTATGTGACATAGCAAAAGCAAAATTAACCGGAATTTCGATTTATTTTATTTGACTGTTAACCTGTTGTTAACTAGTCAAACGTTAACCCATTGTCAACTTATATGTATATGTATGCTATAGCTGTCAACAGAAACGCTACCTCTTCTCCGGTGAAGAGGAGGTGAGTGAGTTTCAGTTTTTTGCTTTTTTTAATCTAACTGCTTTCCATTTGTCCTGGAGAAGTAATTCTCAATTAAAAATAAACACTTATAGTAAATAAATACCCTTTTGCCACAAAATTTGCTGCTTATTTGATTGTTCAGATTTCAAAAGCAAATAAAATCATCTAGTATCTTAGAATCATATCTTTTACAAGTTAATAAATCCACCAATGTGATGTGGATAAATAAACTAATATTTTTATTTTTATTTAAAAATACTTTTATTTTTGTTTTACTTTTTATTTAATTAAAACGACTTTTGGAATTGGACATTGCAAACGAACTGAATACAAAATCAAATCTTACAAGCTAAATTTGCTTTTGTATGAAGAGTCAGCATTTTTATTTCTTTTGAAAAGTTATGAATTTTTAATGGTCAACGTTTCGTTGACTTAAACAAAGAACGGAAATATCGCAGACGCTTGATCAGCAATATTTCAAGATGCAATTACTTATTGCGAAGTAGAGTGATCCTAACTAAGGCAGTATTAGAGTGATCCTTAACTTACACTCTACAGTTGGCCACATATGACTGCATTTACACGATACTATATAAACGAAAGGTGCTTTTTGCTTGTTTGTTTGTTTTGTGGAATCCAACGATGTCACACTGTCAACGATATGAAAGCCTTTATAGAATGTTTTTATTTTTATTTGATATACATATATACTTCAGCATAGTTTATTAAATTTTGTTTTAAATGACTTATTTCTCTTCGCTATTAGCTACGAAGGAAATAGTCACTTGTATCGTCTACGTTGGTCGCGATATTAAAAAATGATCTTCAGTTACGGAACTACGGAGCTTACCTCTAAATTAATTGACGGTAGCTATGCGACCTAGAATACTACTACAAATTATGAAGACAGATATTAATAAAATTTTATTGCGAAGCGACTCGCGTTTATTACGTCTCTTTTCTATCTGCTCGATCACATCGATGAGAACTCCCTTCCATCATTTTTGAGTTGGTTTGGACAAAAGTTGTTTTACGGAGTACGGATAAGAAGATGAGAGATCAGTTAGCTCTATGCATATGTAGGTCTGTTGCTGTTTAATGCATTGATGCAATCAATCTCCTTGAATTAGATGATAGTGGTGATATATAAGTATGTAGTATTCAAATGCCGTTGTAAGATGCGACATAAATACGATTATGGCGTGATAACGTTGATCACGGTGAGCAATGTTACTTCGTCACTATTTTGGAAATGCAACGGGTCATCATAGCGTTGTTGAACTTGATGGGCAGATATCCATGTAAATTAAATGTTTCACTCACGAAAGTATGTTAAAAAAAAAAATAATTTTATTTATTTATTTCCTTAATACAATTCCAAATATAAACTTTACAAATCGAAGTCTTATATTGTAAGAGAACCAAGTCTTAATCTAACTTATGTATTTATACACAGTTCTTCTTCTTCTTTTGAGAACTGTCGTGTTTTACTTCTTTTTGCAATTCTTTGATTTGCAACTTGATCCCTTTTTTAATTACTTAAAGTTATGAGTTGCTCCAAATTTCCATTTAATTTTAATGATCGTTTAATGATCGTCTGCTGAAAACATATGTTAAATATTAATGGTTGCTACGTGACTTTATTAATTTGTCATTTCATATGCAATACGTAGCAATTAGTAAATCTTAACTCTCCTCTTTGCTAAAAATGAAGCTCCTGATTCATTCTTTATTAAAATTTTGTATTCTATCTTGTAGATTTTCTAAAGTCAATATTTCATTTAAATTTAATTCATTTAGACTTACTTCTGAATTTCTTCTTTCAATTGTTTGATTTGAAAGTTTAAAGATTTTATAATACTTGAATATTTTTGAAGCAACAAATATTACAATTATGATTAATAATATACTTGACAAAGTCCAAATTGATTATTTGCCTACAAATTCCTTTTTTAGAGTTAACAAGTCTATATTTTCAAAATCAGTATCTAAATCTTCTGATTCGTAATATTTTAATATTTGAATTAGAATTCACGAATATATTTTTTTTTTTTTATCAAATCTCTTTACATCACAAATATTCCCTATAGAATGAATCAAAGGATTAGGGTCAAGGGGGCTACCTCACGAGAATTCTCAGGACGCAAACTCCCTCTTTCCTGTTCAACAACAAATCTTGAAGTTCGCTTAAACTTAAGATTTGTTAATTCCTACATAACTGACAACTAAATCTACAAATTCTTATTTTACGACTTGGCCATAGCCTAAAAGCAAGTATGTTATTTCAATTCGTATATACTAATTTTGAGTTAATACAGGAATAATGTTTTGTTATATCTTTTTCCACAAAAGTTTTCGATTATTTAACAGCCATACAAATGACATAACAAATGAATTGAATTTACGAATTTTTAACAAAAAAAATTGTTCAGAATTCATCAAAGCAAAAAGGATTCAATGAATTGAAATTCAAACTTTTGAATAATAAACTGCAACATGTTAAGCTGTATTTAAGAAACGAAAACTAGTCATATTTTAAGTTGATCATATAAAACCGTTATTGTAAGTATTTAAAATACTAGTAAAAAATAAAAAAAGTTTTTCTATAATTTTTAAGATCAATCGCGAGATTCTATCTTTTGTACTATAATTTTTAGTACACTTCTCTTTTCTTGTATCAATTTCTTCGTCATACATTTTATTCGAACTTTCTTTCATTGAAATAAAATTGCTATTACTTTACCAACACACTCGTTTTTTCTACAATTTTTTTTAATACTTCATCATAATTTTCTGTACTCTTTACTTAAGATTCTATTTCATCTTCAGACATCAATTTCATATTACTTACTTTCAAAAAATTTCTACCCAAAATTACCTCATACCCCATAGACTCGTCTGCCACCACCAATTAATTAAATCCAACTTCATAGTTTTTTAAAATTACTACACATGAAATTTTTAATGGACTTTTATTTATTCCAAAATAAGAAATATTTTCACAAACTAACTTATTACAATTCATTTCTTGTGGTGAACTTGATTTCTTAACAAAGCTGGCCGGACTTCTGAGCCTATAAGGCATTCTAAGTACATACAAAGAAAAATCAACACTTTTTCTATAGCTATTTCATAATACCTTACGTATTTTCAACAAACTGAACCATTTTTCTCTCCGGGCAAACAGCCACTCGATGCTCCTTACTTCCGCATCCAAAACACGCACCATATTCTCTCTTTGGCTTTTGGCAGCTTGAGGCGTAATGTCGCAAGCAGTTGCAATTGAAGCACCGCATTTTCGCATCACTGGCAACAGATTCTTTTGATTGGCGGCCTTCCTTTGCACGCACTTGCAATGGCATTTCGATACGAGCAAACACTTGCAGCAGTTGAGTTTTTCTGGTGAAGCACTGTAACATAGCCTGGGTACGTAATTGCGTATCTGGTATCCCATCGATAATATACTCGAACAATTCCTCTTCTGGCACATGGGCACTGTTGGCTAGAACACTTTATCATTATAATATTGAGCGAATTCTTGACCACATCTCTATTTGCGTTGTTCAAATTTACGGCGCAACACCAACCTACACTACTTTGTGTCAAAAAACTCACCAATCTCTGTCTTCAAACTGTCGAGGCTCTGGGAAGCATACAATAACTTCGACTGAAACCAAGCCCTAGCATTTCCAACAAGTTTGCTCATAAAAAGCGCACGCGTCATTGTCTGGTTGACTAAATACGCTTCGCATAAACTTTTTAATTGAGTGGCCCAAACATCGAAACTACTGCCACCGTCGTAGTCTGGTAGCAAATCTTTTAGTATAGCAAATGACAAGCTTGTTGTATACTCATTTCCTATGAAGGTGTTGCTGTAAAAAAAGTTTCAACCAGCGACTCACTTTTGAAAAATTCGTTTTCAGACCTCAGCAAAGATAATTCTTTCTTCATTTGCTCAAAGTCACTTAAATTTATTTCACCTTGTTCGCCTTCGTACCCTGCCTCTTCATATCAACACCAACCACGCTATCGCACTCCGTTGCATTTTCACCCTCTATTGAATAATCTGCCTGTTCCTGCACTGCATCTGGGCACGTACCACGTTGTTCAAACGGAACCTCGTTCAATCTCAACGCCAGCATACTTTTCGTACCCTTCGTTGACAAACCCGAAGCCAATAAGATTTTCGTATGAAATTTTTAACCTATCATCCAAGTAATTTTTGACAACAGTAAAAATGGCATGAGTCGATAAATCGCTGACTTCCAAAATGCAAGTTAACAATGTCCTTTTGTTTCTAATTGAAACACCTAGTTCCAATTAACATTGTCCTTATAGGTTTTCAAATAAAAAGAAATCACGTCGGGGTCACCAATTATAGGTTTTCAAATAAAAAGAACTATATGTATATTTTTAACAATGTATTTGTAACAAATTTTTATTTAATTATAAATCGTATTAAAGCGGAACTACTATAAATCGTATTAAAGCGAAATTACTAAAATTCGTATTTTAAGCGAAATTACTAGAAGTCGTATTTTAAGCGAAATTACTAAAAGTCGTATTTTAAGCGAAATTACTAAAAGGCGCGGATGGTCGAAAGAGACTGAATTATTCCTTCGCTGTTGCTTAAGTTGAAGACCGATCCTCAACTTAAGCGCTGACGCCGACGCTGGCCGAATTCGTTGGCCCTGAAGGAACGAAAGTGCTTATAGCAGCATATCCCATAAGGAATGCCACCAAAGCCAATTTATTACGAATTTAATCGCGCAGTAAACAACAATAACAATTCCGACGGTTATTGCTCCGTAGCGCAACATAGTATTTGCTTATGTTTTACGTTATAATAAACAAACGCTGTTGCGCTAGCCTTTATATCCGTACCATTGCATATGTGCACACAAACAACCGTACGGACAAGAGGCGACGAAATATGACACATCTCATTGCTGCAACAATGCGATCGCAGTCAAGTGTCGGTACCCAAATATTTGTGTCGACCCAAATAAAAAGGCACATCGATAATCAACTGCAACAAAGTTGCCGCAATGGGTTTAGTGTTTCCTAGCGTACCAAGTAAAACGATAATATAAACATTTCGTCATCGAAAAGAATTTACTGGTTTGCACGCGGGCAAGACTAAGAAACACCGATAGAATACCGACTAATCGTATGGCACGTAAATGAAGTTAAATTGAAATGCCAATTTAGTATGCGCGGGCAATACCACAAAACACCGTTTTTATTTTTAAGTTAAATTTAGGAATTTAAATATTTTGTGGAGCCGCCACATCCTTTTGTTTAATTAATGAAACAAAGCCGAACGTTTATAATTTATTTTATTAGTCCTTTCGTTTAACAATGCTGTGTTTTAATTTCGGCTATGCCGAATGTTTATAATTTATTTTATTATTCTCAGTATTGCCGAGTTTTTTAAACAATATTATCAACTGGATCCAAAAATTAAACTGACTATTTAACTTGAAACAAATCTTCACTTAACCTGTAGCAGAGTCAGCGCTGCCCGCTTCTAACGCGACTGCGATATAAAAGTGCTGACACTGCAGAGAAATACTTTTTGACAAGATTCTCACACTTGCCAATGGAATGTTATAATCATTCAGCGAGAGTCATATTCTCAAGCATGACAGGAAAAAGGAAAAACACGATCATATATTGGTCACTAAATAATATGATCGTTTGCAAGATATTTATGGGAAACGTGAGTTAATTTGAATTTAATTAAAAATAAAGACGTGAGTTAATTCGCATGCCATTCATTTAATGGGAAACCAATATGATATTGTTTTGTCTATTGGACAATGTGGGAATTTGGGAATATTGTGTTAACTTGCACAAAATTGGTCTACAATTTTTTTGCTTTCCTCATCATAGTATCTTCCGACTATAGCAATGCATTTATGCATAGCTATATCGGTAGACTCATCTACAATAATTGAGAATTTAATTTTACTTAATTTTTGTGTAGTTTGATCAGAGCAGAACGGCTCAATTAATTCCTTTAGAAAATTAGTTGATTTGGTTCTACCAAACTTTATGTGTTGGGCAACTTCCGGTTCCGCGCAGACATTTCTAATGAAACCCAGAAGATGGTCCATGAGTGAGATCGGCAAGTTATGCTCACAAACTAATCCCAAGCATTTAAGCACAACTAAACTTTTATTGTTTTGCAATTTCACGCATGTAGCATTCTCAAATGAAGTTTGAAAGGCAGATTTTTGTGAGCTTGCTTGCAAGTTTGCTCGATGCATTTGCCCGCCTTCGTGTCTACTTATATTAAATTTTTTTTGGCAAGAAATACCTTACATATTGTGCAAAATTATTCTTATCCATGGGTATAAAAGCAGCCATTATGTCCGTAGACCACGGTTGTAATTTTTGTTTTTTTTTTCTTCTTTTTGGGAGCATAATCATTAGAACTAGAAGAAACTTCGTCGCCATTTTGATTTTCATCAATTTTCGAAACTTTTTTGAAATACCTAATTTATGTTAAATGTGAAGTATATTAATTTAACGTAAGATACCAGAAATATATCACTTACTTTTCCATTCGTTTCTTCGATGAACAGCAGTATCAACTGTCAAAGATTGTCTATTCATTTGTTTTTGTAAACGTGTCTTTGTTTATTAAAAAAAAAAGATATTTTATTATAATGGACGAAAATCGTAAAGTGCGCGTAGTAATTATTTTAACGTTTTCTATTCAAAGTAAACGGCTAATAGTAGAAAGCGATGGGTAAAAGAATGGATTGCCAAACGTAAGAAGTATTCTATTAAATCTTTTAAAAGAAATCCAGCTTTCCGACCCAAAAGAGTACCAAAACTATTTTCGAATGAACATTAACATCTACACTGATAGGGGCCATGCGAATCTATAACTACTATTCTCAATGAATAAAATTATAATTGATATAATATTGATTTCAGAAATAAAGTTCAACGATTTTGGGCACGTTGTTCAATTATGTACTGTTCTATTTCGAATTCCCCAAGTCTTCTTTACAAAATACAGGAAAGAATGAAAAAAAAAATTTAGTTAAAAAGCTATAAGGAATTCTAACCCCTTCGGTAATTTTAGGCCACCCTGTATAATAAATAATTATTTTAATTACACCGTGGCGATGAATAATTGTTACTAAAGTTTTGTCAAAAATAAAAAATCCACAATTAGTTTTGATGAATAAACATATTGGCCCATAATTATAGACGAATTAGAAGCAGGTTTTAACAACTTAGAGTGCATTTTAAAATTAACACCATGTTAAGTCTGTCTTAGTCGACTTAAAACCTGGTTTTAAGCTAAAAGCACGTTCTAAACTTAAAAGCAGGACAAAGTGCTTTTAAATATTTAAAGGCAGGTTTTAAAGTGACATTTGATCTGAAAATTTTGTAATAAATAATTTTCTAATAAAGAAAAATTCACAAAACAAGAAAAAAACTTATTCAAGAATTAAATCTTAAAAAATATTTAAGTAATAATAAGTTTTTCGTTTTTTAACTGTTCTTGGAGAAGTTCCAACTGCAGCAAATGAAGCTCTCCAGCATTAGAAGATTCCTTCTGTATTTGCAGTTGTCTTTCCTCTATAACATTTAATTTGCTACAGCTTTTCGAGAGATTCCGAAGACGTTGTAACAATGGAGTATTTTGCTGGCTCTTTGACGGTTCAGCACTATCAGGAAAAATTATTTCTTCGATTTCAACTTGAGGTTCAGATTCAACAATATTTAGACCAAAAGTATCGCTGTCGATTTCTATCGAATCTTCCACCAATTCATGCACTATCATGCCCTGAATTAGACAGTCTTCATCCTCTACGCTCGGGATTTTTCAATGTTTCCTGTGGTGGTAATCGCTTTTCGCTCTGCTGCGAAAGACTTTTTGGCCGACAGTTTCATGCGCGTCCACTGTTGCCTCAGTTTTGCGACAGACCTATCGTAGCCTGCCACCAACATAGTTCTCCTGACATGCATCGATGCATCATTTTTTTTGGCGATCATACCAGTGTCGTTGATTTTGTTCTCAATTATGCTGATGTGGTTGTTGATGCATTCACGCAAACAAACCTTTTCTGCCGACTACCAGTTTCCCTCTCGTGATCTTTTGGACCCCTATACACAGAAAAGATAAAAATATATTTAGAAATATTTAACCGGCATTATGGGGCCCATATACGACTATTTTACTTACTTTCTGCTGCTCCATTGTAAAACCTTTCTGCACAACTTGAATTTTTTTATTTATGTTTTTGATTGTCAGCTGTTTATGTCAATTTACACAGGATGACCGTTTTTTAATTAAATTCCCATAATGTACGCATAATCTACTACAATTTTGGTTTATTGAATGGATCACTCTGTATAAATTCATAATAGTTAAAACCTGGTTTTATATGACTATAATTATCAAATAAATAAAGTTTGGTTTTAATTTAAAATTAGGTTTTAACTAAAGAGCATTTTAGATTGCGACTATAATTATGGGCCATTATTTTTATTTCAGATCATATTTAATTAACTTTTTATTCGTTAATTTCAAATCTTTCACCCTTCACTTTTTTCACGAGCCGTAAACGCCTTGGGAAGGCAGCGCAAGCGCCACGGACGACTTCGTCAGGATTTCGTTCCATATCTTCTGTAAACGCCGCTTGAATTGTCCGACCTGAAGGTGTTTTATGTTCTTCATTTTGTCCATCATAAAGCCCCATATACAATAATCCAATGGATTCAGATCTGGGGAAAAGGACGGCCATTCATCTGACGAGGTAAAACACTGAAGTTCCGTTCCGCACCAGCTCTGAACAGTTATAGCCTTATGCGCTGGAGCTGAGTCTTGCCGGAAGCAATATGGTTCATTGCCAAATAAGTGCTGGACGTGTGGCAACAAATGCTTTTTCAAAACTTCTAAGTAGTAACTTGCGTTAATTTTTACGCCTTTTTCAATAAAAATAAGAGGAAGTTTGCCTTTTTCTGAAATCGCCCCCATACCATAACGGATGTTACGTTTTGATACCGTTCAACTCCTTTTTTATACGTGAGAATATCAGTCATATTAGCTGCATACACGTGATCATTTTGGGCGTTGTGACTGTTTTGAAACAGAAATAGTTTCTCACCAGAAAAAATTATATCTCAGCTTGCGTGCTGCCGAAGGACTTCCTCACGTCTCTTCCTTCTCATTATTGTTTGACGCTCTGTAAGGCCGTGAATCCGCTTTTTCTTGAATGCTTTCACCTCCGAATTTTTTATAATAACGTTTTGTATGGTCTTGTGGCACACACCCATATGGAGTCTAATTATTAAATTATACTTTTGATATTATTTATTTGTTAACAAATTTATTTTATTTAAAAGTTAAATATTTCTTATTGAAATTTGAAATGTGAATGAACATTTTCTTTTTTCATTTTGAAATAAAAGTACAATTATTTTAGAAAAAATACAAATTTTAAATATCAAGTGTGAGTATTAAATGTGGTGTGTTTGGGTCCCTACATTACTCCCTCTTCTAAAAAAAAAGAAAATAAAAACATGTGTGTTGCTTGTGTGTGGCTTTGTGACACGCTATGTTTGCGCATATTCATAGTTAAGCCTTGTATACTTTGATTATTATTATTATAGCTAACCAGATCCTAGATCGTGGTTTTATCATACTATAATTATAATCAAAGTATTGTGTCAAAAAAAAATGTGTGTATGAAGTAATGTAGAGAATAGTATTAAGTCTATAAAATGAGTGTTAGAGATGTATATTTGTGTTTAATTTTTGTGGTGAGAAATGTGTGTGTGCCTAGTATCGTGTAGTGCCCTTTCCATGTATTACGATACGAAGTCTATTACTTATCGTAATAGTTACAGGGAATATTTTGATTCTTTGCACAAAATTAATTTGTTCTTTAAGAGGCAAGATCGCCAGTTTTAGTGCTTATTTTATATCATCTCCTGGCAAGATCGCCAATTATGGAGTCCAATTAATTAAATTATATTTTTGATATTATTTATGTATTTGTTAACAAATTTATTTTATTTAAAAGTTAAAATATTTTTTATTGAAATGTGAATGAAATTTTTGTTTTAATTTTGAAATAAAAGTACAATTATTTTAGATAAAATACAAATTTTAAATATCAAGTGTGAGTATTGAATGTGGTGTATTTGGCGATCCATGTCTCTGGCGATCTTTCTTCTTTCACTTTTTTAACCATTTTTGGAGTTCTTACGAAACTTTTGCGCACAGCTTTTTTTTGAAATTTTAAAGCTTCCAGTGTTCTTAAATCGCGCTACAGTACCATATACAAAAATTTGTTAACGCTTTTACGATCTCACTGGGCTTTGCACCTTTCAAATGTAATTCCACCACAAGCTCTCGTTTAGCGTCCATGCTTCTAAAAGTTTTTACCTGAAGATTTCTTTGCACAACTTGTGTATTATATACGTTGTTGATATAAAAAAAATAAAGCGAAAAAAACTGCAACCCTAGAGTTGATGTGTTTTGCACAGTACCTTTTTGTAAACAATTGAGCATTTTTTGTCGCCACGGTTTATATAAACAAAACTTTTTATTAGTTTTTATATAGTTATAATATGTTTTTAGTAATTATAGACATATTATTATAATTGATTGTTTCCTCATTAAAACTTGTAAAATGTGAGTTAGCTGGTTTCGGAGCGTGGTAATACATTTTCCGCCGATGTCATTGTAGAATGTTCCGTCCAACTATGCGATGTTAGTCGTGTTGATGAACGACTAAAATCTATTGATGCTGTCGATGTCCCAATGTTATTTATAATAGTACTTTGTGGGTTAATTTGAACTGAGTATCTAATCAATGTTCAGGGGCGTCGCAACAAAAATTTTCATGGGGGGACAACCAGTGAAAAATGTTTTTTCCATGCTCGTTAAATTTTTTGAAAGTTTTTTTCCAATTCCGAAAACCAGTATACAGAAAATTAGGTGATACGCCAGAAAACCATGAAGTGTTGGATTTTTCAACCATCAATGGGGGCTTTAATACACAAATGGCAGAGTACAAATTATAAAAACTTTTATTTTATTTTATTATCTTGTTATTTAGTTTGCACGTTTATGCTTTACTTGAATTCTGTTTAAAACTAACTACTAAAATTAATACGAACTTAAACCTAAGCCATCCGCACTCGCGCAATCTGCTGACACGGGTGGGTTCGCTGCTGCCACTATTGCTCCTTCACCATACAAATTTAAAAACTCGTGCTGAAAGAGGGTGCTGCACTCTGAATGTTCAAAAACTTTAATGTTTAATAAATGGACACGTTACCGAAAAAAACTTATTTTTATCAAATATCAAAAATCTACCGAAAATTAAAAAAAAAATGTGGGACTCCCTAATTCTCTCCACTACTGCTGCTGACCTCCGAGCATGATGGTCGCTCGGGCCCGACTTAACCCACCCTACCATGTGGACCATGGGGCAAATGGTTGTGGTCCACCCTAATCTGCGTATGTGGTTCTACATGGGACTAGCTTTAGTTTTTTATGCTGTTATATTATTAATCCTTTTAAAATAAAAAGAATACATTTTTTCTTTTCAAAGCATATTGTTATTCTGTTTATTTTTGTTTTTATTTAAATGTTTGTTTTGCTAATTTACAATAAAATATAATATGTTAGAATAATATAAATGTTCTTCACATGTTTTTAATTATATTTTTACCTTTTGTTTTAGCCATGGCATTTATTTGCAATTTATTGGAATGCAAATAACATTTTTAGTTTCTTTTCAATTGAAAGAACAAATATATTTTTGCAATCCGTATTAAACTAAGGTGTATCTAAAAATTTTACGAGTACAATTCTTTGCAACGCATTAATATAGCATATAACAATATATATCTTTATAACATACATATTATAACTTTTGATAATTAAATACAAACACGTGTTGTTTTGCAGCTCACGGTTTTCGGTTTCGAAAAATTCCGAATTAAAATCAATTTCGAAAAATTGGTCTGTTTCTGACGCAGTCAGAGAAGAAATATGGAGGCTTTCCTGAGAATAAGTTCTTGATAAGGTATCAGGAACAACTTTGAACCTTATTACGATTGCAGCAATCGTAATTTTAAAAAAGTCGCAATTACGATTACTGTAATCGTAAAGTCTTCGTTGAACGATTACAGTAATTTTAAATTCGTTTTTTTTGTATAAGGGTTACTGTAATCGTTGCAAAGGATTACTTTTATCCTAACTAATTTATATAGTGTATTTCAATGAGAAAATATAATTTTACAAATCAATGAATGTAAAAAGTCACATTGTATATTGTCCTCTTCTTCAGGGCGTCGATTTATTAACTATACAACATTGAAACAAGTTTTAACATGGTTACAAGTAATAATACAACAATAATAAAACATATAACATAAATTTTAACATAATTTGAGAGATGAAACTTTGAACATACATATGCATTTTAAATAGGAATATAATTGAGAGGAAAATGTAAGATATTGTAAGTTAGTGTAAAGCTAACAGATAGTTTGTGCTGATATTGTCGCAGTCCTCTTTTCTGTTCATCGTTCTGTTGATATTTTTTTGTATATGTAGGCTCTCCAGCGTCATTCTAATGTTGTAATTCTGTTCTCTGTCTATTATTGAATGTCCAGTGTTTTTGATGTGTTGTGCTAAGGCCGTTGTTTCTTTTTTTGTTTTTATGTCGTTTGCATGTTCGCCAATTCTAATAGCAAGCTTTCGCTTCGTAGTACCGATGTAAATTTTGTTGCACGGCTGATCTTTACCATTGCAGCTAATTTTGTATATGACATTTGATTGCTGTTTTTGTTCAATCGGTCTTTTTGTTTTTGTAAAAAGGTTAGTTAGCAGAACCAAAGGTTTTTAAAAGACAATGAAGTGGTAATTTCACTAGATGCAATTGCACTTTTCACCAATATTCCAATACATTTGGCTATTAAAATAATCATGAGTAAATGGCAAGACATAACAAAACACACAAACATTAACAAACGCTCATTTTTAAAAATACCGATATTCATTTACAATATTAGAAAGGTAGCTTCCTTCATTTTGGTAAGATGAATCGTAAGATTTTTCTAAAAAAAAAAATTAAGAAATGAATTGGTATTACAATGATTTTGTTTACATCATGTTAGTACCGTCAAAATCATAAAAATCTCCACTTAATTCCGGTTCTTCGCAATGACTGAAATCATTGTTATCTTCCTCCAATGTTGTTTCAATTTTACGAATGACTAAATTGAGTATGTCTTGTTCTGAAATATTTGGCAGCCTAACGTTTTAAACCACCGCATTTTCACATCAAGTGTAAGAACAGTCGCCACTATAGCATCACTTGCTTCCGGCATCAAAGTAAAAAACTTAACGAATCTGTCGCACAACTTACTTTCCAAAGCCACTGCCACTGACTGTCTCCTTGTGCCATCTTCTTAAGTTTGACACTTAATGAAACCAAAGATGGAATGAGACATCCAAAAAGCATATATTTTTCTCCCTGTAAGTAGTCGAGTGTTGAACTTGACACGTTTTGTCTTGTTTGATTTTGACAATTCGTGAAGAAACAAATAATGAACGAGGCACCATTTAGCATCGCTCCAACAATGCTAGTTAAATCATGCTTTTCCATAAACGATTCTCTCACCAAAATTGAAAACGAATACAACTTTCAAAATACGTACATGCTTAACCCTAAACCTTTGCAAATAATTCAAATGATTTATTTTTTTTTTTTTGGTAAGAACATCGCATAGTACATACGATTACTTTGTCTACGATTACTTAAAAAATTGTAATTAAAGAAAATTTAAATTTAAAATTACTGTAATCGTTTAACGAAGACTTTAAGATTACGATTACAGTAATCGTAATTGCGATTTTTTTAAAATTACGATTGCTGCAATCGTAATCTTAAAGTCGTCGTTGAACGATAACAGTAATCCTAATTTTAAAAATTTTGAAATTGCGATTAAAATAATCGTAATCCTATCCGCAATCAATTACTTACTTATATCCATCTATATAAGATCAAGAAAAATAGCATGAAAATGCCACTTAACCCTGGGATTTTTAGAAATTAGAAAAGAGCGTGATCTCGGGATCGGCATCACGCACTGTTAGTTATGAATTTAGCCTTACAACTACGAATGGGATACTTGAAGTCATAAGTATGGGATAGATTTTTTTAAGACAGGAACTAAATTAAAAAATTTTGCCGAATTCAGCAAAATAAAATTTTTAAAAATTTTAAACTTAGTGTTTCGATTTTTTTGCGTTCCCTTGGAACAATTTCAGATTTTGAAGTATGTATACAAATTTGTTCAAAGAAAAAATAAAGAAATATCTACTACAATAAAAAAAATCTTATCTACCAAAACAAAATGAATAGAACAGCCAGCGATTGTGATCGATAAACGCAATACCAAACAAAATCGCTAATATAAAAAAGCGTTTATCTATTGGAAATCGATAACCGCAATAGGGGCAATAATCTCGCATGTTTTTATATTAAACTACATATTTGCAATCAAAATTTTAAAACTAGCGAAGAACGTCACAACATGTGATACAATTTAAAACATACATTAATATTGCAATATGAAACAAAAAAATTGAAACTTTTTATTTTAAATTATGGATTAAAAAATCGTCAGAGGTTAAAAAACGTATTTGGATTTTGTTATCTTTCATTTTATTATATGGTTAAAAATAATTTATATTTTAGTATTAATAAGACACAGTCATATTTACAGTAATTCCCCTACTTTTAGTTAAGTAAAATAACATTTATGTGAATTAATTTTAGATACTTTTGTAATTTATTGTAATAAAATAATTGTACGTATTTTTAAGGTGTTTTATTTAAAAATCTAAAAATACAATAAATAATGACAACAAAATATAAAACTACTGGTATTTAATTTAATAGAAAAAAAAATTAAACAAACATTCTTGAAGTAAGTATATAATAATAAGTCTTGTTTCATGGATAACTTATGTTTCAAAATATTTATATATTGCTGTTACATATGTCATCACTTGCGTCCAATCTGGCCTTTCAATCTGGCACATGTCGTTGATATTCTAAAAGAAAAAGAAAAAACGGGTAAATATTTTATTACGACCTGGATAAAATAAATTAATATACGTATTGCACGTAAAAAGGAAAACTCCGGGAAATATATATTTTATAAAAACAATTTTTACTCTTCAAACATTTTATTTTGTTGAATATCCGATAGGATAAGAATTCGACGGCCACTTTTATAACCGGCTACAATCAAAACCATGAGATTAGTGCAGTCTGATTGGCTGCGCAAGAAACTTTTTTTTTTAAATTAAAGTATTACTCACAAAAATTGGACACCAAAGTTTTTGTTCCAATAAAAAGTTATTTCTAGTGGAATTTTGTATATTAAAAAATATGTTCAAAAGGCGAGCAAAAGTCGATGTTTAAATTAAGATGCCATAAATTTTAGCATATCGTCGCCCACTTGTACAACGGCCCTAATTGACATTTTTTTTTTAAATCCAGTTTATTACATATTCCTGAAGACCAACCTCAAATGCACCTTCACCCAAAAAATTGGAACGGTAACACAAAAAATACCAAGCTTATTAGGTGATATTAAAAAGCCCTAACTACATTCAACATTTTTTATATGTTAAAAGGCCCTAAATGCTTTTTCTTGCGAAGTAGTTTTCAAAATTTCTAGAGAATTTTGAATTCAAAATTTCCGTGTAATTACCAATTTTAAAATGTAACAATTAGTTCATATCTTATGTTGGAACGCGTATGTCGCCTTCGTTTTAATTTTTCGCAATGAGTGTTAAGGAAAATATTATGTGTGAGATCTATGCCTCTGATTCAATCCCGGAACAATTAAAACATGATCGGATTTTAAATATGAAAAAACGAATGCGAGGAGTTCAATACATAGGCGTTTCGATTGAAAATGGTTTGTGCCAAGGGGCCGAAAGACGGCTTGGACCACCTTATACATCAAAATATTGCGAGCAAAGACGTAACCGGTACTGTTTGCCTTTTAGGACAAATGTAAGGAAAGCCATCTTTGATGCATTTTGGAAAATGACATGAGAGCAAAAAAAGTTAAATGTAATAGGCCTTGTTGATCTGGTAAGCAGAAAACGAATTTCGTCCGAAAACTCAGCGCGTACTCAGTCTCTAGAATATTTCTTAAAACACAATTTCCAACGTTTGCAAGTATGTCGTCAAATGTTTTTATCAATATTATGTTTGAAAGAAAAGATTATTTACTAAAAATTACATCAATAAGTACAATATTTGCATATTTTCTTTAATTTTGTTGTAAATTAATTACACTTTTAGTTTTCAAAGTAACTGCAAAAAGCCCTAAATGCACTTTTGCGTACATAAAAATGATGTCAAAAAGCCCTAATTGAAATAAAATAAGTATCAATACAAAAAAACTAGCGTTTTCATTAAAAATAATTATGTTATTGTTTTTGTAACTAAACTGCATTTAAAAAAATTTCAATATTCTGCATTGTCGGTTTTTATACAGTTTTTTGTGTCTCCTGAACAAAATCAAAAATGTCAATTAGGGCCGTTGTACAAGTGAGCGACGATATGCTGTTATAGTTGAATTTGCAGTCAGATGACATTTTTATGTCCCTCGTGAGTCAGGTTACGGTCATTCCAGTCGAAACTCTTCGTTGACCCAAAAAACCGGTAGCAACCCATACTAAGGTCGGTATTCAACAATGCAACCCTTAATATTATATTTAGGCCTCTTCAAGCTCTATCATTTGACTTATATTTAGAGGTATAATATTATACAGTTTCAAATAAAACAACAAAATTGGCTAAAATTCGAGCATTTTCGGGCATCGGAACAGGCTTTGGCAAAGCAACCCTAGTTCGTTAGTTCCACCAAAATGGCTTACTATCTTTCCCTTATATCCCAACCTGTAGCCTTATACACTCGACTTTTCTACAGCGGGCTCTTGGGCTATTGTCATGTCAAGTTTTTAAATATTCCATCCTTAAAAATAAAACGTCACAGTGATAAATTTCTAAAAAAATCAGAAAGAATTAATCCAGCAGACATGTATGTAACACTCACGCAATATACCCCCGCATTGATCATGGGCCAAACAGCTGTGACAAATTTAATTTTTAACCTATTTATGTGTTTCTACTGATTTTGTGGTGATTCGACTTGCTCAAAGTTGTTTCAGCTTTTACTCTCTTGAGGCACAAGTTTACATTAGCGGCATCGTCCGTTTTTTTATTATTTTTGTTTAGAAGTAGCGCTTTATGCTTAAAAAATAAATTTGAAAAAAAAAAAATTTCGCTCGGACCTACTGTGAGCGTCAAAAGAAAGTAAACACCTTAATTACTCATATTAAAAGTTTAATTAAAATGAAGTTAGTAACACAAAATCAAAAATAAATATAAGGAATTCAAGAATTATTCAATTATAGCTGATTTCGATATAAACATTTAACAAAACTAATAAAACAAAAAAATAGATTCACTTTAATTAGAAAAAGACCAAATTTTATGCGTCAAAAAAAAGTAAACAGCAAACAAAAGAGAACAGAACTTTACTATAAAAAGTAAGCTTTTTAAATATTTTAATATTTGGTTTATTTTCCTTTGGCCTTAAGCACCTCGTTTGTCTCCTCGGTATCGACTCGACAAGTTTTTTTGTTACCTCTGGGCAAATTTCGATCCATTCTTCCCTTAGAGCCTTCCTTAAGCCTACCTTGCTTGAAAAAGCCCTTTGTCTGACTTTTCTGTCAATGGTGTTACCACAGATGCTCGATCGGGTTAGCTTCCGGGGATGATCAAGTCTCTTAGGAGTCTTGTAAAGTACACACCATTACAATTTTCGACGCATGCTTTGGATCGTTGTCCTGTTCGAAGATCCAGTTTCAAGCCAAGCCTAATTTCTCGACGCTAGGGTCAACATTGTCCTTCAGAATGGCTAAGTAATCCATTTAGTTCATGGTACAGTCAATAACAACAAGATTACCAACACCTGTTGCCGCCATAAAGCCCCAAATCATAACTGAGCCTCCACCGTGTTTGACAGTGTTGGTAACACACTTTTCTATGAAGGCTTCATTCTAAGCACGCCATATTTTTGGGGGCCTCTTTACTCCGAAAATTTCGAATTTGTTCTCATCTGTAGATAGAGCCTTATTTTTGTACTTTTTAGCAACATCCATACGTTTACTCTGATTTACTTTGGATATGTATGGCTTCTTGCGTGGTATCCTTCCATGTATGCAATTTTTGTGAATCGTTCTCCTGACTGTACTCGCACTTACTGGATTGCCTGATGTGTGCGTTATGTTCTCTGATAATTAAACTGCACTTGAGGCTCGATATGCCTTTACTTCTCTTACTACAGCTCTAACTTTAGTAAAACTAAGCCACTTTGGGCATCCAGATCTCGGTAAATCTTCAACCTGATGCTGCTGAGTTCCTTCCCAAGATTTCACTAATTTCACGCAAGGATTTGACTTTTTTTTTTAAATCTAATATAATTTTCCGAGTATCAGCCGATGTTTGCTTTCCTATAGTGAGATTATCTTCCTTTATACCTTTTTAGTTATTATGAACTAACATTACCCTGTGCGCATCGCTGCACCTCAACCGTGGTGTATATTCGATGTGCAGTCTGCGTGAAAATTCTATTTAAAAAATACTTTTGTATGAGGACCACCCTTAGTATGCATCCAAATTAAAATTTTTACAACCTAAGCAGTGCCTCTTAATATAAAAACCACGTGGTGTAAATTCCATGAGAATCGATTAAGCGGTCTTCGAGAAAATGATATTTAAAAATATTTTTGTGTGAGGACCACCCTAAATAAAAGTTTTGTAGCCTAAGCTATGCCTATTAACATAAGAGCTACGTGGTATAAGTTCGGTGTGAATCGACTAACCTGTCTTCGTGAAAATGATATTTGAAAATATTTTTGTATGAGGGTCACCCTAAGTATGCACCTTAAATACAATTTCAACGTTTTTATCTGTGCCTCTTAATATAAAAGCCATGTGGCGTAAGTTCAATGAGAATCGATTTAGCGGTCTTCGAGAAAATGATATTTAAAAATATTTTTGTGTGATGGCCACCCTACATATGCACCCTAAATAAAAGTTTTGTAGCCTAAGCTATGCTTCTTAACATAAAAAAAAACGTGGTGTAAATTCGGTGTGAACCGATTAACCTGTCTTCGTGAAAATTATATCTAAAAATATATTTGTATGAGGGCCACCCTAAGTATGCACCCTTAATAACATTTTTATATTCTTATCTGTGCTCCTTATTATATAAGCCATACTGTGTAAGTTTCATGAGAATCGATTCCCCTGTCTTTGAGAAATCGCTATTTTTAAAATATTTGTGTATGAGGGCCACCCTAAATATGCACCCTAAATAAAAGTTTCATCGTCTTAGCTATGCGTCTTAATATAACAGACAGGTGGTGTAAATTCCATGTGAACAGATTAAGTGGTCTTTGTAAAATGCTATTTTAAAAATAATTGAGTATGAGGGTCACCCTAAATTAAAGTTTTATAGCCACCACGCCCCTGGTGTCTAGTCCCGTTCATATTTTGTGAAGTGCTTAACATAGGCTATGTGCATCCTGACCCCGAATTTTAAGACTCTTGCTATCATATGAACCAAGATATAGCGAGTTAAAGGTTTTTATTGCATGTAAAGTGCCACGCCCCTTGCTTTTATCAAAAAAAATATAGCCCATGTTACTCAGGAATAGTGTAGCTTTCTATTAGTAGAAAAATTTTTGGAATCGGTTCCGTAGTTCCAGAGATTACCCTGAACATACAAACAAACAAACCTTACCTCTTTATATAATAGTATAGATATAGATAAGTACAAATCAACTTAAAATTATTTTTAGTGAAGTAAAACATTTGATCAGTACAAATTTTTCACAAAAAACTTAAGTTTCTTCCCCGTAATATAAAAAATCTAAGTAAGTACATATTGCAACTGTTTACTTTTTTTTTTGACGCGTAAAATCTGATGCTTTTTCACATTCGAGAGATTTGAGCAATGTTTGATTTCATGTTTTATGGTATAGTGGTAAACACCACCACGAAAACGCAACTCTAAATATTAGCCAAAACTTGATAATAACGTATATTGTAAATGACAACCTTAAAATTTCAAACTTACCAGAGTAGTTGGAATTCCGACTGATTCAGCTGCTGCAAATGCCAGTGAAAAATTTCTTCGTTTATTTGCTGGGCTTAGTGTATCATATGGAATACGATCTGGTAAATAGGAATGTAAAATTGCACAGAATGCTAAACCATCATTCCATGAAGAACTAAAGTTAGTGATGTCTATATTACGATAGCCAACAGTTTTATTTTGACACCATTTCAATAGGGCATTACGTTTGGAACCACCATTTTTGGCCAGCATATTTAAGGGATCCTTCCGTTCACCTGAACAAAATTGTGTTTTTTTTTTAATCGGAAGCAAACAAAATTTACAACATTAAGTTTAACTAAACATACCACTAACTAATGGTTTTGAGACGTTATTAATACTACTAAAATGCATATTGGAGACAATTGATTGTTGTTGCTGTTGTTCCCTTAAAGGTCCTTTCGATGTTACTGTGCCAACTGGAATCCGCACCTTTTGAAATTAAATAAAAAATATAGAGTAAATTCAGTTTGAAAAAAAAAAAAAAAAATCAATACGACATACATTATCAGTCCACTCATTTGCAATGTTAGATGTCACTGGTAAAATATTTGGTGATATGGCATCAGGCGTGCCGCTATTTAAGCTTGATGATGAGCTATAATGTGATTCAGTTTCCTCGGGCTTGGACTAAAAAATAACAACACAAATAAATGAGTGCAGTTTAGTAAATTGAAATATTTTTGCACGAGATTATTTACTTAAGATCTTTATTCTTCCCTATATTTCGAGGAACCTCATCATTAGATGAATAAGATTAAAAATTTCTATCCTTCATTACTAACCTCAGAGTTTATACTTTAGATTAAAATAAAATACTTTTAACAATTTTTTTTTTTTTTTATTTCTATTGGCTTTTGTTGGATGACCCAAAATATTGATCTTGTTGAATGACCTCATACTAGATAACTTATTATTGGTCAGTATTAACGATAGGTACTCCTAGCTATTTTAAAATGCGCCAATCTCGCCAACTTTATCTTAGTGGTTATTTTGCACTCTCCATTTGTAAACAAACATTTTCCTTATTTTAACGAGTTGCAATGGTTTCGAATAAGCAATATGAAGAGAATATGGTGGTTGTAGTCACGAAATTGCCTCAGAACGCTTCTTTTTTATTTTTTTTAAGATAAATTTTGCGATGCTACATAACCTCAAATATAAGTCAAAGAAGCGTTTTTTCCACTTTAAGTTCGGATATCTCAAAAATCTGACGTGATAGATCTATTCTGAGCCCCGATTCGGATTCAGCTCACAAAAATTCTTCGGAAACACTAAAGCTTGTTCGTGGTATAAAAATTACTATTATTTGTATACCTGTGTTATCGTAACATTTTCCGTTTTCGAAGACGTTTTCTAGTCCTTTTCCCCCAAGAAATGTACTATATGTTTACAATCGATAGTTTAAATATTGGGATGCAGATGAGGTTCCCCCAAACCCATATACTTTTACAAACCAAACATTGTTCCCATACAAAAAATGTATGCTAATATTTAAAGCTTTTGTATTGGTCATTGGGCCAAAACACGCCATCCTTTCACTCAAAATATATATATGAGTTAACGGAGAAAAACTGAGTCTGATCGTTCAACCGAGTGATGAATATCATCAGTCACTCAACAGTTGCTGGATTTCGCTCAGACAGAGTTGGTAGCATTAGTTATGGGCCAACAGAAAAAGAAATTTTTGAAAATAATTGAACTTTGGCAAAACCAAATCAGAATATCTCGTATTTGAAAACATTTGCTGTTGATTATGTCACTATTGGACGCTTCAGACTCATCCTGTCGTACGTTTAACTTGGTGCACATGTTACAATTTTGGTGCCTTTATGATAATATTCTGTAGCGGATGTTTATGTTATTTTTAATATCTTAAATTTAACATACAATGTCACGGAAAGCTCCAAAATGAATAGTTATAGGTTTATTTTAAACAATCATATATCATAAACAGATATCAGCTATTATTCAAAACAATGTTTCTATTTTGCATCAAAAATTATGTCAGGAATGTCTGGTTTTCGTTCTGACCCTCGCATGTATAAATTAATATTTTACAGAAATTAATAATAGTTTTCGTAAGTTGCCCTCTCATATTTTTACTTGAGTGAAAAGTGAATTACTCAATTTTTTAATTAATTATTAATTAAAGGATTTATGCAAATAAATAGATTAGTTTTTATATACATACATTAGGGTGATTCAAATTTTTTATTTTTTGTTTTTTTTAAGGTGCTGTTGCTTAAAAAGTAAGTTTATGATATGAAGAAAAAGCTCACGAAAATTCAGCTCTGTAACTCAATTTTATAAGGTGGCGCCGGAGCCTGTTAGTTTTACATGTAAATTGTATGGAAAAATTATTTTTTTCAAAAAAGGTGTCTAAATGAATAGGTGATTAGTGCTGTTGAGCTGAAAAGGGTCGTTTTTCGATGTAATTTTTTACGCTGAATCCGAATCTGGCCTCAGAATTGACCCATCATGTCGGAATCCTGAAATATTTGAGGCTAAGTACCTAAAACATGATGTTTTTTGTCTACTTTCGAGGCCATGTATAGGATTCAAAGAAAGTTGACCAGCTTATTTTTAACAATAGCATCATTTAGTACCATCCTTGCCCTTTAAAATGAGCTTTCAAGTGGTGATCTGTGAAGTTTCCTTGTAAAGTTATAGCTATTTTAAAGTGACATGAATTGGATCCCCTACAATGGGTTGCAACCCAACAATATTAACCAACGGGTTTCAAATTCATGTCACCTTGAAATAGCTGCAACTTTGCAAGGAAGCATCAGAGATCACCACTTTAAAGCTCATTTTAAAGGGCAAGGATGGTACTAAATGATGCTATTGTTAAAAATATGCTGATCAACTTTCTTTGAATCCTATACATGGCCTCGAAAGTAGACAAAAAACATAATGTTTCAGGTACTTAGCCTCAAATATTTCAGGATTCCGACATGATGGGTCAATTCTGAGGCCAGATTCGGATTCAGCGTAAAAAATTACATCGAAAAACGACCCTTTTCAGCTCAACAGCACTAATCACCTATTCATTTAGACACCTTTTTTGAAAAAAATAATTTTTCCATACAATTTACATGTAAAACTAACAGGCTCCGGCGCCACCTTATAAAATTGAGTTACAGAGCTGAATTTTCGTGAGCTTTTTCTTCATATCATAAACTTACTTTTTAAGCAACAGCACCTTAAAAAAAAACAAAAAATAAAAAATTTGAATCACCCTAACATACATACATCCGATGCCAACTTACTTGTTTATTATTTTCGATTGTTTCAATCAGACTCTTTACCGACAATCGTGAATCTTGTTTGTTTAAGCAACTTATTTTATTCCGTCGTGATGCCATCTCTAGTTGTACAGTTGATAACACCGATTGTTGAGTTTCATTTTGTTGCATTTCTAATAGCAATTGTTGAAGGAAGCCGTAAGCAAGATGAAAAATAAAATTAATAAAAAAGAAATGATGATGTCTGGAATAACAAGCTCTTACGTTGTTTATTTAATTTTTCAATTTGTTGTTCAAGTAAACGAATTTTTTCCTTTTGTGTTTTATTATCCAAAACTAATTGTTCACGTGCACTTAATGCTTCAGTCTTAAAATCGTTGGCAACACGTACAGTCATCAACAGATCCGATTGGAATTGTTGCCATTCCTCAGCCTAGAGTAATAAAAATCATTTAAGAGAAAAGTAATACTGCATATTTTTTTTCTAATATTTAAATAATGGGACAAAATAAACCTCTTGTTTTCGCAGTTTAATTTCTCCTTCCAACTGTTCTTCCTTTTCATTTAATTTGCGCTCGACATCACCCAAATGTTTTTGTGTTTCTGTTAGCAAATTTTGAAGTTGCGCCTTATCCTCTATATGACATTTACATTGCACCTTTTAAAATAGAAAAAAAAAAAACAGAGTGATAATACACATCTACTACGAAATTTATTGAGGAAAAATCGTGGTGAGGCAATGTAATTAAAAAATTATAAGCAAAGGCCACACTTACTTGCATTTCAGATATACTATCTAGTAGTTGCTGATAGTCCAGGTTTAACTTTTCTTTTTCTTGTTGCAAAGTCTCATAGCGATACTCTAAGCGGGAGAGTGCACATTTAGCATTATTCTTAGCTACTTTGCATTCTTCAGTGACGGCAGATAATTGATCTTTGACCTTAGCAACTTCTGCTTGGCTTCGGGAGCATTGATCCTGTAGCGCGGCAACACGTTCTTCTAAAACATCTTTCTCTTTGCGTGCTGCATCTAAAACTTCAGACAAATCGGTTTTTTCACCACGCGCTAAATCCTGCTCGAGCTCTTCAATTTTGGCGCGCGCATTATCAAGCAGCGTCGTCAGTCGGTTGATTTCAATTGTCTTTTGTGATGATTCTTCTTTGGTCTGCAATAGTTCGGATTCCAATTGCTTGCGCTCTGCATTACCTAACATGACATTGTAAATATAAAGAAAGGCATTATTGGAAACCAATACGACGCTATTATTAAAAGTTAATAAAAAAGAACACTACAGTACAATTGATTAACAATACTAGATTTAGTTATATAAGACGTTTTAAGCTCACTAATATTTGTAAAAACTAATTTTCGTGCGCATTGCAAGGCAAAAATTTTACAAGCCTTATTTTTAAGAGGAAAAAACCGGCAAATTACTAAATTCGGCGTTAATGCTTTTACGTTAACCCAGAGATTTCACTTTCACACATTTCTGCGTATTTGCAATCTATTTCAAATATCCTTTTTTAACCCATATATATTCAGAATAATTTTTTTTAAAAAAGTTCTAATGAGGTGGTAAATTGGGTGAAAAAAATGGCGGAAAATAAGTTTGAGGTCGATCGGAAAAAATTTTAGCCAAAATTTTTTTTGAATTTATTCAGCGCTTGACCTAATCGAAAAATGTTATGTCTTCAAGATTTTGAATTTTTTAGCGCTTGGCCTACTCAAAACATTTACATCTTCCAAAATAAAAATTGTCAAATAGTTGCCCTGGGAAGTGGCCATTGATTCGTATACATATATAGCTAACCTGAACAATCTGGATATATAATTTTTATTGAGAATAACTTTGGTCCTTTTGAATCTATTCTGCGTAGGTTTTGTCCACATTTGATTAATTTTAATATTTTTAATTAATTTCCAAAAAAATATCCAAAACAATTGTTTTTTTAAACTCCCAATTAATTCTAAAAAGTGGGCGTGGCACGAGAAAGGAAATATTTAAAGAAAAGCCAATAGATTAAACTTAATTATAAAAAATATAAACCTTCGAATTTTTTGTTATTTTATAATGAAAAAAATGTTCAAACATGAGCAATTTTCGTGATTCGTTAATGAATTAAAGGTACGAACGGGTTAATGGAAAAAAAGTTTTCGGAATTATGATGGTTAAGCTATAATTGAAAACATATAAAACATTTGGAAAGTTCAAAACATATAAATTTTTATATCAAAAACAAGTCTCCAACAATTTCACTCTATCAAATAATTGTTTTTAAATTAAAGATAGGCCGATGATAGCCATTGTAGCTAGTGCCTTCTTTAGTTAGTAATATCATTATTTATAATAATATTTCTTGTAAATAAATAAATTAAAGATAGCTGTTAAATGACAAAATAGAAATGTACTTAATTTTTTTTTCCCCCATTGAATATTATCAATATTAAGTTTACCTGTAAGGAAACTAACTTGCCTGCCACTGTAGCACTATGCTATTATGAAAAATTTGTAGGTGAAAGATGGGGGATATCACCTCCATGTGCATCAGTGGTGTTCTCACGACTATACCGACTGACCCCTTGGAGGTACTCTTTCATCTCATTAATTTCGACCTATTAGGTAAAGTTTTGGCTGATCCGAGGGAAAAACTGGACACCCAACTATCCTTCATAGTTTGAGTTCTGTACCCTCCAACTTGGACTATACTGTTTCAGTAATCTCATTTACGAAGGATAACATAGCCCACATTATATCTAGGGATGACAGGAAGGGAGGACTCCCGGGGAGAATGGGCTTTTAATTTTAATTTCTACACGCATGGCTTCAAACTAAATAATCAAGTGGGTTATGGTATTTACTTTATGGATTTAGGATTTAGATTTGTTCAGGCAGATGTTATAGCTGTAGAAGAGTTAGCATTCTGGCTGAGGATAAATGTCGTATCCAAAAAGGCCATAAACATTTATTCAGATAGTCAGGCTGCTAATAAATCTCTAGAATCAGTCTTCCTAAAATTACTAGTGACCCAAAAAAGTCGCGCGTTTCTGAATGAGATGGCTCAGCATCTTAACATTCACCTCATCTGGGTGCCAGATCATAGGAACATTGATGGCAATTGCAAACCTGATGGACTTGCTTTGCTTCTGTCCCGCACTTGCTAGAAAACGACACAAAACTCTTGGTTCGTTTTTATTTGATGACTTGGATTACGTAAAACATGTTAGTATAGGTCTGTTACTTAGTTTTGTTACGAAATCTGGTTGGTTCAATGAGAGGGTGTAGTTATAAATATGCCCTGTGGTATCACATTTTTTTTTTTTTTTTTTTTAAAAAGCTAACACTTTTAGGGGATAACCCTTTGACACGTGGTGTGTTAGCTTCAAAAGGAGAGATATAGAGATGTCGTTTACTATAAGCTTTGATATTAAATGGATTTCGACGAGGTTCCTTTCCACTTCTTCAACCTGTTTCAATATTTTTCGATAATTTTGAACCTCCTTTCAACATTCTAAATATTTTATTGACTTTATCAACATTTTTCAACCTCTTTTAATTTTTACAATATTTTTTATATTTTTTTCGACTTTTTCCACCTCTTTCAATTTTTTTCGACTTATTCAAACTCATTTATCTTTTTTCGAGATTTTTTTCCTCTTTCAACTTTTTCAACATTTTTCAAGCTCTTTCAACTTTTTTCATCTTCTTTCGACTCTTTCAGCCTTTTTCACCTGTTTCAAAATTTGTTCAACCTCTTTCGAGATTTTAAGCTTCTTTCAAATATTTTTAACATTTTCCATATTTTTCGACTTTTCTAAATTTTTTTCTTTTAAATTTTTTCAACATTTTCCATGTTTTTCGGACTCTTTCAGCCTTCAAAATTTTTTAATCTTTTCCATGTTTTCCGACTTTTCCAAAATTGTTCGCCTTTGTCAACCCATTTCAACATTTTTCATACTTTTTTAACCTCTTTTGACGTTTTTCAACGTTTTCCATATTTTATCAACCTCTTGAAAATTTTTAAATATTTTAAAATATTTCCATATTTTTTCGATTTTTTCAATCTCAAAACGAAAAACCGAATTATGATCAGTCTAAATACTGAAGTACCAAGCGCACACTTCTAATGTCGCTTAGCCACATTTTCTACATCACTCAAAGTACTGATAACAATTTTTTTCTAGCTTATACGGGCCAGACTATGCTTCTTTTATAGATTTTGGGACGTTGAATTCAATCTGGCACCCGTTTTTCTTTTAAACTCAACGTCATGGGGCAAAAATGTTACCAAATTTAAGTTCAGTCATCTTAAATTTATAAGAAAGACCACTTAAAGTAGTCACCATAAGGTCTAATTTTTAATAAATTTTTCTAAAAACTATTTACCTGCATCGAGTGTTGAATCAAGAAGGGAAATACGTTCCCGAAAACGCGTATTTTCTTGGCTAGCTGTTTCTATAGACTGTCGGAGTTCGAGTAATTCCAAATTAAGCTCTTCTTGCTTTAGCAGCACAGCCTCACGTTCTTCTTGCGAAGTCTTTGTTAGATCAAGTAATTTCTTTTCACGCTCTGATGATCCTACTTCTGCCTGCTTAGCATCACGCAATAGCAAATCCTGCAAATTTGTTATCTGTGTTCGTGTGTCATTAAGTTTTTCTGTTTGTCGACATAGCGACTGAAATAGAACATCCTTTTCCTCGGCTAACCGTTCGTTTTCCGTTTGGGTTTCGCTTAATTGTGTCTGCAAATCGGCAAGTTCTTGTAATGTTGCCTGAAGTTCTTCATTTGTTGAATAATGCGTTTCCTCCATTTGTATAATTTTATCCTGTAAACAAGCTACAGAAATTTCACTAGATGATGAGTTCTTATCCCAATCAGGTGTAATACATGGGGTGCCATCATGTTCCGTGGTCTGTAAAATATATATCTTTAAATATTTATAAAAAAAAATATTAAAATTACAAAATTGTTTATCCGAGGTTTCTCACTTACACTTGGTAACGCTATTGAAGCTGGCGCTGAACTGTGCAAGCGTTGCGAATCTTGGATTATCTGATGTTTTTCTGTATCGGAAAGGGGTGAGTTAACAACATCTCGCAGTCGATTACGTAAAGATTCGTTTTCATGTTTTAAATTTGTTACTTCCAGATTGCTTTTGTCTTGAAGGGCCTGATATTTGAGGTAAGAAATAATAATAATAAAAAATACAAACGGAAAAATCAACAATTACTACAAGACAAATTTATAATAAATACATTGGTATCTACGATTTCTAATGTTCAGTTTTCAGTTAGTTGTCGTCTTCAATTTTGATAGATTGTGGCTTTTTAATCGGCAATAGGTAAGTAAAGAATCAATATATGGATAATAATGTTTTTATTGTGTTCAGTTGCGGTTTTACGTTTGAATTCATATTACAAAAAACTTGATTTCATATCGATTGATTCAAATTTCATAGAAGCAGGTATTATGATAAAGCGTGGGGGAGGCATAAAAAATGCTAACAAAATTACGCATTTAATAATCATTTGAATTTTGTTAGAAAATTTTACAACAAGCTACATTTCGAAGAAACCAAGTAACTATGTATAGGATTTAAATGTTTTTCAATTTATAGTAGTACGAGGTAGCGTTGCATTTTTCACGGTCATTTTCTCCAGCATAATTTTTTTTTTTTTTTGCAATGATTGCTTAAATATGGCTATGATATCGTGGTGGAGTTGATTGTAAGAGGCTAACTGTGCCATAAGTAGCAAATACATTAAGAGGAGATAAAACCACATCTATTTTATGCCCGAAAAATGTTCATTAACCTCTCCATTTTCGAAAAAATACGGTTTTTCTTAAAAGTTTTAAATTTGCATTAAAGCGCATTTTTCGTCTAAATTAGCTATTTTTGTTCAAAATTACAATGTTTATTGAAAATTTTAAGACGGTGAAAGGTGGGTCAAATCTTATCGTATGGAGATTTTTCGGACATGAAATCGATTTGCTTTTATCTCCTCTACAACTTGGTCTAAAGAGATTTTTCTACTTGTGGCTTACGTTTCGAGTTATTGAGCGAACATTTTTTTGTTGGCCTCTCACAAACAGCTCAACTACGATTCGGGCGACTGACGCTTATTTCGATTACACAGGACCACAAAAAAAAAAAGTCTTGTAGTTGAAAGTTGAGGTACCATACGCTATGTATTTTGGTGTGCTAAAAACAAATCCGGGGTCAGAATTTTCCCATTACTCTTAGATTTCGAAATAACCTCAAAGTCGCACTATTAAAATACGTTAAAAAGAAAGTCCCTCGAAAAAAAAAGAATCAAAATTCAGAAGGTAGACCTTACTTATATTACGTATTTAGATGTGCTTAAATAATAACTTACAATAAAAATGAGTTTTAGTTGCCCACTTTTACCCCAGCACACCCAAAAGGTCAAAAACTCATTTCTTATAAAAATTCAAAATTAATGCATATCCCGCAGGTATTTTGGTGCACTAAAACTGTTAATATCGATAAAAAAAACTAATTTCTACTCCCTAATCACCCTCCAAACCCACCCCAGTACCCTATTACACCTTCCCATAGGTTTTATAGACATTCTGAGTTTTTGTGCACAAAATTAAATGGGGGTGCTGGGGGAAAAGTGGGCAACTAAAACTCATTTTTACTGTAGAATATTATTTTAGCACATCTAAATACGTAATCTAAGTAAGGTCTACCTTCTGGATTTTGATTATTTTTTTTTTAAGGGACTTTCCTTTCACGTATTTTTCAAGTGCGATTTTGAGATTATGTCGAAATCTAAGAGTGATGGGTAAATTTTAACCCCAGATTCGTTTTGAGCACACCAACTTTCAACTACTTACAAGACTTTTTTGTGGTCTTGTGTTATCAGCCATATGTAAATTATAAATTGGAAACAAAATTAAGCGGGAGGAAATGACTATGAAAAATCCTATGCTACCTGCCGAACTATAGGTAACAAAAGCATTGAAAAGTATTCGTATCAAACAAGATTCGATACAGATTTTTTGAATTTCCGATCAATTAAAAAGTTTTAGTTTTACATTTTGAAAAAAAAAATTAAGATTTCAGCAGTCAAAAATCACAATTTTATAACTTGACCAGTTATTATGCAGTTTTTACTTACCTGCATTCTGTACAGCTCATTTTTAAGTTTTCCAACTTCATTCTGATATGGTATCAGTTCAGAGATTCTAGCCTCTAACATAAGATTTTCACGACCAAGGCGTTCTAGCTGCGACTGTAGTTCCTGCATTTTATTTGTAGCCTAAAAAATCAAATTGTTTTTATAATTTTTCTATATTATGATCATATTTATGTGTGGGACAAAACGCGTCTAGCGGATAAGTGCTCTGTCAAAATTTGTTCTAAAATAAACTTACAGAAAAATTTCACGAAACGTTAGGCCCCAATGGAGCGAAAATTTCAAAAACTTAAACTATCATTTGAGCAAAAAAAAAAGGCGCCTGACGCGTTTTGTCCCATATGCATGTACCTGTTGTACTTGTTGGTGTTGCTCAGCACTGTAATTGTAGTTAACAGCAGCAGCTGAATTCATTTTGTACAAATCATTGCCAACTGTTGCATTGACACCAGGATTAATTTGCATTTGCTGCATGGACGATGTGTGATGGTGGCTATGATAGTTGTTATTAGCTGTTGCTGCTATATTTGAACCCGCGGAATTTATGCTTCCCGGTGCAACACCAACTGTAGTCATTACATTTGCATTTGATATTTCAGTGTTAAATTGTTGCTGTTGCTGCTGCTGTTCGTTAACTGTTGCTGCTAGTTGCTGTGGTAGCTGCTTTGGTTGCTTTTGACGTTTCGTTACCACTTTGGTTTTCGACTTCAAGGGTAATGTATTTGAATTAAGATTACTTTGTGTAGCGATATTAGGGGGTGGTGTGATGCTTCGAAAGTTGCTTCCCGCTGTAGGAGGTATAGTCAGGGATGTTGCTGTCGTTGGCTCATTACCAACATCTACACCACGTTCGGCAGCAACAAATTGTGTTGTGCTTTGTATATTTTGGTTGTGTGCTTCATCAATGCTGGGGTAAAATTTGGTTTTTAATGCTGTTGTTGTTGAGGCGCTGGTGCTTGTCGATGATGGCACCACGGCGTGTTGATTATCAGCTGAATTTAGCGATGTTGTCGAACGCGATTTAGCTGAATTTTTATTTTGGTTGCTGGAATGTTTCGAAGAATTCGAAGATGAGGAAGGAGAGCCTTGTCCTCTGCGAAATAATGATTTCAGTTTAATCATTTTAATGTGATAATACTATTTTTCACCCAAATTGAAATTTTCTTATTTAACGCAAATTAAATTGAAACAGTTTTATTGTACAGGACAGCATTAGATAAGGCACGCTCTAGATTTTATTTTTGTCGTTTAAGGCACTTTAGTTTTGTATTTAGTCTTTGATTTAGCAGTAAGTTTTCTTATGCATTCATTAAAATTACAAATATGTTGTGTTGTATGTTTTTCATTTAAGTTAAGAAGTTTATTGAAAATAATTATTTCAATAGTTCATTGTTCGATATTCGTTGATTTTGGTTTTCGTTTGGTTTTTCGTATAATTTGATTCTAATATTGTACAATATGAACAAAGTAGCCTGAATAAATAGATATTATAGATATAGAAAAGTATATACACATATTCTTTATCAGAGTCACAACCTGAGTCGATTAAGCTATGTGCGCTTGCCTTTTATAGAAATAAAGATTGAGGAGAAAAACATGTGAAATAACTTGGTACACGGGCTACACCTACAATTATAGTTCGTGAGCAAAATTAGTTCACGGACACGCCTATCGCTTTTACAAATAAAACATTACAAACGCTATGCTCAATGAGTTATTTATGATATTGCACCTGATTTTCACACGAATAGTACGAATTATTTAAAAACTGAACAAAAACTGAGCGAATTTTAATAAGAGGGCATGGCACCTCCCATACAAGCAACAACTTTTCAACACTAACTAGGTCTAGTTTTTAAGATGTACATATGTACAAGAAGGGAAAAACGAAAGGGTGGTGTACAGAATTTTCCGTACCCGCAAATTCTCTTTTTAGTTCTGTTCGTTAGCTTATATTATGCTTTGACTCTACGTTTGTTGTGGTGGATCGACGCAGTAACTGCTTTGATATTCGCAAGCTGAAAGAAATTCTAGTTTTCGTGTGTAAACGCAAAACAAATTCACAAAAGGGAATGGACAAGAATTTCTTTCATCGAATTTCCTCGTGTAAACCTTGACTTAGGGATTAAATAAGTCAAGGCTCCCCATTTTGACCAAATTTACGGATTTATGGTTGAGACACAAAGTTTTGGTGCAAGATTCCAAAGGTCACAAGTTGACTACAAAATTGAAATCTAATCTTTTTTATATCGTTTGTCGATTGTAAATAAAATCATTTGCTTCTTTTGTTTATGTGCAATTCTTATTGCTCTAAAAAAGGGATTCTCTTTAATTTATCCACTCTCTATTTTGTTCCCAATTTTGTTTCACACATTTTAACTAATAGTTCGCGGGAATTAAGTGTATGAACTAAGTTTTTGCAATGTATCTCTTCTCATGATGTCGTGCTGCTTGATTTCCCAAGTTTCGCTTTTCATAGTCTGCTCAAAGCCGACGTGTTTTTATTATTGCACAGTTTGTTGTTACTATTGCTCATTACATATATATTTTCAGTCAGTATTGCGTTAGCTTTTGATATCTTAGATGAAGAAATACATATGTTCGTATAGAAATCGTGTATTAATTCGAAGAAAGAATTATATTAAAAGGTATGTTTTTTATCTGAAATACTTTTTTGAATTTTTAAAAAAATCTTTTAAAAAACTTTGAACTACTAACTACTACGATTTTTTGACAAAAATTGTCCTTTAAGTAGCTTTCATTATGAAAATTTATGTTTAAAATAAATATTTAAAAGCAGAAAAAATATTTAGCAACGCATTTTTGAAAAAATGTCTTGGAATAGCATTGAGAAACTATGATTAGAAGCAGTATTTAGAAAAATTGTTTAAGGTAAATGCTTAAAAGTACACCCAATTCTGTTTTTACACGGTTTTGATATAACATGGTCTAGAAAAAAAAAATTAACTTCCTTCGATTTAACACGATTAAAAAAAATCGATTTGATTGAAAATTTAAAAAAAAATATTTTTACATTGTACAAGTTTCCTAAAAAAATACACTTTTATAGAAATATTGTGCCGTATTAAGCGAAAAGGGCGTATTTCAAAAAAATACATTTCGAGATAATTGATGTTTTGTTTATGTCAATTTGTTGAAATACCTGTAAAATTGAAATCGAGGAAATTTTCTTAGTAGATTTTTTTATATTATTGAACTGAGATACCAGCATTTGAAGTATTTCATTAGACGCGTAATTTCTTAAGCTATCCGATGACATAATAATCTCGGTTTTTTTTTTTTTTTTTTTTTTTGCTGTTTCAATTAAAACACTTTAGTTAGAATCAGGGTTGCCTAGTTTAAAATAAGGAATTCCCGGCCTTCCCAAAATAAAATAGTTTTTCCTTTATATGATGAAAATTTAAATTTTATATGGGAAAAAGTAAAATTTTTTCAGGTCACCGAACGATCTCTTCGACAGCCAAATTCGATCGTTTTGTTTGTTGATAGCTTGCTTAATCGTGAAAATTTTCACAGAGAAGGCAATGCACCTACTACAAGCTCTTAACTCCTTCACTCATTCCAGATACCGCTTATTCTGCTTATCAGTGAGATCATGCACTTTTTGCATCTTGTATGGCTTCAATTGAAGCCATTCAGTATGCGCCGAATGCTGGAATCCGAAACTTCTTGCACTTTTGACATTTTTCGTGCGCTCTGCCGAACTTTGCGTCGAATTCTTTTCTTCACTTTCTGAGCCATTGCGGGTCCAGTAACAACTTTTTTCGTAGGTAGGTAGGCAAACAATTTGTTTTTTTTTTAAGTGCCCAAGCTCACGAACAATAGTCGGTTGCGATTTGCGAGTCAAATAAAGCCCAATCACACTATTGCGTTTGAGTTCCATTGTCAATAAATTGACTATTGAACTATCATCTGTCAAATTTTGAGCGCGCTGAAATTAAGAGTGAGTATTTACGAAGCGCTTTCTTTTCGATAGGGAATGTTTAGAGTAATTACTTAAAAACTTTCTAAGACTATGTTACTACATATTATCCCAACGTTCTATTTCTGTGAATAACAATGCGTAAAATTTTCATATGCAGACTTTTACACCCTAACGCTTCATGGGAGTAAACCTGCAGATATACCTGAGGTAAAGTTGGAAAAAATTTGACATTTTTCCATAAATACGAGTAATTATAAAATTAATCGTTACAAATACACATACAAGTATGCGCGCACTATAATAAAATAAAAGTATTTTATAGAAATTTCTGTATAAAGAAATGTTTAACAAATTAACACGTTATCTTATAGGTATGTTATAGATAAACAGATAAGCACGTAAGCTACACGACTGGAAAATGAATTATCCAATAAAATCACATAGAAACTAATTTAGCCTTAACAAGATTAGTTTGTTTGCTTTAAAATCCGCATTTTAATTTTTAGCGTAGGATTTTTTGCGTTTTCTTTTTATCTGGCTCCCCCATAACCACTTGTTGGCACAACTACAAGTTATTTATTTTTGTTTTTTTTTTCTTCTTCGAACGAATGCAAGTCTACAGTGAGTACGCGCACCAATGTATCCATAGAAAATTTATTATTCCTCATCAGCGAGCAAACAAATGAACTACTCGATAAACATTCGGTTTTTCTTTTATTTTCTCAAGTTAAGTTGTCGTTGTGCGCGGTAGCGGCTACGGGTATTCGTCACTTTTACAACAGCAACGCAGCCAGCGTCTGTTTATGTGTCTGACTGACATTTCTCTTTCTTTAATTTTGTTGTTGTTGATATTGTTGTTGTTGTTGTTGTTGCTGTAATACTGTGTGTTGATGTATTCGCATATACGGATAGTTATAGGAAATTAAAAATTTTCCAAGGTTGTGTTAAATGGATATGAGAAATTTTCTACATCACTAAAACGAAAATCTCGGTCTTAAACTGAACTGAACTGAAACAATGAATACGATAAAACAAAAAAAAAAGAGGCAACAAAACGTCAGCAGAAACAAAGGTTGGCCTTTTTTTTGGCAATTTACACTCATTTTCACAAATTTTACTTAATAATATTGAAAATTTAAACTTATTGTAAGCCAAATATAATTGCTATACTTCAGCATTTAAGAATATTTAACACAAATACAATCTTTTAAGAAAACAAAATGAAAAATAGGCGTTACACTCTCGATATAACAAATTCAATGGCAACCGACGACGGCGACAACAACGACGTTGACTAAAACAACGCATCAACCAACTACGCTGTGTTAACGAATCAAAGAAACTGAATTATCGTCAATCGGTTACACTCTTTCAGAGCGGAGTGCTGCACAAACTGTTGCTGCTATCCTCCGTCAGCGTTGTTGAGAAAACTCTTGTTTATACCCATGTTGCCAAGCTAAATTTAATTATAAAAAAATAAGGGAATTTTTAAATCTCAGAGATTCACCCTTATTACGATTTCATTTTAAAAACCCATTAACTAGCAGAGTACATATCAGAAAAAATAAAAACAGTTTGGGATGGAACAGATGTTTCCCAAAAAGTACAAAAATTTCATTACATGAAATTTTGAATCGAAATTCGTAATTGAAAATAGTTCATGTCAACTGTTACGTCATAAATGACCTTGACATTAAAAAAATGTTATTTATGCGGTTATTCTTTGCTAGGATCTGCTTTCTTTTTTTGAAGTGTAACTTCTTTAGCAAGAAAGTGATTTGAAATCAGGTGCTGTTTTTTAACAGCACTTTCACTAATTAAGGGATCTAGAATAGCTACAGCAATAAATGATAAATCAAATTAAAGTACTCATTGAGCAGAGCACCCGAAAATTATCAACTTTGAGATCTGTGGACCAAAAGCTGAGATATAAGCGCAGAAAGATTTCTTATTTTTTTTTCAAGCATTCCACCAATCAACTACAAAAGCCTTGTCATAGTGAGGAGAAAAAAAAAAACTTCTCCCAATTAAGCGTTGTTGTTATTATATCAAAAGCGTGGCTGGACAAAACGTACCGCGCGCGGGACCTAGGCAGAATGAGAATAACTTTTCATATACGTATACAAAGCAGACAGCGTAAAATTTAATTCAGTTTTCTTTGAAAAGCGAACAAAGCACAACTACACATGCATTGAAGAACATTTAAGAGAAACAAATGTGTAGTGGTGCCCAGCTCTGATCAAAAGCAATGCATAAAATATGTAAGTGAGTATGTGCGTAGTGTAAGTAATTCCCTTCAGTGGAGCTTGATATTTGATGAGAAAGAGCAAATAAAAAACAATATCGTGTCGGAGCGCTAGTCAAGAAATGTGTGATATCAAAAAGATTACAAGAATTATTTGCATATGAAGAGGGAAATGTAGTTTTAGGCGCACTATGTTTATATTTGTTGCGATGATTCTTAAATGGTCAACGCAAGAAGTAAGATATAGTATGCTAGTTAGACTATTAAATTTCGGCGAACAAAGCTTACTGATGATGATGACGTAGCGGTCATCGAAACTAGTATAAGCTGCTGGTTTGCCCAAAAGAAATGATTTGTTTCTTTTTATGCATTTTGCGCTGTAATTTTTTTTGTGTTTTTTTTACACTAACAGTACTGAACAGAAGGCTCAGTAAATAATAATTAAAATATCGTGTTATGTTGTAGTCTGGAAATTTTTATTTTGTGATGCATATTTTTCAAAAGATTCGCCATTTTTATTTTATTTTTATCATTTTAATAGATATACAATTGCTCAGAATAACCCCTAGAATAAAATATTTCAAGGTCAAGGTCATCGGTGACGTCTAGGATTTTCCGAATACTTTTTAAATATTGTATTGGTTATCGTATGGTGATTTATTCCTTTACTCAAGGGGAGCCCGTAGTGTTGTCAGTACAAAAACACATCAGTTTCCGTACCAGTGGACTTAATTTTAATCAAATTTGGGTAGGTTACAGCTATTGGATAGTAGCCCTTTTAGCCAAAAATGCTAGGCATAATTCTTATGGGTAACGGTTTTCGGTTATATTGACTGATATTTAAGTTTATATCGTTTTGGTGAATTAAGTTCAAAAAATCATCGTGCAACTCAGTAAGTTGGGATTCGTTATGATTTTCTGATATATTTGTATAATGGACAGGTCGAGTTTTGCTCCAATTGCATCACAACCCATTTAAAATAACGAATGTCTCAGATTGAAAAGTCTACTTGGTAAAAAAACGCATTTGAGAAATTTCAATAAGATTCAATAATTAAGAGATCTATAAAAAAATAGTTATGCAAAAGTATTGAAAATACTTTGTTTGAATGCGAAATAAACAAAGTTTCACAATGTTTGGCGTATTTTCATTTAGAAAAATATTTTATCGCAAGAATCACCGATTCTCCGCAAGTAATCATCGCTGATTGGCAACACTGTAAATGATAAAAATAATTATACAAGCCAACATCGAAGAAAAATTGGAAAAGAAAAAAGTAAAGGAAAACAAAAAGTCTAATGACGCATTTGTAAAATCAAAGACTTAAGGACACAACAAGAAAAGAAAATATCTAAACAAAGCCGAAAACTAATTATATTTCAACTATTTTTAAGTGAATAAAATAAGGATTTATTTTTCTTGTACATATTAAGTATCAGCAATTATTTAATTTTTTTTTATTAGATCGCAACTGATTGGCAACACTGTAACTGATGACAAATGGTTAATAAAAACCGGCATCGAGGGAAAATTTAAAAAGAGAAAAAAAAAAGAAAAAAGGTCTATTAATGCTGTCCATACATCAAACGACTTATCACCAACTTGGTAAGTTGAATGATAAATCGTTCAATATATGAGCTTGTCGTGCCATCCATGCGTCCGCTTTGCGCTTCAAGCAACTTAATACAAGCGCTATATGAATTTTGAAGCGAAAAACAAGAAAGTTTTATAATGCAATGTTTACAATTCACTTAAGTCTTCGACTCAGGGTTACCGGGATTGAGCGCAGCGAATTTGCCGCATCGAATGTCGCTTCATACTTGAATACTGTATGAACTGAACTTCTATAAAAAAAAAGCACAAATTATGCACGTTTTGCTAGTTTCCGCGTTTAAAGGAATACATTTTGGGTCTTGTCATTGACATTGATCGAACTGAATCTGTTTACAGTGAAATAAAATGTTGACTTCTTTGCAAATATATAAAAATATTGAATAGTTAAGACGAATACAAAATTATTCAAATCAAAAAAATTATGAAATCATTTTTCGAACTAAAAAATACTCAAGTTTAGCTTCATGTAGCACACACATTTTTTGAAAAATATGCCTAGTAAACATTGAATTTCAAAGAGTAGAGTCATCTCAACACTCGTTCACAGCTCTGAAACCTGGAATTGAAAATTCGGTTTTTCATGTATTTTTTTTTTCAACGGTGTGGTCGTGAAAGACCCCAATGTGCCGGATTGTTACAAAATTGAAGTGGTCCCGCTAAGGGTTAAAAAAGCATTGATAAATCACTCGGCATGTAATGTTTCGTAAACCTTTCAGAAATCTTTTTAATTAAGTCCTACAAAGTTTCAGTTACGTTTCTGAAAAATTTCATTTTCATTTCAGAAAGCTTCTACAAGGAGTCAATGTCAATCTTTTGATTTAATTTGAAAATTTTCTGTAACCTTGTAGCATTAAGGGGTAAAAACAATAATTTTTTATTGCGTCATTGTGCTCGGAATTTTTTTGGTTTTTTTTTCACGTCACTTGTGCTGTTATTTTACTGCGTCATAGGACTCTGAAATTATAGTTTAATTTTACCAGCGTCAAAACTAGCGTTGATACATATAATATGCGGCTATTTTTTTGTGACGTGGGTTAATCTATAATTGATAATGCTAAAACAAAACTATACTAAACAGAGAGCCAGCCTGGGAACATTCAGGTTTACTAACCATGTACCTACATTTGCTGTGGTATGTATAAAATGCAGATAGCAAAAAATTAATGTCAAATCATAAAACATTTCATTAGAAGAATTCAGAAAATAATTAATCTGGAACCTTTTAGAAACACTTCAGACTTATTGCATGTAAAAAAGTTCGTTCGCAGCGTGTCAGAGAGATTTTATTTGAAAGGTTCAGGAAGCATTGAATCTGGAACCTTTCAGAAATACTTCAGAATGATTACATGTAAAACACTACAGTTGAAATATACAAGAAATATTTCTGCAACGTTGCGTTTGCAATTTTTCTAATGAAACATTTCTGGTACGTCACGTACTATTTCTGACAATTTCTGAAACGTAACATGCAGAGTAGGAAATACCGTGTTGTTTTAGAATTAAATATTAAATCAGAATAAACAAATCTCCAACAAATAATTGAAAAATAAAGCTATGACAACAATTTTAAAATGCAATAGGTACACCTCAATCAGATGAATGTTAGAAACACTTAGATGGCTTAATATTGCAGAAAGACTAGAGCTCAACACATTATTAATGGCTTTCAAGATAAGACCCAAGACAGCACCAAATTATCTTACAAATTCCGTCAGAAGAGTAGAAGAGGCCCAGCCATATAGTTTTCGAAATGCGAGTGATTTTAGATTCGAATACCAGAGATCAGCAGCAGCCCAGAGGACCCTGTTCCAGAAAGGTTTTTGATTATTTAACAGCCTTACAAATTATATAAAAAATTAATCGAATTTAAGAATTTTTAAAAGAAAATGTTTAGAATTCATCAAAGCAAAAATAAATCGATGAATTGAAATTCAAACTTGTAAATAATAAACTGCAATATGTTAAGCTGTATTTAAGAAACGAAAACTAGTCATATTTTTTAAGTTATACATATAAATGTTATTCAAAGTATTTAAAATATTAATAAATTTACTCACTCAATCATTCAATCAAAATTATTATTAACTATGATCATATTGAAATTTCATTAGGTAAAACAAAATGGTAACCCTGCTTCGACTAGTATTCGTATAGGTCCTGCATAAACGCTAGGTGCCCTGAAAAACGCATTTATTTCTAATATGAACTTTGTGATGAATTCTGAAGACTTCTTGATGAAAATTTTCCGTACAACTTTTGGCCCCATTTGCGAGTTATATGATTGATTCTTCTGTTAGTTACGTTACATGTCTAGGCATACTTTTTTATGTAAAAAATTCGAAAGGTCCAGGTTCTAGGGAGAAAAATTTTGAATTTAAAAACAAATACTTTAGAGGCTAAGAATTCGAATTTCGAATAGCGTTTCGTTAAACATTTTAGTTCAATGTGAATAATTTTGTTCGTTTGCTGATTTATTCAATAAATTGCATGTGCAACAATCAGAAAATCTTTTATAATATCAAGATTCTAAATATCGTAAAGATACAGCAGGAATACTTTTCCTAAACGTTGCTTTTCAAAAATAATCTATTTAAAATTAGTTCTCTAAGTTTTTAAGCAAATGTCATTCAGTCGAGAAATTTAAATCTCTCTCTAACAAAAATATGCAAATTAAAAATATAAAGTAAATTTATGCGCGAAATTGAATCTCTAACGATAAATGATGTCGTAAATTTAATTCACCATTAGGGGGTTATGCCGTTAAAATTAAAAAAAAATCGCTTTTTCTTTTTTTGCATTTCCGTGAGAATACCCAAAAAATATATTATGGTGATCCGACAAGTATTATCGAAATTACAGGCATATTTCTAAGGAAAAATGACTACTCCTACACCTGTTTTGAGACTTTAAAAGCATTTTTCTTAAAACTATGTTTTTAAACTCGATCAACATATCTTGAGAACAACCTAACCAATCAGGCTTAAATTTTAACACAAGCTTTAAAACAATATTTTTTAGTCTTTCATCATAGGTTTTGTCAATCTGATCAATGTTATTAATTTTATAAACAATTTAAGACCAAAGTTTTTGGTCGAATATTTTTTTTTTTTTTTGAAAAGGCGCCACTTTGATAAAATTTAATTTTTTGCTTATTTCAACGAATTAGGACTAAATTTTACTATATATTAACTACATCTTCAAAATTTTTTGATTTCATATAACCATTTAAGAGTTATCGTGATCACACTAAAAACCCTTTTTTTTTAGATCCTCTTGGAGATCAGCTGCACCAACTTCATAAGTCAATATATTTATGAAAAAAAAAAATATGAGTATAAACTAGAATAAATCAATTGTAAAAATAAATGCAAGCACCTTTTCAAAAAAATTCTTAAAAAACCGCATTTTTCGTCAATATAAATGGGCATAACTCCTTAAGCTATAAACGTTGAAATTTCAGTGTAAGCCAAGCTTATAGCACAGTATTATTTGATACGCACAAACTCTCTCTTCAATGGGAATAGAAGAGAATAGAATAAGAGAAAAAATGTAAGAGAAACAAAAATCAGATAATTATGTTTTATTAAGCTTACACCCAACAAAAAAAGTTAATAAAATCTCAGGCAGTTAAAATTATTGACGTTTTGTAGAAATGCATGGCTAGAAAACGTTAACAAGTAACCTATGACGACTGTGCAGAATAAAAATTATATAAAGTGATCTTTAAATGTTTAGTCAACCGGTAATAAATAAGTTAATTCAGCGGACTTAACATAATATTCTGATAATATTTACTGAAAAATAAAAAGCGGAAAGGAATAAATACGGCAAGAGGTAAAGAAATATTGATAGAAATAACCCAGATAGATATCACTTAGCGAATGGCATGATGGACTAGCCCGTAATAATCATGCCTAAATTTGTATTTGCAGCACATTTCCATGGCAAAATTTCGCGCTATTGAACAAAATTTGGCAATGAGGCGAAAGTTTAGCGAATTAGCCGCAAATGTTGAATTAAAATGCGGAAAAGATTTTTAAGTTTTTTGGAAATTCTTTTGCGCAAGGGTGAGCGCTTGGACATTCACGAAAAATATCCACTTATTGGGGTTTTTACAAAATATTCCGCAAGGCTGCGAAAATGAAAAGAATACTCAAAAATTTTGGCACCCAAGTGCCCGTTTCGAAAGCGCTGACCACATGTAATTTTACTATGCATTCTATTGTACAGGGTGTTTGTTTTAGAGGTATAGAGCTTCGAATTGAAATAAAACACAAGAAAATCGTTTTAATGTCCATTAATTTGGCTTTATTGGAAGGATAATTTTATGCCATTAATGTTTAAATATGATTTCGGGCATGTGGCCGCCGCGGCTGGCTCGAATAAAGCCAATTCTACAGGTCCAATTTTGAACCACTTTTTCGAGCATATGGGGCCGTATGTCGGCAATAACGCTACGAATGTTGGCTTCCAAGTCCCCTAACGTTTCTGGTTTGTTGGCGTAGACGAGCGACTTCACATATCCCCAAAGAAAATAATCCAATGGTGTCAAATCACACGATCTTGGTGGCCAATTGACAGGTCCATTCCGCGAAATTATGCGCTCATCGAATGTTTCCTTCAATAAATTGATTGTGACGTGCGCTGTGTGGCATGCAGCGCCGTCTTGTTGGAACCACAACTCATCCACATTCATGCCATCCAATTCGGGAACAAAATAGTCGGTTATCATGGCTCTATACCGGTCTCCATTAACGGTAACTGACTCTCCAGCATTATTTCGGAAGAAGTATGGCCCAATGACTCCACCAGCCTATAGAGCACACCAAACAGTCAGTTTTTGTGGATGTAATGGCGTCTCAAGGGTCTCATGTGGATTCTCTTCACTCCAAATGCGGCAATTTTGCTTGTTGACGTAGCCATTCAACCAAAAATGAGCCTCATCACTGAACAAAATTTTGCGATGAAAATCAGCATCGAGATCAATCTCATTTTCGGCCCATACACCAAAATCACGACGCATTGCATGGTCTCGCGGCTTTAATTCTTGCACAAGCTGGATCTTGTAAGGTCGCAAGCCAAGATCTTTGCGCAAAATCTTCCATAAAGCTGATGGACAAAGCTCCAATTGCTGTGCACGGTGGCGAATCGATTCATTCGGGTCCTCTTCAACATTTTGCTCTACAGCGGCAATTGTTTCTTCGGTGCGCACTGTTCGACGTCTCTGCGGATGCGTATTATCACATAGAGTAAACGTAGTGCGAAAACGACCCATGGTTAACCGAATTAATTGCTCTGATGGACGATTATGTCGACCATAAAATGGACGGAGCTTGCGGTAAACTTCGCGAACTGAACCATTATTTTCGAAATAAAATTGCACGATTTGCAAGCGTTGTTCTTTTGTCAACCTGTTCATGATGAAATGGCAAACCAAACTGAACATAAATGACATTAGAGTTGCCAGATTTGACCATAAAATGCCAGTTTTATCTCTATTCGAAAAACAAACCTCTAAAAAAAACACCCGTTAGTTGCAGCTTGGATCATTGCTGCATTTCCTCGTTGGGTAAGTAAAATTCTCGTAAGAGAGTGAAATAAATGAACAATAGATAACAATTATTGGTTTCACTTTTCTTTTGAATGAAAACTTTAAGTGCACGAAAGATATTCTCTTTGCAGTTAGTTACAATAGTAAAATTTTAAATTCTAAATTATGCTTCCCAGATACGTAAACGTGTAAAACGCACAATATGTGAGCTATCCAACAAATATTTGCGTGTTAACCAGCTTTCGATATCTCAATTTTGATTCTGAAGGCAACAATAAATCCACATTGCACGATCATTCTAACAAGATCTTAGTAGGGGAGTGACAACGGCAGAAGTCTAAATAGTTACGGCATATTTCAACGCCAGAATTGAAAATGACAATACACCAAACACACTTACAAATTATGTAAATTTTTTTCAACCTCGATTACCATCACTGCCATGGAAATAGTAGTTTGATTACATCTTAAATTACAGTTACATTTTTAATTACCATTTAATTTACAATCACGATTACATTTCCTATTTCTTAGGTATTAGAGTATGTACATATTAAATAGCAAAAGAGGTGCTTATTTCGAACCCTACGACTATTGAGAGAAAATTTTTTCACTAACGGCTTCTTGTCTTGTAAGACACTGGCAATGTTTCAAGAGTAAAATTTGTTTCGATAGTCTTTTCTCGACTGGCGAAAATTAAATTTTATTTGCAGATTCTAGTATTAAAATAAACAAAGTGGTACTTTCATAAAGCATCGTTTGACAGGTGTTCGTACTTGGCTTTGCAAATAATTTGTATGGTAGGCGTAAAGTGAGTCACATTAGACTGATTTCAATATAATGTAATGTCAATATAATGTCAATAACATTGAGGGCTATAACTTTTCTTCAGAAATGAAAATAAGGGTAAAATTTTGAAAAAAAAAGTGAATATAGTTCGGTTTAACTCAAATTCGCAGAGAAAATATCCGCGCCAGAGGAAAAGCAATGTCATATGAATAAAACCTGTATGAATGAAGTGAAATGCGGAGGTCTGCATGAGTGCGCTTGTTGTGTTAATAGATTATTGTATTCGCTGTCGAGTACAACGGTTCTTTTGACATTCTGCGAGTCATCAATGGTCTTACGCAAAACAGAACGATTCAACGACATAACTTGACTTCGTTTGCACTCTGACTCGTATTTCAATGTCAACGTTCTTCAAGTCGAACAAAAGATTACAAACCAGAACATGAGAAAAAGTAGTATCAATGATTATTTGTATGATATGACTAGTTTCATGTTCGTCTCTTAGTTGCACGCGTCATTCAAATTTTTATCGTAACTTTTTTTTTGCTAAAATTAAAATGTTATTAGTGATATTTTGTCATAGAAAAGTTCCAATTTAAGCGAATCCTTGAATGATACAGCTATTAAGAGCAACATTTTAAGCGGCGTTTGTAAAATAAGCAACAAAAGAGGAAAAAGTGGTGTGTCGGACGTATTTGGACATGGTTAAAACTGAAACTGGTGATCAATTGGGGGGCATTGTTACATGCAAAACTTGCTACAACATCTATAAATATAGCACAAAAACAACTTCGAAGCAGAAATTTGTTGTCTGAGCAAGAGCACTATGAGACAACAAACCACTCGGTGCAGAATGCAATAAACTACGAGTGCTTGAACTCGTAGAACATTTTATTTGCGAGTGCTGCACTTACCTCTCTTGCTTGGTATTTCGTTTCAATTTGATTTGTTGTTGCACAGGGGCTTGATGGACACGCAATCGAGGCGAGCGGTTTGATAGTCGTTTCGAGTGCACTAGTGCTGGTCTCTGATATGTACCATACATATATATGTATGTATAAAGGCTCACTTCAACTTTAAGCAAAATAGTTACAAATATTTTGATAAGTCAATCTATTTGCAAGTGTGAGAAAGCCATTTTCCCACTACTTATTATCATTTCAAACGAAACATTAACTTCATATGCCAGGTCAACGCAGTATTGAAAGCTTTCATTAGCCATAGTTAAGAAATCAATTTTCAGTTACTTCCGACTATACACTCAACAATATCACGCCCCTATCTTATTTTCTCGTGTCCGTAAAAATGAATAATAATATTATTGGAGTTGAATAAAATCGATCGTACAAAAACTTGTTTGATCCATATAAGTGACTTTAATGCTGTAAATATAGCCACGGGTCAATATAATCAAGTGTAAATATAGTCGAGAGTATAGTAATAGCGATGCAGACGAATTATCAATTTTAATGGCTTAATCTGTTACTTGACTTAGTAAACCCAAAAAAATGCTATAAGAAAATATATTTTTAAAGAACTGTATGCAGTAAAATACGAGTACTCAACACAAACATAATAGACACCATTTTAAAGCACATAAGAGTTACACTTTTCGAACTATTTAAAATACAAGATAAAAAAAAATTGTTTTTAAAATGTTGTTTTTTTGTTAAAAAGTTTTAAGTTTTGAAAATTCTTGTTGGTTTAAAAACTACGGCTTTGAGCCAAAGGGGGACAAACAACATGTGATTTTTTTTAATGTATTTCAAAGCAATGGTGGACAAAGATGAATATTCATTAGATTAGACAATTCCTTGCAATAGGTTATTCAATTTTTCTCCACTTTTCCTTATAAAAGAAAATTAGCTTTGAAATAAAAAAATGTATTTTAGTTATGTCAGTAGTATTTTCTAACAAAAGAGGCATAAAACTATCAGAAATAGTTAGTTATTTATTTAATGTTTTAATTAAAATAATATTTTTCAGAACAATTCAGCTTTCTGCTATGTTAACAACTTAAAAAACAAAGCATTCAAGTTGTTGACAACTACATTTGTAAGGGGGAGGGGGCAAGCAATTAAAAGAATTTCTTAGGCTTCGTCAAGTTACAAGTGGACAAGCGCACTTTGAAACGAGTCGTATTATTTTTGCTATTATTGTGGAATATATTTATACCGATTTGTGCTAAAAATAAATTGTCATGCATTGCATACCGTAAAGATCACTTAATCGCCTAAGTGAAATTATTATTTTATTGAAGACATTATTGTTTGTTGTTCATGAAATTTTAGCTCTCACTCTGTCGAACACTGGGATCATTGAAACTCATGGTTCTGGACTTTACTGGGTTCAGTAATAAGGACTGTCCCAGAAAAAACTTTCACTTTTTATTTTTTGTGTGATTACAGTCTACCTGATAATCTTATAGGTCTAAAAAGACGCAATATTTGTTTCACTTAAAGTGACGTTTAATATGATGTGTAACATTTGGTGATAGAACTTTTAACGACAAAGATGTCGAGCAAGCAACAAAAAGTCCGCGAACTCATTCAACACATACCTGCAAAATACAGAATTAAAATATTCAGCTATAGCAAAAATATGTAGTTGGTACAACAGGTAGAACTGTTTTTACGATTATTTCTAATTACAAGGAGGGTCTACCTGTTTCACGAAAAGAAGGTTCAAGCAGAAAATCAGAATTTTCAAACTCAAGGGTAGTGGCGAAGATGAAGGATTTTTTTAAGCAGAATCTCAGCACCTCAGTGCGAGATATGGCGGCTAGAAAAGGTACATCAAAATCTACTGTACAAAGGATAAGGGAAAAAAGTAAGCTGAAGACATATTGAGTTCAAAGTACTAGACTGTTCTGATGAAAAGCAGTTGATGGTTCAGATACGAGCCCGAAAATTGTATTAAAGTTACCTGACTAAATTTGATTGCTGCGTTACGTCAAAGTAGATTTTAAGCAGCTATCTGTGCACAAATATTATGCGTCACCGAAGAATGGGCATATGCCTAGTAAATTTAAAGAAAAAAAAAATTTCGAAATTTTCGAAGCAATATATGGTTTGGCAGGTAATATGTACCTGGGGCCTCAGAAGAAGCTTCTTTGTTACGCAAGGCACAATCAATTCAAAAGTTTATATAGTCGAGTGCCTCGAAAAACGTGTTCTACCATTTATTCGTGCACATGAAGGTACAGTGATACTCTGGTCCGGTTTAGCAACCCCTCATTACTCTTAAGCTACGACGGAATGGTATCAAAGTAAAAAGATCAATTTTGTACCAAAAATAGCAAATCCGCCCAACTGCCCAGAGATTCGCCCAATTGGGAGATATCGGGCTCTAATGAAAATAAATCTTCGAAAGAGTGGTAAGACTACAAAAAACTTACAAGACTTTAGACTTAAAGCCTATGGCTTCAGACTATGTGAGAAGTCATATGCTTTTTTGTATGTCTTTGCATATGATATGTCAAATCGCATACTCGTAAGATTTATTTTATTGTGTTCATACTGATATGATTTATGTTAAGATAACTTGACTTTTCTCAATAGTAATTGTCATTATCTATCAAATTAATTTTTATTTGTAAGCAATTCTTTTTTTTAACAAGAAACTCATATGACTTCTCTTTTGAAATAGACTTGAATCAAATGTCAAAATAGTCACATGCTTTCTCATATGTCAACTCATTTGTGTTATATAAAAATATTCACACCATGAGAGTTGTCATATTTGACGACTCATAAGACTTTTTATATGACTTCTCATATAGTCTGAAGGGGCTTTTAAGTGAAAAAGATCGTTCCTGTACAAAATGTAATAAAAGGCCTTAAATATGAGATCAGTCCGCATGTGACTGTTAAAAGTGTAGGTTCACGTTTGTTTGTGCTTTATTTTCTTGTCGTACGCGTACACTATATTAAATTTGTAATCCCTTATGCGTTTCAAAATTTTAACTCTTTTTTTCTTTACTTACTTTTGTATATAAGCTTATTACTGTTATTTTTATTACATTTTTTATGTAAGACTCATCAGTAAATAAATAAATAGCATTAAGGAGTTTTGAATTATATATCTTTAGACAGTAAGTTAAATATGTTAACTTTACTAATTTAATCTTAATGCTTTTGCTATTATTACTTTTTTGTTAGACAAAAGTTAAATGGCAGAAGTAAAAAAAATAAATTAAAATCTGGGATAAGAAGTACATTCTTTTTAAAAAAATTACAGCATTTCAATCTTTACTTGACTTTTGGAAAAACTATTACAAATTATTTTAACTACCAAAGTGAAAAAAAAGCTTAAAAACCTTTAATAACTAAAAATGTTAAACATATAAAAATTTCTAATAATTTCAAGAAGTTCATGAGCTTTGGAAATTATAAAATCTACTAAATAAAGTTTTTCAGTGTAAACTCACTCATGCTCACTCATACTTTGTGGTAGTATTACTTTGCCGACCCCTCCCAGTAAGCAAGGGCAGGAGCTAACAGTGCTTCTATAAGGCCTTCCTTGGTAAGTATAAGGCCTTCCTTGGTAAGTATAAGGCCTTCCACCCTCCTTTCAAACGTACTTTCTTTTTTATATGAAATGGCTTTCTAAGACCGCTTACCGTAGTAGGACTCTCAGAAGTACTGGCAAAAATTAAATTTTAACATCGTTAAAGACTCTTAAATATTAATTGTTTTTTTTTATCCGCGCTATCTCACTTGCGTTGATATTTTTTTAATGATCTTTTTTTTGTGATGTTTCTTAATTTACAATTTGACAAAGAATACACAAAACTCTACCTCCTTAACATAACATGAAAGAACAGAAGACTAGCCTGGCAATATGCACACCTCACTTAATTTCTAACCATGTGTCTACTTTTCATGTCGTATATGTACAATGCATATGACAAAAAAGTAATGCCGAATCATAAAACATTGCAATACATGAAAAAAAAAAAGAAACAGAAATGCTTTAAAGTAAATGGGGTCCTTCTTCTTTGCCTTCTAATATCAGGCCTGATAGCACGTCTGTTGTGGGAAGGCATATTACGCCTTCTGTGATTGTATTTTTATTTGCATGAAAATCTAGTTTTGAGAAGTCCTTATATAATCGCAGCAGTGCAAGCAGGCCTTCCCCGAGGCAGCCCTTGCTCATTTGCCTGCTGGGCTGTTACAGATAAGCAGTGGTCTACAAGCACTGACAAACATGTTTCCTCGTTTTGCTATGTACTATGATGCTCCATGTGATTTCTTATTTCAGTAGTTGAATTTTAGCTATCAAATGCTTTTCTATATGAAAACTATTAACTATCGCTAAACCTCGATTGCAGATTAAGCATTGCGTATTGCCAAACAAATGTTCGACAAAAAATATTTATTTTGATATTTGATTTCAAACATTTTTGCAGTGCATTAACGAAATAACCAGCTCATTTTGTAGTTTGCTTACTCTCGCTTAAGCTCTTCTTTTGTTCGTGAGCATGTGAGGTGCCGACCACTGTTACAGAGTCTTGCCAGCACTAGCAGAGCACATTGGGGTTTGGTTTCATTATATTAAACAAACTTACTCCCATCTACAGTATAATCAGTAATCATCTTAGATGTCTGTGATACGATATTATTGTTGCAATCAACAACAACAATGCACGTTAACAAAATCGTCGTCACGGATGCATTTACTGTTGTCGAGGCGAATGCTTCGCATAGCTGGCTAAGCAACAACAACAATGGTTTTAAGATGCAGTTTCAATATCAAACGAGAAAATTGTACATTGGTACAGTTTAAAAATGGAAGAAATAGAGCAGGGCAGCCTGTTTGAAAAATTCGAGAAGAGCTAATTCTGATGGGGGATTTCAGTTTCGGAAGGACTCTAAATTAATATTACAATTATATATATATACAATTATATGTCAAAAAAAAAAATTATTCGATTTTAGGTAAAATGTAAATATAATAATTTTTGTGTTAAATATTTTATTATGATTGAATATGAGCCAAATTAAATTATAAATACGCTTTTTCTTATATATATCAAGCCAACTTCCAGGTCTAACCAACCAACATATGTTGTGAATATATCTTCATGTGAGGACCTTACATACGTTCATAATAGAGTTTCTATACTATAAGTCCGGAGGGTCCAAAATTATTTTAGACTTATAGTTTCTTGTGCATTTTTGCCCAGAGTTATCTACAGATATAGGTCTAGCTTATTTTTGGGTTCTCACTTTCACATTTAATGAGAATGTCACGGACCGCACGGGACGGAAAATCAAAAAACGCGTAATTTTCCCGCAAAACTTGGATCTCATAGTTACGTTAGCCTAGCTATACGCTTTCCGATAAAAAAAAAATTGACCCACCCTAATATACAGTGGTGAGCAAAACCGAGTAAATGATTCTTTGCTGCATGATTCTTTAAAAAATGTATTACTTAACTAAATTAAACGAAGGTTAGGTAGGAGCGCAGTCAGTTGCGAACCAAGTCACTTAGACCAAATGCTGGTCCATTGTGAAAATTAAACGAAACTTTCAGAAATTATTTATTGCTATTTATCAAAAATGGATCGCGTGCAGAGCCTTAAACACAATTGGTATCGAGTCAGCAGTTAAAAATAAAAGGCGACCTTGTCCGATAAAAATATAAAGGGATGACATAAATTCTGAAGAAGTCACAAGAATTGGACCGTTGATGACAGAAAGCGTGTAATTTGGTCAGGCGAGATGGAAATAAATTGTTTCCAGCCCAATGGAACAGTTATTACTGGTGGCGACCCCATGAAATGACACAAAAGCAGCACGTGATGCAAACTGTTAAGCATAGTGGAGCCAGTTTGATGATGTGCGGGTGCTTCACATGGTGGCACATTGGACCATTGTAGACAAAAGTATGCCTAAGCGCATTTATATTAATTAAGAGATTCGTAGGTCTAAATTCAGGTATCGGTATTTCGGCAAACCTCGGCACGTATGCACCATTGGGGAAAATTCGCTGTGACAAATTTCTTACAGTTTTTGTGTAACCTACTTTTTTTTGCCGTTTTGTTACATTATTACTTTTTGCTGTTTTTGATCACAGTTTTCTTTCTTTCTTTATTTATTTTGTTTCTTATTTAATATTTTTGTCTAAGCCAATAACAATTAAACTGAAAGATTGATAGCGCTTTCCATTTATTGCCATTTAGTTGTACCCTAACAGTGAGCATAATAAAGCAGAGGCGAGAGAAGAAAACATTTAATTTTGTAAATTAAAATAAAAAAGAAATAATTTAAAATAAAAAAGAAATAATAAATAAAAAAGAATCTAACAATTTCAACTAATTGAACAGCAGCAAAAAGTAGAAATTTACACTTTAATTTAAAAAGTTGAAATCAAAAAAAATTTGACAAAAAGTTAACTAAGAAGCTAAACGTTCAATTGCAGATACCGGTGCATCTGAAGCTCCATACATACAAAAAACTTATTATTATTTAGGAACAAACTAGAGTTTTATTTATTGTTTGGTTTAATTAATGTTATTCCAAAATGGGTACATTTTTTTCTATTAGATGTTGGCAGAAAAAGCTCCTTTTTGCACCGTTAGCGCGATTTTTTTTTTATTATTTATGCAAAAAGAGTTTTTAGATTAAAGTTTGATAATAACTACAGCGGCGTCAATTAGGTAGGACTGGGGAAGGAGCATTGGCCTCGCAAAGATCTGATATTTTTATTCAATACATCGATTTAATCAAAACATCTAGTCGTGGTAGAATTGTACACTGAAAAAATTTAAATTTTGTAAATTCTTCTAATTTTTAGAAGATTTACTTGACTAATATGCCAATTTTATTGCATACTATTAATTGAATATGTTATATTAATATGTCATTTAAACTCGCGCACCCCCGTCCCCAACAAGGTTTTGGTGAAATGACGCCACTGAACTAATACAGTCAAACTTCCTTATAACGAACTTCTATGCAACGAAGTTCTCTCTACTACCAACTGAGTTCAAGTACACAGCTTTCTCGTTCTATTTTCAGTGTATTTTGATCTTCTTACAACGAATTTCCTTATAGCGAGATTTTCTTTAAAACGAAGAAATTTTGCTGCTGAAAATCAGCAGTTTCTGATCTCCTTAAAACGATTTTTGTAAAATAATTTTCTGTTAAGCATGGCAATAAAACTACATACATTCGACGAAAAAAGAAAACTTTTTAAAGGGATCCCTAAAATATGAAAACAACAATAATCGAAAAAAAGAAAGTTCCTTCACTATTAATGGTGACTATAGTTCAGTTAGTGTTCAGCGATAGAAGTGAAATGTTGCAACTAAGTAGCCTTTCTCTCGAAACAAAGTTATTGATAATAGAAAAAGTTGAAGAAGGCGTGACATTTGACGAATTTCGAAACTTTCTGGAGATAAGGAGCAACGTACCGACTAATGTGTATGCTTCTTTTAATGAATTAGAAGATTTTGTTGAAGGAGAAAAATGAAAGAGTGTAGTCCAAACCAAAATTACTGACTTCTTTAAATAAGTAATAAAAAAAATTATATATACATATACAGTGGAACTTCGATTATCCGTCAGGCACGGGACCAGCAGCCTGACGGATAATCCAATAGACGGATAATCGAATATATTGCAGAATTTTGTTTTGAATCTGTATGGTGACGCTAGAATACAAGGTATTGAATATACATATACAATATATGTACTGTAATACAAAAACGCAAGAAAAAAGGATACGTAACAAAAAATGTTGATTTGTCATTTTCGTAATTTATTATCGAATAAAAATACAATGTGTTGTCTTAATGTCTCCACTCAATTTTGCGTTGAACTGTAATGCTTTTCCAGCAGCAATTGGGCCCGACAATGGTATTCCTTCACTTCGGTTCTGAACAAACCATAAATACAATGCCGTGTCGAGAGTAGAGTAGTAGTAGTAGATGCACCTTTTTTGATTTCTCTAATGATTTCCATTTTTTTTACAATCGTAAGAACGGTTCTCTGGCGTTTTTGTTTATCAGATTCAGATGGTTGAGACTCCATTGTGAAGCCAATGTGTAATCCACTTGACTTGGCGAATAAAGTGCAACTAACCAACATCAATTAGAGAGCGCAAATGAACAAAATCAATCATGTTATGAAATTGAATCACATACAAAGTGAACTAGATTAATGAATTTCTGCGAAAATTTCATTTCCGATTTTCGTAAGAAAAATTTCAGACAGAATCGCTTCGCGTATTGTGTGCATAAACAGAATCAAAACAAAACGAAAAAAAAAATTTGCTGACAAAATGTGACGGTTAATCGGAGTGACGGTTGATCGGGCGACGGATAATCGAAGTTCCACTGTATAACGAATTTTCTATACAACGAATTTTTTTTCTGGTCCCGTGCGTATTCGCTATATGGAAGTTTGACTGTACTATATTTTATGCAATATAAAGCAATTTCATAATAAGGGTCTTCATTTAACTCGTATAGTCCTCGTATACTGTGTATAACTATCAGATTAGATTATCTGCTCGTATTTGAACTGCCAAAAATTGCATGAAATAATGTATACTATACACAAATTAGAAATTTAAATAAATGAAAAGTGAGGAAATTAAGAAAAGTTTGTGTTTTTGAATAAACTTTTAACTGAAAACTTAATTAACCCTACGGAAAATCTGAAAGCTCAGGCTCGTCCCTTTTTTTAGCGCGCTTAATGTTTTCGGATGCCCAGCATATTCCTTCAGGTATTTTTTTTTTTTGCATTAAATTCTGTTTGGCTTATATTATTTATTCTATAAAAGAATATTTCAACACAGAAGTGTGACTCGGATCTATTTTCGATAATACAGGCATTTTAAAAATCGGAAATACGGATAGGTATAATCTGTTTTCAAAAGAATAGTATAGAAGAGCTATATACCTATTTTAATTTTGTGTGAGAAATACTAACTTTATATTTATTGTAAAATTTAGTCCTCGGAGACTAAGAGCGTTACATGCAACTTTTTCCGGAAAACAAAATGCTAAGTGTTTCTTTGAATCCTTTAAAGTTATTTAACTTGAGCACACAAATGTTTGCATGAAGGATTTCCCTAGGGATTCTTAAGTATGTTAAATTTTTTAGTTACTTCGTCACAATATTTTGTGTTGCACTGTGTTATTATATTAATAATAATTATAATGGAAAATGTAAAAAAAAGATAATAAATTATTAAGCAAAGAAATTTCACTTGTGACCGCATCGTTGAACTTTACGTTTTTACTTATACCGTTGGTTTGGTTTGCTGGTTGGATTAGCTGTCTGACTACCCGCTTGGATGCCTTGCTGTCTGCCTGCCAGTTAGATTGCCTTTGGTCGCTGTACGCTTCTGGCGATTGCGGCGCGCTGTCAGGTGGCTAGCTTTTTCTGATTATTGCTACTCATGCGCAAGCATATGCGCGCGTATTTCATGGTAGCATTGTTGCTTAAAATAGCGATATATTTACTTGATTTTTAAATTATTATTATTAATGTTGTTGGCTATTTATATTATTTGTTCTGAGTTTAAATTCTCTTATGCATTAAAATCGAATGATATATGATTTTAAGTTTAAGAGCATTAGATAGATTCTAGAAACATATAATTGTGAAATATCAACTGGGTATGATAAAAACAAAAGAATTAAAAAGCTTTAGAGGAAGTGATGATATAAGAACATTAAGAATATCATTATTGGTATCGATACATGATAGGCGCAATTCAATTCGTACCTGAAATCGAATTTTAACAAAAAATCAATTATTTTTGTGAAACGATTATTGTTTTTAACGCTTTTGGACGTTTAATATAATATAATCTTCATTACCGTGACCTTTGATTCGATCTAGCCATCTCTCTGCGGAAATCACGATAACGTGATAATGAGACAGATATAACGATGAAAATCGTTACAGTTACAAACTTTTTCTTCAATAGAACCTCGTTATATTGAAATCAGCCCAGATATACACACCTGCTCAAAATAATAGTATACACTAGAGTAAATCTTCAACTCAAAGGAAAAACTTTTTATTCAAATTATTTAAGAAAACACATATGTAGAGTTTTCGCTGGATTTTGTATATGCCCAGTAGGCAAGGGCAGGAGCTAACAGTGCTCCTAAAAGGCCTTCCTTGGTAAGTATAAGGCCTTCCACCCTCCTTTTAAACGTACTTTCTTTTTTATATGAAATGGCCGCAGAAAACAGGCCTTCCTAAGCAGGCTTTCTAAGACCGCTTATCGTAGAAGGACTCTCAGAAGTACTTGATAAAAATTTAATTTTAATACATCGTAAAGACTCTAAATATTAATGTGTTTTTTTTTTATCCGCGCCATCTCACTTGCGTTGATATTTTTTTAATGACTTTTTTTTGTGATGTTTCTTAATTTACAATTTGACATAGAATACACAAAACTCTACCTCCTTAACATAACATGAAACAACAGAAGACTAGCCTGGCAATATGTACACCTTTCTTAATTTCTAACCATGTGTCTACTTTTCATGTCGTATATATACAATGCATATGACAAAAAAGTAATGCCGAATCATAAAACATTGCAATACATGAAATAAAAAAGAAACAGAAAAGCGGTAAAGTAAATGGAGTCCTTCTGCTTTGCCTTCTAATATCAGGCCTGATAAAACGTCTGTTGTGGCAAGGCATATTATGCCTTCTGTGATTGTATTTTTATTTGCATGAAAATCTAGTTTTGAGAAGTCCTTATATAATCACAGCAGTGCTAGCAGGCCTTCTCCGAGTAAGGCCTTGCTCATTTGCCTGCTGGGTGGATATCTTCGTAGTTTTTATACATATCCATATATATGTATGTATATACAAAAGTGGACTTCATTAAGAATTACCATAAGGTACAAAAGTTGAAGTTAATGAATATTTTTTGCACAATATTTTACTGCTCAAAAAAAATGGTACACTGGAAAGATACAAGGAAAAACAAAAATATATATTTGACATAAACTTTTTTAATTAATTACTCTTTCATTACTATGTATATCCACCTTTATTTTGGATAACTATCGCAACTCTTCTCGGCATACTGTTGGTTAGAACCTGGCAGGTTTCTTTGGGCATCTCATATCACATTTCTTGAACACACTCCCACAATCGCTCTTTACTCGTGAAAATTGTTTTGCTTTTTTTCTTCGTTAAGTCCCCCCACAGGTTTTTTATCTATTTAACTCTGGTGACTGACTAGGCTAGCTAAACACCATCAAAAGATTTTTTCACAAGCTGAGAGGTGTGTTTTGCGTCATGTTGCTGATAGATCCAAAGCAATGGCATGTTTTCCTCAGAATAGAATAGCATTGCGTTTTCTAGTATATCTTTGTAATCGACTGCTGTCAAAAGCAGCGAGCAAAAGCTCGTTGTCCGGAATATAGGACCTATACCATATTACACACCATAATATTTCCACCTCCGTATTTGTTTTTTTGTGAATATGATGTGAAACTCTTTGCTTTCAGGCCATCACTCATTTATTTCATTCAAAATCATTGCAAAATAAATATATCTTAGTTTCATCATTCCATAAGATATAACGTTGCTTTTTCTCCCCTTCAGGTCATAACCAGTTTCCGTGATTCGCTACAAAATTTTGCCTCATGCTCGAGTTTTTTTTTTTCGCAGCAAATAAACTTTTTTAATAAACGTCGTCGAATTGTTGGAATGCTAAAATTGTCTTTCAAGATTTAAATGTGTCTATTTTTTCGATAGTTACAATTTGACGATCAACCTTGGAGCCGTTTTTGGTGGTCTATCATGACTTTCTTTTTACAGTTTATTTTTAAATACACAAAGAAAACTTAACGTTCTTCTAAGGAAATATGAAAAAAAAAATTATCAAACAAAAATTTGAACCAACTTGCAGGTGTAACTATTATTTTGAGCAGGTAAATTTTTATACTATACACAGTAAGTAGAAACGTTCAAAGCTTAGGGCAATCACATACTGAAGATCTTGACGCCAAATTGTGTAATTCACGTTACCACATCTATGATCGCGTTTCTACCTTTGATGAGAAAGCAGCTTTATTTTTATTTCTTGGACGCTTAGCAAACATTTTTCAGATTCATGTCACAACAATTATCCGATTATAATTTAACATTTTTACATTGAACTTTTTCAGTCAGAGAAAGATCAATAATTCTGTAAGCACTTACAAATTGATCAATGCTTTTTATTCAACAAACATGACAAAGATAGCAAGTGGATCAATTTAACCTGGTAATTGGTGACATATGTTTCGGCTATTACCACATATATACATACATAGTCTCATCAGACCAGTTTTTGGTTATTTTTTACTGAGATTTGAACAGCCGACCGTTCCATGCATTTTTATTTTTGAATTACGACGGCCACTCCAACACTTTAGCCATTGGGGATATGACCTTGAGGTGTACAAAGTGCGTATTATTTCTATCAGTGCTGTCGTTTCGAAAAAACATTTAAGTGCTCAATGTAATATTTTTGGGTAGTACTTTGTGAAAATGGGTAGTACTACACTAATATATTTGTACTGACACCTACTCATACTATGATAGTAAGAAAATATTAATAAAAGTTAACAGTATTTGTTGAAATTCATTTATTATAGTATGTATTTATTGCATGAAGAGGATTATTTTTCTGTGTTGGTACCAGCTTAGGTTAAATTGGCGGCTTCTGCTTTCGACTTTATTAGAAACCTATAATAAAAAATAAATCATTTTCCTATCAAGTTATACCTTGGTAAATTTGTGGCATGCTTTTCCATAACAGCAAAAGAAAAAATTACATTAATTATGTATATTTAAAGACGCACACAAGAAAAATTAATACAAGCGAAATTAGTCGCGTTCTAAAGGTATGAATCTTTTATGAATCATAAATTATGATCGTTCATAGTTCAATTGTAAGGGTTGATGCGATGCTAAAATTTTTCTTCTTTCTCATAAATTTTTGAGCGTCTAATGTCAAAATTAGTAAACCAAAATAATGAGCGATGATTTTGACAGTTCAAGAATTAAATATTTCAGTTTCAAGGATGAGTTTAATAACTTGCATGCCATTATAATTAAAGCATGAGAGATCAAAGAATGGTGGGGTAGTGCAAATTGCGGATTGGTTGGAACAAATTTTGGGTACTACAAATTGAGGGTTGGGTACTAGAGTAGTACGCGTGGCTGAAGGGTAGTACAAAAGCACTATTGTAGTACAAACGACAGCACTGATTTCTATTACATTTCGCACGCATTGTTTCATTTTTCTATTTATCTATATTTGTCACTTTCTTGTTTATGTTTGTTGCCATAGCTTGTTAATCCTGAAATTATTTCAGAAATGTTTTGAGTTTATACCAGGCTCCAGTCGTTGACATGAAATGCCGAGATTGGCCGGGTCAATCTTAGTCACTTGGCAACCCAAGTAAAGCTTAAAAATTTTTATTAAAAATCGCGCGGCGATCCTTTTTTCAACTTAACCTTACTTTTTAAATAATTATTAATTTATATAATAATCTCATCATTTTATAATGAGAATCGTCTTATAATAATTGTTGTTGTTGTAAGAGTCGTTGTTATTGTTGTTTTTCATTGTTTTTGTCCATAAAAACATAGTTTCTATAAGAATTCATTGAATAAATTTTTGCGTTTTTCGGTCAAAAAGGGGGTGGAAATTAAAAAGTTTACAACAAACTATTAACCATTTTAAAGGGTTATAGGTTTATTACACATTTTTTTGGAAAAAATAACGGTTTTAAAAAAAAATTGGTTTAAATTTCAGAAAAATCGTCATATCTCTAAAATTTTGGGTTAGATTTTAAAGATTGTGGACCATTAAATTATCTTTCTTATGACACCCATATTTTTTATATCCATTCAGGGGTTCCCAACTTACAAGAATTTTTACAAAAGCTATACCCTCAACTTCCGATGGCTATATATCCGAAACCAGATCCGAGCGACACTTTTTTTACTATTTTTATTTTCATTTTAGGAAGTAAAACAAAAAAAAAAGTATGTAGCATGGGAGCTAAAGTAAACCTGTGCCGAAGTAGATAACCTTTTAACTGGCATATATCGATATTTACATAAATTGTAATTGAAGATTTTCGATTTTTAATTTCACTGTAAATATTAAAATATCGATTGTAAACACACATCACGAAATTCCTTCCACGCTCTCCATGCTTGGTATCCCATTTGATTCGGTATTTTTGTTATTTATTATGATTTTGTTGTTGTACCTTTGTTTTCGCTGCTCTTAAATTGTTTCAATTTTAATTCAACTGTCAGTTGAATGGCATATAATTTATTGGTTTGCGTTAAATTAGAAAATTTCTATGGAATTTCTATGCAGTTTCTTATGTAATTAAAATGTTGAAGAAAGAAATGAAAGAAAGAAATTAACGAAGAAAAAAAACGAACTCACCATTGAAGGAGTTAGCGCGGCTGATGGCTTTGTTGATGAAAGTTTCATGCAAATGGGCGCGCAAGTTACGCATAAGTTTATGCAGCAATTAAATTAAATTCGTTCTTAATTCAAGTAAATTTATGAAAATTTTGATTTTTCTTTTTCACAAAGAAATATTTTTCAAGACTTTCTCACTACCACCACTAACACGTTTTTCGAACATTGCAACGCTCATGTTCAATTTTGCATTTCAACTGCAGCTCAGTTATATTTTGTTCTTTGTTTTTTTTTTTTCAATGTTCAATTTTTCTATTTATGTTATGATGTTGGCGTCGACGTTGTCGCCTTTTTCACTTGTTCTCCACAATTTTTTTTTGGACTTTATAATTTTTATATGACTTGCTTTATGTTTCTAACGGGATTTTAAAATAAATCTAATTACATTTGTTGGAAAAATGTTGAAGAAGAAAAAAGACTGACACTAAAACGCGACGTTGCGCAGCTGCCGCGCATAACACAAATTTCAATTAAGCGAACTTTTTTTTAATAGAAAAACCCAGTTTTCTAATGAAACATTTATTTGTGCTTTTCCAATAGTTTTCATAGAAACTGCATTTGCTTCTTGCAGACAATTACACTTTCATTCTTTCACTGCTGCAATATTTTCCTTTTATGCACTTGTCTTTCAAGCAATTTAAATTAAACCGTTCGAAATAAAAATAAATTTTGATGTGACAAAAGTTTATAATTCTCTCTCCCCTATTTGTTACAACAATCACGACAAACGACAAGAAAACAACTGTCTGCCTACCAGAGCGCATAAATAAAAGAAATTAGATGGTTTTTGCGGCGAATTAATGCAGCCTTCTTTAGTACTCGTTACTTTTGTTCGTTACGACTAACCCGGGTCTTATCTCGTTACTCGTTATTGTAAATGAGACAGCCAGGGTGGCGAAAAATTAAGTAGTGCTAATCTACAAATGATATTGAATAGGTCTCTCAATTCATCCCATTATTTCTTTTGAAAATGTAATTTTTTCGTCTTAAGCTTCAGCCGAAAGCTTGGCTACAGAGAGTCCTGAATGTATGAATTTTCAAGCAATGGCTGTCCTAGAACAGAAGTTAGCATTGGCCCATTACAAAAATTGAACCCAACAAAAATATGACAATTTATGTCAATAAAGAACAACAAATGTTGTTTGAAGATCTTTAAAACCCTTTCTGAAGCTTTTTAGTATGCCAAAATTTTGGCATTGAAAACGCTTAAATAGTTTGTAAGCCCCGAGTACTCTTTGTTATTGGTATTAACAGTAAATACACCTGCATCTAACTTCCTAACTTTGTGTTTATGGTATGTTTGTATAGTTTGATGGATTTCTTTCCTGTTGGACAAGTAGTTTTTTACGGAAATTTGCGGCACCATAAAGTGAGATTGGCTTTAACCGTGTATACGTAGGAAGTATTGCTCGAAACTCTTCATTTGATTTCCAAGCAAGGGTGCCAAGTTGAAAATAAAAATGCCCGCAAAAAAAAAAGAAAAAACTACTTTTATCAGAAAAAAGTTTACTAAGTTTTTTTGTAGCAGCAAGTCCCCACATTTTTTTTTTTTTGCTTGTTAAAAAAAATGTAAGTGTATATAAGAAAAATCCTACAAATACATATACAAAAATAAAACTAATGTGGATACCAGGACACATTGGTATACATGGAAATTAACTTACTGCTAAAAACGTGCATTTTTCACCAACCCAAGTTTTTGAGATAAAAAAAAATAATCCTATGTATCTGTTGACAACACGGAAAGATGTAGCACTGTGTATCCATCATTAGTTCCCTGTTTCAAGATTAAACCGTATTGCCGCTTACATATGGGGCGAATATTTACCTTGTTATCCGCCACTTTGGATCAACCTAATTGCCCGATTTGTTATACACCTGATGTGTTTATAGTACACCTCCTGAATTCTACGCTGTAATTTTTTTTCTGGTTTCAAGCACTTTGATATTTTTTGTAAGTATAAAAACAAATAACAATTTTTTATAAGCAAAATCTTTCTTTAACCGCAAAATAATAATGAACCATTATTCTTGTGGTCCCAAGTAATCTATCTCTTAACAGAATTGAGAATTTTTTTTAACATGTTGAATACCCTGTGTTGCACCGATTTCATGGGTTTCCACCCGTTTTTGGGGCAAGTTTTCTCAAATGGGTGGCAGTTCATGTTCGGGACGGGATTCAACAATATAATATTTTATATTCTATTTGGTATACATATCAAGCTGTAATCTTATACATTTTTGATTAGAATAACAATATTGACCAAAATTCTGGCACTTTCGGGCATCGGGACGGGCTTTGGCAAGCCAACTCTGGTTAGTTTCTCCAAAATGCATCTCTATCTCTTCCATACATCCCATCCTGCAATCTTATACATTCGACTTTTCTACACTGGTCTCTTCGCCTATGAGCAACACACTTTGCACATGACTATTTTTTGTGGCAGGTGTCGGGATTTAGAAAACTTAAAATCCTGGCAACTCTTGCCAGAAAAATGAACCAGCAAAGAAATAAGAATGAACTCCCAGCCTGAGCTAAACAATACTCCTGTGATCTCACTCTATGTCGTAAGTGTACGACGATGACTGTAAGGAAAACGCGTACAGCCATATGTTACAAAAAAGCAAATGTACAGCTCGAAAAAACTATACTTGAATACAACAAAAAAACTATGGAAGACAGGAAAAGCAACGAGTAGAGAAGTTTTTTTTCTCCATATTACAAAGTGAACAGTGAAAAGACATCAACTTTCAATAGAAAAAAAAAAATTAATATTTTGATTAATCAGAGTAAAGAAAAAAAATATATATACCATCGTTTGTTGTTATTTTACTGGCAATTGCGCCGACATAAACAAAAGCAGCGATAACAAGTGCAAAAACTACAAATTGAATATAAAGGAAAACCTGTACAAAACTTGCGTCAAATTGAAAACTAGAAAAAAAAAAGAAACGCGCTAACGCTTGCTGTCCAAAATAGAAGACCCTTGTTGTGCCATTGAAGGTGGTGCTCCGCAGGCCATCAAAGAGAAAAAAAAATTGACTACAGCGCGCAAAGACAAAGTTGAAAATAAGAAACAACGAATTTTTTTATGAGTTGTCAAAATTTTTTTGTGGAAAATAAAACGAATTAAAAAAAGAAGCAAAAAACGATCGCGCTTAAGAAAATATTAGGAAATTTGAAAAAAAAAAAAAACAAACAACAACAAATTAAAGAAAGTAAAAATCGCTCCTTCAATCTAGTGACCGAACTCTATAAAGCGACCCCCTCGATGTTGGATTCCTTTGGTGCCGCCGCCGTCAGGGAACGACATGGAAAGCATTTGTAGGCTTTGCTTTCAACCAGCAGCGGTGAGTGGTGTAATGAAAAAAAAAAACAAGTTTTATTTAAATTTTTATAAAAATAAGAAAAACCTAATTTTTTTCCTTCATTGAAATGTAATAAAAAAAAGCACAAAAAAATCTTTTTATATTTGCGAAAAATTGTGTATTTTGTTATTTTTATTGATTTTTTAACTTGTGGAGCAGTGGTGGTTACCAGCATGTTATAGCGGGGGTGACGGCAGCAGTAACATTAGGGAACAAACTAGGAGCCGGGAGCTCTAAGCCAATCGCGTAAAGAAAAAAAATGAATAAAAAAACCAACGAGGAAAATAGAGAAAATTGGTAGTGGAACAAGAGGAAATTGAATTGGTATGGTGGGGGGTGGGGTGGGATGGTGAGCTATTGAGTTGCCACACCAAGCGATGCACTTTTGATATTTTGGTATTTCCTTATTGTAGAACAAGAAAATTAGACTTAGAAGTAAGGAGTTTTTACTTATTTACTACTAGGTGTAGATATTGAACTCGAAAAGTTTCCAACTCAGTAAAAGGAAAACTTTTCTGAAATTAATATCAGAGTGCCCAAGTAGTGGCGTACCGTGCACGTTGGGCGCCCGAGGGTAAATGCTAATTTGCCGCCCGCTACCAACAGAAAATATTCTGTTTTTGAAATTGTAATAACGTTGTTACCAAAAAAATATGGTCCTCACTTTTGGTCCTCGAAAATACTAGCAAAATGAGATATATTTCACCTTGAATTACAAAAACATCTACACATTTCCTCGAATTGTTTTCCATTTACTAAAAAAAAAGGTACAATTTTAGTTATGCTAAAAACAATATTTTGATTTCAAATTGCGAGTATAATTTTGCCGACCTCTAAGTTGTTGCACCGGGGGCAGGTGCACCTGGAGCCCCCTAGATACGCTACTGTGCCTAAGACGAGTTTTATCTAAGTCTTATAAATTTTTCTAGTTGCCAATCTTCATAGGAAAAAGTATTTCAGAAAGAAAAAAGTCCCCTTGAATTATTTTGACAATATCTTCGCGAATCTGCATAAATTTTAAACAATTTGCGTTCAAAGGCAGTTTTTTACAAGAGCAACTCGAAAGAGGTTTAAAGTTTCAGTTTTTAAATCGATGAACATTATGCAAATTTTGGTTTTAGAGTAATTTTGGTGCGACGAACTCGAAGCCGAAGTCCGTTTGTCGATATTTTGTTTTGCTTAGCTGCCAGGAGTAAAAGATGGAAGACCGTCTGTAGAAGGTCTTGCTGGAGTAAGGAAAAAAAATAACTAAAACATATTATTTTGTTCTTGGCACAAGCAAAATTTTTGATTCAAATAAAATACTGAACACATTCGGTTAACAGCTAGTTAATGATAAACGATGAATCAATTTTTGATACTTTTAAAGCAGTTTTTGGTTTCCGAAAAACATAAATGCACTTTGCACATTTGAAAAAAAAGTCGAGTTTAAAAATAATTGGATTTTAACGAAGACCTTCTATAGACGGTCTTGCCGATTAAATAGTCAAAGGCAAAAAGCCATTTGACAATAAAGGCTCGGTAAAATTGTTCAATAACTCATAGTTAATGATATATATTCGTTTTAAAATATAACATTTTAATTTATTTATATGGCTTCTTTTGTTTTGCTTCCTATTCTGCCCTAAGAAGCGAAAAGGAGTATCTCAAAATAATACAGGGTGTTTTTTTTAGAGGTATAGAGCTTCGAATTGAAATAAAACACAAGAAAATCGTTTTAATGTCCATCAATTTGGCTTTATTGGAAGGATAATTTTATGCCATTAATGTTTAAATATGATTTCGGGCATGTGGCCGCCGCGGCTGGCTCGAATAAAGCCAATTCTACAGGTCCAATTTTGAACCACTTTTTCGAGCATATGGGGCCGTATGTCGGCAATAACGCCACGAATGTTGGCTTCCAAGTCCCCTAACGTTTCTGGTTTGTTGGCGTAGACGAACGACTTCACATATCGCCAAAGAAAATAATCCAATGGTGTCAAATCACACGATCTTGGTGGCCAATTGACAGGTCCATTCCGCGAAATTATGCGCTCATCGAATGTTTCCTTCAATAAATTGATTGTGACGTGCGCTGTGTGGCATGTAGCGCCGTCTTGTTGGAACCACAACTCATCCACATTCATGCCATCCAATTCGGGAACAAAATAGTCGGTTATCATGGCTCTATACCGGTCTCCATTAACGGTAACTGACTCTCCAGCATTATTTCGGAAGAAGTATGGCCCAATGACTCCACCAGCCCATAGAGCACACCAAACAGTCAGTTTTTGTGGATGTAATGGCGTCTCAAGGGTCTCATGTGGATTCTCTTCACTCCAAATGCGGCAATTTTGCTTGTTGACGTAGCCATTCAACCAAAAATGAGCCTCATCACTGAACAAAATTTTGCGATGAAAATCAGCATCGAGATCAATCTCATTTTCGCCCATACACCAAAATCACGACGCATTGCATGGTCTCGCGGCTTTAATTCTTGCACAAGCTGGATCTTGTAAGGTCGCAAGCCAAGATCTTTGCGCAAAATCTTCCATAAAGCTGATGGACAAAGCTCCAATTGCTGTGCACGGTGGCGAATCGATTCATTCGGGTCCTCTTCAACATTTTGCTCTACAGCGGCAATTGTTTCTTCGGTGCGCACTGTTCGACGTCTCTGCGGATGCGTATTATCACATAGAGTAAACGTAGTGCGAAAACGACCCATGGTTAACCGAATTAATTGCTCTGGTGGACGATTATGTCGACCATAAAATGGACGGAGCTTGCGGTAAACTTCGCGAACTGAACCATTATTTTCGAAAAAAATTTGCACGATTTGCAAGCGTTGTTCTTTTGTCAACCTGTTCATGATGAAATGGCAAACCAAACTGAACATAAATGACATTAGAGTTGCCAGATTTGACCATAAAATGCCAGTTTTAGCTCTATTCGAAAAACAAACCTCTAAAAAAAACACACAGTACATACCCGTGATTCTTTTGACTGCGATAGCTTAATAAATTACGCTTCTAATGAATTGCTCCAAATACCGGTATCTTAGTTCAAACATATAAAGAATCTCCTAAGAGTTTCCTCTATCTCAATTTTATAGGTATTTCAACAAATTGACATAAACAAAATATCAATGATTTCGAATCGCATTTTTTTGAGATACACCCTTTTCGCTTCTAACTGCAGTAATATTATTATTAAAATGAAAAACTTAATATAACAAGATTTTTTTGATCGCAAACTCAAATCGATTGCAAATATTTTATTCGAAGTAAAATGCCTTTATTTTCAGTTTCGTCAATTTACTTAAGTATACATGAAATTCAATAATATGTATATCAAAATTTTAGCGGATTTTCAATTTTTCAAAGGACTTTCGTACGAAAATACTCCGTACGTACTCCGTACTCGTACGTAAATTCTCCACTGCATAGCCAAGATAACTGGATGGGTCTATACCGGTACCCGAAACCATATTCTATGCTTATACAACATACTGAACAATAATAAATATATATATAATATGAGTAAACTATGAAAATACTAATGCTCTGCTAATATTTTCTACAAGAAAGAAAGAAAAAAGAAAGAAAAACCGAAGAGGTTTCCTCTGCATACATTGGTAGTTTTTTTGCGTAATCGTTTAAATTGATCAAAAAAGATTTATTTGCGTTTAGATATTACGTAAATATTTGATGTAAATTGTAATCAAAATTGAAGACGACAACGACAAAATACATCGATTTTTGGAGTAAAACATTTCAATACGTTAGGACTTGACCATATTATAGTGCCTTGAAGTTGACATGTTTTGGTAATCTTTGGGTTTTTTTTTATCGATTTTTGCTTTCAAACCGTACACAAAAACAGCATATTTATCCAAATGTAAAATACGATGAGATTATCTCTTTATCTAAAGCTTTAAATTCATAAAAATACTGGCGACAAAAAAAAAATGTTTAAATACACACATGATGAACCTAAATCCGATATACTAAAATTTTATTCGAAATTTTTTGAACTTAAAATTTATTGCCTAACGGTTACGGATCGATGCAAATTTTTTCTATGCTTTAACTTTGATCCCAATGTAGTTTTCCGATTTAACGCATCATTTTTGGGTAAATGAACAAAAACTGAAAAAAATTATAATTTTCGGTCTCTTTACATGGTCACTAATGGAAACTGCTAACACATTTAAAGCATAAATGTTTCTTGTGTGTAGATTATAATATAAAGTTTTTACAATATAATGGTCAAAATATTAAAATCAACAATAATAACTCGGTCAAAGTTAATCGTATAATAGATTTTTGGGCATAAATCGAATGTTTTGCTCCACTACTTTGTGTTTCATATATTGGGTAAAAATTGAAAAGTATCTTTGGTGTAACTGGCACCAGATATAGAGCCAATCAGATTATTTCAAAAATCGAATAAATACGCAAAATTGACCATGAACATGTCAACTTCAAGGCTCTATAACTTGGTTAAGTCTTAATATACATGATTGCTTAAGGCCAAGGATCGAATTATTCGGCCTTCATCTACTTGCTGAATTATTTCCAAAAAAAAATTGGTACACATCGAAAAAGGAATACAAAGAAAGAGTAGAAAAAACGACAGATAAATAAAGTAACAGTCTTTTCAATATAAAAAACTTTTGTAGAACTTTCTAGAGATTTGTAAACAGTTATAAACGGAACATTGGTTTTTTTAAGTTATTGATTTGTAGCGATGCCTTTATAATTTCCTTATAAATTTAAGTTTTTAAACAGCTTCGTTAAGATTTGGGAATTATTGTGAATAGTAAATAATACATTGAAAGGTGGTGTTCTTGATTGCAAAATAGTTTAGCGATCGAATTTGTAAGTCTTTAAACTAAACAGAGCAATGTAACAATACTAACCGTTATAATATTGATCGATATATAATTTGGTTACTTCAAAAATGATTCTTATAGGTCGGACTGAAATGTATTAAGGAAAGAATTATGAATTGATTTTGTACATGTATTTTTTAAGTACTAATTGTTTTCATAATGTTCGGGCTCACATATTTATTGTTCCTTTATAGTGATATACGGGCATATTTTATATTTCACTACCGAATGAAAGAAAAATGAAAGAATGAGAATGAATTTATTTCAATTCTACATAAGTTTCACTCCGTTTGATAGTAAAAAAAAATTACATGAGTTTTTCACGTAACATTTATCGTTTTCATGATATTCAATGTGAAATATTGCTAATGACATTTTGTATAAAACTGTCTAATATATAATATTTGTCTGTCATAAATTAATAAATTCCCAGCTGATCTCTACCCGAGAGCGACGATATGTATGTTTGGGACACTAATGATATGTATCTTGTTTGAAATGTTGAATCTTGACGAAATAAAAATTATTTGACATTAAAATACCTATCGCTATCGTCGAGCGTATATTTTTGACACATATTTTGGAGATTTCTAAACTTAAAAGTTCTTTTTATAAACAACACTACTTAAAAGTAATTTTTAACTATGTATTGATAAAAATTTTAAATTCCCAGGAGTGACTATTTAATAAAAAGCTTTTGTACGAATTCAACACCATAAGTTTTTTTTATTTAAAAAAAAAAAAGAATACAGCAGTATTTTCGTAAACACTCGCATTTTTATCTGCTACCCCCCTACACAATTAATCCGACCAACAAACCAGCCGACATACCAACTTGTTCCCAATGCTCCACCATTCCATTCAATGTTGAAGTTGAGTTCTCTTCATTTTACTTCAATCTCTTGTTTTGCTTCTTCACAAAATTTATAAAAATTTCATTGCATTTGCAAAGAAAAATGAAAAAAAAAAAAACGAAAAAGTCAGAAAATTGAAATGAAGTGAAATTACAAAAAAAAAATGAAAAAAAAAATATCTTGTAAAAACAAAACAAAAAAATAATAAACGACTGAATTGCGCGCAGCAAAATGTTGTCTTTTCCATGGTTTTGTTTTCTTTGAATTTATTATTCCTCTATTGTTATTGTTTATTTATTGTACAGAGTTGCCATTTAAATATGACTACATATAAAAGTTCGAAAGTTTCAACTTCGAGTATGTGTATTTGAAAAATGTTAAGCTTATAGTAAACCCTTAGCATTTTATTTTAAGGAAATCGCTTTAAATTGGATCGTCTTTTGCTTCCATAGAAGCAGAGCGGGGTAAGAATGACTGCTTTATGATTAAATGTCAGAAGTTTTTTCGTTCTCCTGTAAAATAATAAAAATGTAAGATAGGGCCTTTCTATATTAAGGCAACGATATGTACCCTACAATAAATGTTAAAAAGACGTTGAAAAGGTTGAATAAGTAGAAAAAAAATGTCAAAATGGTTTAAAAAGGTTGAAAAATGTTAAAACAGTTAAAAAAAGACTGGAAAAGTCGAAAATATTTGGAATCCATTAAAGAAAGTCAAAAAAAAAAAAAAATGGAAAATGTTAAAAAAAGTTGTAAAACTCGAAAAAAGTTGACAGAGGTTGAAAAATGAGGAAAAATATAAAATCGACGAAAAAGCCGAAAAAATAAAGGAAATAACGTATAAAGTTGACTGAGGTTGAAAAAAAGTTGAAAGAAAAATATGCAAAATGTTGAATAAGCCGAAAAAATAAAGAAAAACTCAAGAATGTTGAAAGAGGTAGAATAATGTTGAAATAATTCAAAATCGCTGAAAAAGTCGAAAAAATAAAGAAAATAATGAAGAAAGTTGAAAACGATTAAAAAAAATCGAACAAATACATTGGGGTATATTGGAAAAATCCAAAAGGTTAAAAAAGTTCAAAGAATATTTGAAATGTTGAAAAATAATCAAAACCCTAAATAAATGCGTTGCGGATAGCGTACAATATCATAGATAAGCAATAATTGATTATTGGATAATGTTCTGCAGCTTCACTTAGGTACTCGAAAAGCATTGTGTAAGAACGCCGCGTATTTGGGTTGGCTCCATACATTTTGTATGTGCATGAGGGAATTCTGACAGATAACTCACGCATGCGCAACAATTTAGGGTAGGCTGCTAGGTAGGCTTTGTGGCACCAAGTTTCCGGGCATTGGGATCCGCGAGAATAATCTGTTTGTGCATTTTTCGTAGCATTTCTGTTAGAATACCATATGTTCCCACTGATTTGTAAGGGCAGACAATTTTAATCGCCGGACTAGTTTCTCTTTCGTTGTTATTGTGTAAAAAATATCCTAGGGTTTCTGCAGAAAATTCTGTCCAATAATCGTCTGATTTCCTTAGGATGGAATGGATTTATATTTTGAAAGAATTCTGTTAATCCCCGTGGATTCTTTAGGAGATTCGAAGTATTGAAGAAAATCTTACCGAGCTTCTCTTTTTGCATTTTGGATAGCTTTTAAGTAGTTTTGGGTACTCTTTTTGTATAGCTGTTATGTACCCATTTTGTGACATTCATTGTAGCTCTTTGTATAGTAGTTGTTTGTCTCAAACTTCAGCAAAGTTCGCCAAAGAGGCATGAATTTATTAAAAATTATATTTTGCTGGACACGATAGTTTGAAGGCAAATTGCATATATGCAAAAGTTTTCAAAATTTAATTTTTTACATATTAGATCTTTTCATGCACCTGTCATATACATATCGCACACATTTAGCTAAAGAGGCACAACTCAAAAACTGTTCATCATGTACATATCTATCAGCTCAAAAGAGATAAGTTCATTTTTTGCTGTACTTTGGTGTCAAAAAACAGTTATGTCTCTCATGAAAATTAGCCTACAATATGCAAAAGTGTCCTATTTTTAGTGTCGGAGAGTTCAAGCTGTTGTGACCGCGACGTGGTTTCCAACCATATTCTGTTAGTACCTTCATCTAAATAATTCACACTTTATTAATGAAAAATAGTTCACAAGCTCAAAACAGTTTTTTGCGTTTTCTGAAAATTCCAAAATTTTGAGTTGTGTCTCTTTAGCTAAATGTGTGCGATATGTACCTGTTTGATCAAAATCCTGAAATATTTCTAACTTTCTTAGTTTGAGAATATATGTATCTAAAATTTTTGTCATAGTGTAAGAAACGGACTTTATTAGTTTATTAATCTCAAGAAGGAAACAATATCCTTAAAGCTCTGACAATTTATTCACTAATCTTCAGCGAATCCCACAAATTTGCAGTCAAAGTCGAAAACTTTTTGTATAGACAAGTCGAAACTTTCAAAACTTAACGATTGCAATTTATAGCTTTATACTCTCTAAGGTTATATATGAAAACGTAACTGTGAACAATCCATATAAAAATGCAAAATTTGGACTTCCAACGTTAATTACACAGGACCAAAAAAAAAAGTCTTGTAGTTGAAAGTTGAGGTACCATATGGTATGTATTTTGGTGTGCTAAAAACGATTCCGGGGTCAGAATTTACCCATCACCCTCAAATTTTGACATAACCTCAAAATCCCACATTAAAATAAGTTAAAAAGAAAGTCCTTAAAAAAAAAAAAGAATCAAAATTCACCTCAACTTTCAACTACAATACTTTTATATTTTTGTGGTCCTGTGTTATCTCATAAAATAAGGCGGATTTTCAAAAACTTTACGATGTCTTTTTTTGTAGTAGTTGACGATTAAATATGGAGAATGGTTGAATTTAGTTTGCTTACATTAAAATGTTATCCCGGGTCGTTTAAAACATCTTGGGTAGTGCAGGTTGCCTTGGATGTCAAGTATTAAACTTTTTCATTTTGCGACATAAGTCACACGTTAAAATGTCATTTGTAATAATTGAAGATATGAGTGGATAAAGATGCCATGTAATATTTTTCTCATACACGAAATGTCCAAGCTACGATATCTAATCTTAAAAATTGAAGAAACAAGCGGAAAAAAATGTTATGCTCCATAGTAAATGTAAGAAAGAGAAAACTGAAGCTCATTTCGCTGAAATTTTGAATTTGTATCATGTCACCTTCATCCACTCAAGTATTTCATTAATAGGTGCTTATTTGATACATACAGTATGAATATATTAACAGCTGCCTAGTTCCCCAAAAAAGTCTGTGTTTTTCGAGTAATACTTTGAACTATTCTGATTAGTTGTATAGACTTACCGTATTTTCATATTTGCTGTTTTCAAATTTAATTTTAATTTATCGTTTTGTCTCTATATCAGTTGTTTCAAGTACCCGGTTACAATATCCCCACATGTGTTAAGTGCTCGGAACATTTGACTACCAACGGCTTCTACCAGTCGGTGCGCCAAGACGGCACAACCTTGGCCACAACTTCCGCAGCAGCCGTTGTAAATCAATTGACTAACGGTAATAACTTAACGCAGCAACAGCAACAGCAGCAGCAACAACATCAACAGCAGCAGCAACAACAACAGCAACAGCTACAATCAACAAGTTCTTCCGAAAATCTACAATCACAAGACGATTCTGAAGATGTAAGTTTTGCTCTGTATTTCAATATTACACGTTCTGTTAAATATTTCTCTTGATTTTCCTTTGATTTTGGCATTAAGTTTCATTTGTATGAATTCCATTTTTTAAATTTAATTTGGTATTTTACGCTCTTGTTTTATATATTGAAATATTGTTGTGCACACAAATGCTGCAATTGAACAGAAAAATAATGGAATTTCAAAATTTTCTTTCACTACTTCTTTTTTTGTTGTTCTCTCGTTTTTTCCATATTTTTTCTTCTTCTCATTCTTGTTGTCTCTTTTTGCATTATTTAGATAAATAAACAGCGAATTGGTTCGATCCAATCCAATCAAAACGGTGTGAAAAAAACCGAAACCATGTCCTTTGATTTGGAGAAAACCATACAGAATCTAGACGTATTTATTCTCATTTTCATAATTAGTATTCATTAATGCGACATTAGCAAAATTATGCAAAATTCAATTAAAAAAAAAAAAAAATAATATGCGAAAATTTTAATTAACACAAAAAATGTTTCTCTACTTTTTTATATTATTTGAAAAATGTTATAACTTCACAGCTTTGTTTATTTATTTGAAAACAAAATACAATACAAAAATGTCAATAAATCTCAAAAGTTTACTCAGTTTAGAACATTTCGAAGTAGAGAAGTATTTTCTTTGGCAAAATCAAAAATATGTACTAAGTTAACGATCTTATCCAAGTAAAATAAGTAAAATATTGATTTATTACAACATTTGTATTGTTTTACAATTTAGGTGGACTTAATATTCAATGAGGAGGGCTCTTGTCCTCTATGCAACAAAACTTTTTCGCGTAAATCTTCGCTCTTAACTCATATCCGAAATCATGCTGCTGAACGAAAGTTTGTTTGTAACTTCTGTCACAAGGGTATGTAAAAATAAATAATTTATGAAAAAAAATTCTTACTCATTTAATACAAAGGATCGGAGTTATGGTTTGTTTGAATGATTTTCTGAACAGATGATTCATCTTAAATGAGCTTCAAAAATGTGCATACTACAGGGGAATAAGATAAAAATAGCAAACTAGATAAACATCAGTCTTAATTGTGGGCATTATTCAATGTAAATGTCGGGTGAATGCAAAATGAATATTCAAAACATAATTGACCAAATAGTCCGTTTTTCAAAGAAATTTGTAGTGAACAAAATAAAATATTCTCTTCGTAATCCAGCACAGTAAATTTTGTAGCAAATTTGCTAATCTAAAATGGAGAAATTTAGTTGCATAAGTCCTAAAATATGGTATCGAAGTTGCCAAAATTTTAAAATTGAAATTCATAATATTCAACGCTTTCAATCAAATTTTTTGTGCATCGCTTGACTTTTGAAATATTATGGTTTATTTATTCATTTACAAGAAATATTATTATAAATAATGATATTACTAATGAAGGTACTAGCTACATAGGCTATCGGCCTATTATGGTTTAAAATGTTTGTTTTCCGTTAAATGCCTATACATACATATAAGTAAAGGCAATAAGCTTATGTCAGAGGCTCAGACTCCTGTGAAGGGATCTTGTCCGCCAGGCTCCAGGCAGCAAACTCTCAATTATCACCTGTTAAATCCACCACATTGGTGAGGCTTCACGAAAACATTGTTATAATCTTTATTGTGCAGAGTTTTCAGACGATTTTAAAGAATGCGCACAAAATTTCTCAAGTGAGGTCTTAACCTTTATACCTCTAAGGTTTAAAAATATTCGCAACGACGATATAATGCTATTTAATTATTTATTATTTATTCATATATAATTTTTTTTGTGCAGGCTTTACACAAGCAGCCAATTTGCGTAACCACGAGAGGATTCATACTAATGATCGTCCATACGTTTGCGTCGATTGCGGCAAAACATTTACTCAGGTTAGTTTTACCCTATTATAATTAAATTAATTATTAATTTTTTTATTATTATTTTTTCCAGATAACAAACTTGAATAATCACCGTCGCTTGCACACTGGAGAACGGCCATTTGTATGCATTGAACCAGAATGTGGACGCTCGTTTGCGCAGGTGCGTTAGTTAAGTTTTGAACACTCCATATAAGTGGTATTACGTTAAAGTCAATTCTCCTGATGATTTAAAAAATCAACTCTAAATGTTGAAGTATGATTCATAAAAATAACTAAACAAAGCTTGTATTAGATCCAAAATTTTTAAGTTTAAATACCTTGTGGCCACGGAGTGAAAAATGAGATATTTTTCTATAAGACGGCAATACGTGATCGCAAATATGATTAAGTTTCTAAATAGTATCCTTTCTAGTAATAATCTATCAATTTAATGCTTGGCTTACAGTTTAATAATGACAGCTTCGAGAGTGAATAATTCAACTGAATTATTCAAAACTAAAAATGAATATTTGAAAAGCTTTCAAAAGTAACAATTTATTATCGAAATTGATCGATTTACACTACGAACTGGTGGCGCAACTGCATTATTCTCTCTAAAAACCAAACTGGAGACTATGTTGAGAAATAATAAAGTTTTTTCAAAAAACATAAAATTAGCATAATGCTATTTCAGGGTGGGCTTAGCCCTCCCTTCCGCCGCCGATGACCTTAAATTGTCATTCCTCTAACGTACTTTCATTCTTCATTTACTAAGAAGTTCTCCCAAAACTATATAACATACAAAATAAAAATCTAAAAATCCTTTCTTATTTAGATTGACATCCCTAATATCTTCAAACAGCAGATTAATTAATCCCTTAACTAGTGGACCCATATCTTTAACTTGACGAATACAAAATTTCGCGTTGAGATGAATATCTAATTTTTAATATTTTTTTATTGCTTTCTTTTAGGTCACAAACCTTAACAACCACATGAAAACTCATCACAAAGTGCAGCAATATTGTTGCAATCAATGTCCGAAAAAGTTTACACAAGTCACTTCCTTAAATCAACATCTGCATGCACATGCCGGCATTACCGGCTACTATTGTCCACGTTGCCCGGAAAAGACATTCAAGCAGCAATCGCAATTACACACTCATATGAAGTCACATGGATTGGCGTTTCCATTTGAATGTTCAAAATGTGATGAGAAATTCCTTCAGCAAGCACATCTGGATCAGCACAATAAAATGCATGATGAATTTAAATTTAAATGCAACATTTGTCCATCATCATTTAATCAGGAATCGTTGCTCAAAAAACATGTGCAACGTCATGTCGAAGGAAGGTGAGCATCAATTTCGGTTTTAAAAATATTAGTATTGGTTTTTATTGCCATTGGATAAAATAAAATAATGCTAATGCAAGTAAAATTGAGGACCATTGATCACATATCACTCGGGAAGTCAATAAGCCACACAGAAACAATTAAAAATGGATATTCAAAAAACTAAAAAAAAATCTGACGTTATGTTAGACAAAATTGTGTAGATAGATAGATTTTTTAGCATTCATCGGAACAGGTGTATATTTTTTTTTCTTTCTTTTAAAAATTTTTGGATATCAACATTGACTTTGTGTGTTTTATCGTTTCCCGATTTCTAACTCAAAATTTGCTTTCAGATCTTCAAAATCCATCTAGTCAAACTACTCAGAGTTCAAAAAGATTGCGGAGATTTTGGTTTTGGGTGTTATTTTAAGTTAAGCAATTCGTATTAAATTTCAGTCATTGGCTGTTGAATGACAATGAAAGTAAATTTTTATTTGCACCGGATAAAATTATAATTAATAGTAGAAAGAAAACTATGAAATAATGCACATAGAAAACAATAGAAAAATATTAAAACGAGCAGAGAATAATTATATCAGCGGTGTTTCGTTAGCTGTGAAATATTTAGTCACTTTAAGTAATGAAACAAGGTTCTTTGAGCGATAAAATTAGTGGTGGAAAAAATCTGCAACGGCGATAAAAGTTTATTTGAGCGTTAAGACCAAATTATTGAGTGTAAATGCAACAGAAACTAGTGCAGAAGAAGGGTAACTAAAATAGATGGTGTAAGACATACTATAAGATGTCCACTTCCGCATATACTGTAAGACGTAAACTTCGCCTATTTATCCAGACTCAAATGAAAATATAATGTGGCTATAGTAATCGCAAACAAGAGGTATATTTTCGTCCGAACATATCGCATATTGATAAAGAAATACTCTTTGCGTTTAATGTGATTACTAAAAATTTCAGAAAAAAATAGAAGTGGTCTAACAAGTGGAAGTGGCACCTTCTGAACAGGCAAATTCTTTGAATCGTTACAATAGGAAAACTGTTCAACTACACTGTGCTTAACTTGGTAGGGGAACGTCTGAATCAACAGAAAGTAAATGAGATTAGAAAAATGGGCGTTATACCTCATATACCAGTCAGAACTTAAAAACGTTATATGCAGAAAACTATTTGTGCAAATCTTACCACACTTGGTACGGGAACATTTGGTGACACATGTAAGCACTGTACAAAAAATGGGTTAAACAATTGGGGTTGTCACCTCCCATGCAAGCAAAAACTTTGTAACGATATGCATGTATAATAAGATTATATGGAAACGTTTGATGGTACAAGCACTAGAGCATTACAGATTAATTGGGACATGACAACTCCCATACAAGCAAAAATTTAATAAACTTTCGGAGAGCATGCATCATTCAATGAAACAAACTAGAATTGAATGCTTTTACACATTGCAAAAAAACCCTTTTACTTAACTTTTGGCCAGGTTACAAGTTTTAAACTATAATTGTGACATTCATTAATGAACATTTTACAATTTTTATGATACTGTATTATCATTAAGTTTTTTAATAGTAGTAAATAAAAAAGTCAAGCATGCACTCCATACCAAAATAAAGAAAATTGCTTTTAAAGTCTTCCTTTGTTTTCCAGATACTTGACCTGTCCCGTGGCCAATTGTAATGAAGCATTTGCAGTGCGTCAACATTTATCAAAGCACTTATTAACAAGCCATTCACATGACGAGTTGCCGCCACCGAAACGCTCCAAAAAGTCTATCACATTACAGCCGCCACAACAACCTGTGGCAATGATTGGACAACCGCTTTCAATACAACATACAACGGGTCAACGTATGTCTCAAGATGAAGAAATCTAGAATTAAAATTAGAAAATAGCTCCCACATTATTTTTAGAATTTTTGAATTGGTTACTTCAGTTTTATTTTGCTGTCTAACATACATACATATTCGTATATTAACAATTACCATGAAAACAAAAAAAAAAAAAACAAAAAAATGTTTATACTTTGCTTTGTTAATGTATTGATAAATTAATTTTTTGATCATAAGTTTTTTAACATTTTACTTTTTACCTTAGATAAACTTTTTCTCACTAATGTTAACAATTTTTATTTGTAAAATTACAATTTTAATTGAAAAGTTTTTGATTGCTCTGCAAAATATTAACATTTTTAGCGTAATAAAAAATTAATAATGCACGAATTTTTAGAGAAAACTTTTTTTTGTTGCTTGCTTGTAGTATTTGTTGTTATACTAACTTTCTAATGTCTTTTTTATTTGTATAAATTCAGGCGGTCGTCCACCGAAAAATAAAAAAGCCCAAAATGCAGCCGCCAACTCCTCTGCAATAAAAATTGAAGTACACGAACCTTTGCATAATCAACATATAATCAGTAATGCGAGTGGCTTATCCATACAGCAGCAGATCAACCAACATATGCAGCAGCAGCAGCAATTACAGCAACAACACCAACAACAGCAGCAGCAACATCAAATGGCAATTGGTGGAAATAACGTTAAAGTACGTTTCATACAAACGAAATAAAGAATTAAATTTTTATTATTTTTCTTTTTCTAAATTTTCTCTGTAAGCAATTTAAAAGAAAAATTTAGTTGTAAGTTTAAAGAGCGCGTAAGAAGCAACATATCTTCTGCGTTAAAAAGAAGAAGATTTAGTCTAGAATTTAAGCATATTTTTAAAATATTACAAAATTGCAAAAAAAAAAAAAAAAAAAACAAACAAAAAAATATTATATTGAAATTAAATTGTGTATATAAGATTTTACAATTTTACTAAAATGATGAAAAGAAATTTAGAAAAAACTTAAATTTAAAGAAAAATATACGCAGTAAATTTAGAAAAGAAAATTATAAAATAACTTAAATAAGATTGTGTAAAAGAAATGCTTTCATATAACTCATAAAAATATAAAAAAAATCAATAGATATTCCCATCTATTTTAAAGATTTACTTTTGTTTCTCATTTGTCTTCCCCTATACAATTTAGTTTCTTATGTAAAGTAATTGAATTTCATTTAAAATTATTTTTATTTCTGTTTTTTTTTTTATAAAACCACACAGTTGTGAACAGTCTTAGAAATAAATACACATACCTACATACATAAAATTTCCCATTAACGAATTGAATAAAAATTTTTAATAAATTTCAAGTTAATTTGTATTTAGTTAAATGTGCATGAAGTAAAAGGGTTTTACTCATATTTTATATACAGTCAACCGCAAATATGTATAAAATATTTAGCAGGCGATTTTTATTTTTTTCCGATTTGATGGCCAAAACTTTTTGAGTGTATTAATTGCGATATTTCTTTCTATTTTCAACACCCAGAAAGCATTCATCAAATATACGGCTGAACACCTGATAAAAGCACAGGTTTTCCCAAAAATAAAAGGAGGTGGCGTCTAAAAATATCCTCTGCAAAATGGACATCAAATTTCTGATACTCTGTGTTCCTTAAAAAACTGGTGAAGGTGTTTTCATGCTTCAAAGAGTTTGACTACAAATATTCAGTACGTGGAAAAAGCGCACTTTGAGCACACTAAATAAAACCTAATGTTTTTAGCCGAAAACCAAAAATGTATCAATAAAAAATGCACGTCTTAGAAACTTATCAGTTACATAATATTTTGCAAACAGTGACGTCATTTCACCAAAACATTGGGGGGGGGGGGGGAGGGCGGAGGAGCCAAGAACTTAAATGTCATATCAATATGACATTTTCAATTAATAGTATGCAATAAATAGGGTATATTGGTTAAGCAAATCTTCTAAAAATTAGACGAATTCACAAAATTCAAATGTTTTCAGTGTATAATTCTACCATGATTAGATGTTTTGATTGAATCGATCAGATGAATTGAGTAATTGATTGAATAACAGCATCAGACCCTTGGGGGGAGGGGAGCAATGTCCCCAGCCCTACCCAACTGACGCCGCTGTTTGCAAATATAATTTACTGTTTAAGATAAAGCTGTACTTAACGTAAAGACCATTAAATGTTTTAATATAGTTGTTCGGGTTATTAAATTACTTCCCTAAATCTAAATTTTACCAAATTAGTTGTTACATTTTTTATTCGGTAGCTATACAATTCAAATTGTTTAATTTTTATTTCCAATTTAGAGTAAAGTTTTCTCAAGTGGGCACAGTAAAAACCAACTCATTGAACTTTTTATTGCATAACTTTGAAGATTTATTGATCAATATTTAAGACTTAAATTTTCTTTTTTGCAAAATTTGGATTTCTTAAAAAGTTATGAACAAGTGAATTTCTATGTGCGTATTTTTTTAAAAAAATTTTATTTATTACTTATAAAAATTTAGCAGAATTTTTCTGTAAAGTCTACACAACTTTCTCCTGAAAAAAAATTTTAGTACGTTTCATAATAAAAAAGTTACGAATGATTAAGTGTCGCCACCTAGGCAATTTTACTCCTACAAACCATCCGATAAGAAAAATTTGAATTTTACAATTCAAATGCAATTCAAAAAATAAAAAATAATTGAAATTTTTCTTATGATGATGTCGAATGAAACCGTCGCACACTTTTAAAGTGGAATAAAAGTCAAAGTAAAAAACTTTGGTAGCTCTATATTTTTCAAAGTTGATGCCAGACGTAATACTGGTTGCAAGGTAGAGGCAATAAAAAAGCAATTCGAACGTGACGAAAAAGGGAAGTGTTTTTCATGGCCATCTATAGAAAAGCAGAAGTCAGCGAAACGTACCAACATTTTTTAATGCGTCTAATTTTAAAATGTTATGGAATAATATCACTTTTTATTAGATTTCATTCGATTGAAATATCAAATTTTTTTTTCTTACAGGGCATAATATCGTTCGAACATGGCATTGCGAATGTTACACATTTTTCCATTTTTGTTCACTGTATGTATTTTTCCTAAAAGAATATGAAACTTTCCTGTTAAAACGTTTTTTCCTGTAAGGGGCGTGACACCGACTCACTAAAAACAAATTTTTCTTCTCAGGAATCAGTTTGTCCCCATACTAAATTTGATCAATATTGGTGTAGCGACTCAGTCGTGGCTGTGTTTTTTTCCCGGTGCCACGCCCACTTAAAGGACTTAGAGTCTCTTCTAACCTTTTTTATGGTACAGTCTATCTCCTAACCAAATTTCATTAAAATCGGTTTATTAAATTAGCCGTGGAAAGTTATTTCCTTGTTAGGGGCGTGGCACCGTCTACTATTCGAAAGAAAATTATTTTATGCACTGCTCATCTTCACAACTTTGCCGAAAAAAAAGTTATGCGATTATGTTGTGTTATGGCAGTTAATAAGTGGTTTAACCGTTTTCAAACTGACGAACGTGACCAACTTCAAATAGCTCCAAAAACTGAAGATAACATTTTTTTTGCACTCATTGCGTTTGTTTTTATATTTACATAAGACTCTGTTTGAACAAAAATTTTGACACACTTGCTGTTATCAATCACGAAATGAGAAAAAAATATGTTTTTTTATGTCGAATGTGACATTAGAACACGAACTAAAGGAAATTAAAAATTTACAGTTAATAGAGATTGGTTTGATGTTTTCGCATTTTTTTAGCTAATTGTTGTTAGAAGTGAGATTTTGCGGAATGACTATTATCATGTATCACCTCTCTTACAGACTTAAATATTTAAAGCAAAACACTATTCAATGTTACAAAAAAAGAGAAACTTCCTTTATGCAGGTTTGCAGGAGGTTTGCTCTCCGTGGTAAATGAATTCTGGTATAAATTTTTAAAGTAACAAAATTTGAATATTTTCCTTAGATAATATCAGGTAGTAACGCTTTTATAATAACTTTTAATTTTTCTGTCACGGTGGACCATTCTGCGCAAATGCTCATATCCACTACCAACTTGGTTATATTTTAAAATTCTAATTTTCCCGTTGTATTTATTTTGTTAAATGGTTCAATATGATTCCCGACACTTTGAATGCTATTGGTTTTTAAATTTTAACTACCTACATAAGATTTAAGTGAGTTTGTGAGGAAACCGTTTGCATTTCAGTATATTAAGCAGTTCATTAAAACTTTATTAAGTTACGTCTTCATCTTCACTTTCAAAGTTTACTTAACTACGAGAATTTTTTAGTTTTTTTGCCGTAAATTCATAACATGTGTATAAAAACGTGATAATTATAAAATGAGTTTAGTCATGGCCACGCTGAATTTTCATGTACCCTTAAAATATTTGATTAAACTAAAACACCTTGTAGAGAAGATCATTTTAACAATGAATTGTAAGGCATCTTAAGAAAAGATTTTCTTTGAATTAACCATAATTTTTTTAGTACTAGTTTTCAATATTGCCTTGGCGCTGGACCTATTGCAGTTGAGTGTGTCAACTCCAGCACAAACTACCAACAACCAGGCAATCTTATCTGCAAAACTTTTTACTACGATCGCTCGTGACAAAATCAATCGGAACGTGGTCATCTCACCGGCTTCCATACAAACCTGCCTAGCGTTGGCATATATTGGCGCTGAAGGTACAACTGCTGATGAATTAAGACGAGGTCTACACCTGGGAAATAATGACATCAGCAAAGAACAGGTGGCACAACAATTTGGAAATCCACTGAGTAAAATGCGAAGTAATCATGAAGCAGTAGTAAAAATGGCGAATCGTTTCTATGTGAAGCAAAGTTATCAAATCGCTTCTAAATTCAATGATGTGGCTCAACGATATTTTGACTTCAGTGCAGAAAGTGTTAATTTTCGCGATAAAGTGAAAACTGCTGATAAAATTAATAAGTGGATGGAACAGCAGACAGAAAATAAAATTCGAGATTTCATTCCACCTGATAGCCTTGAAGCTAATACTGCTGCCATACTGGTGAATGCTAAGTATTTATTTCAAAGCAAACTGGTCGAATATTTTTAGTATTGGCGATACTGCTAAGAAAGATTTTCGTTTTAGTAACACAAACACTAGAAAAGTAGATATGATGTACCAGCAGGATGATTTTGCCTATGGCGAACTATCAGATTTGAATGCTAAGGCTTTGTCAATGAAATACGTTGGTACTAACATACAGATGCTGCTGCTGCTACCTAATCAGTTGGAAGGTCTTGGTCGGTTGAAGCAACAATTGATTGACCAAAGTTTTAGCTAATTTAAAAGTAGGGGAAGTGCGCGTATCTTTTCCCAAATTCAAAATTGAGTTTGATATATCGTTGAAACCAACTTTGGAAGCTCTTGGTATGCGTCAGTTGTTCAGTTCGACGGCTGATTTCAGTGGTCTATTTACTACTAAGGATCGAGTTGCTGTATCGGAAGTCATACATAAAGCTTTTATTGAGGTTAATGAGAAGGGCACTGTTGCTGCTGGAGCTACAGGTAAATAAAGAAACGGACAATTTCAAATTTTATCGATATTACAATAGATACTAACTTTTTTTAATTTGGTTTTTTTTTAAGCTATAAAATTTTTTCCAATGATTGCACCGAATAATATTTATGACTTCAACGTGGATCATCCGTTTTATTTTGTTCTCTTGGATAACGATACAGTGCATTTTGCTGGACACGTTGCAGATATTTAAGTTACTTAAAGCATTTTCAAACATAAAATTGGTCTTAGATTGCCTTATCCGATGAGGGAGGGCCTTATATGGATATATTCATTATTTCAAGTAAAATGGTTACTGTCAGTTGCTTCATTTGATTATGAAGAAAAGTTATTCGATAAAAAAAAATTTGTGCAATAGAAAAGTAAAGCTTGGTACGCTACCCTCGGAACATCCGTGTCTTAAGATTATGGAAAAATTTAAATTTTATATGGGCGCTTTTTTAATTTGAAATAATTAAAAAAAAAAAATTAGTTATCCATTGGAATTTGTTTTTATTTTTCCAGAGTTCAAACAAATAATATGGCAATATTGCACAATTTCGCATAAAACTAAAAAAGAACCAAATTCTGAACAAAAAATAATTTCAAACCTAACATATTCTATTTTTATTAAACAAAGCTTACAATCGTTGTTCCGCTGAAGCAGATGGCAACGCTAACATAACTGTCACTCGTTACTTTGAGTAGTTGTTGTAATAGTTGTTGAGTGCGCGTAAATCGCCACGGTAAATTTGTTGATTCTTTAATTTCATACAATAGGAAATATAAATAAAACTAATGTTCAAAAAGAGTCAAATATGTGTGTTAATGAGTTCTTGTGTGTTAAATTGAATAAATTTTGGAAAAACTTGCATTTAATTGAGAAATGTCATTTAAAGCTGCGCCTCAGCAGGCACAGCACCGTGGGCAGAGCCGCCATTGAAAGCTTAGTGTTTTGTTGTTGTGTTTTGTTATTGTGAATGGAGAAGTCACGTTGTTGGAAGAAGTAATTGGTGATCGTATTTACATAGATAACATTTATTTTGGAAAAAACTTTGCGAGTGTTTTATTTATTACAAATCTAACGGTGAAGTCGTTTAGTAGTGTAAGTGTATTCCAGTTGTTGCTAAAGTGCAGAATTCAATGTTTTCTGTAAATGGTGGTGGTTCTCATGGTTCTCAAGTGATTTACTCAGGGATGTGGTTTTTGAATTACGTTAGGGATTTTGGTAAGTGTTTCTTAATTGTTTTTTACGTAAAGTATATTGTACAGTTTTGTTTTTATATTTAATATAAATTTATTATAATTTCATGCCCACGAACTTAATGTTCTCTATAAATAAAATGATAGCTGTTTTTGATGATCGAGCATCACGCAAAAACTACTGGATCAATTTTGATAAAATTATTTTAGATTTATTCCTAAGACGTTTAGCCTCAACCTCAGATGAATATAATTACAATATTGCTTAGAAATAATTAATTGCACACTAAAATTAATGTGTTGTGTCTGAGCGTTTTGTTTTATCCATGGAAATGCAAATCACATTTTGACACTTCTAACTTAAAAAAATTTAATTTTCAGGAATGTGTTTGATAGCTCGCTTTTCTCTAGATATTTCGAAGATGTGCCAGATCTTGTCTAACAACTATAATGCAGTCGACGTGTAATGTTTTCAATTATATAAGTACTATTAGGCATTTTTGATTAATTGAAAAATTCATTCTATCATATGAAGCTCCTTAAACTTTTTAAGGTGTTTAAGTTTTCCGTGCTTAATTAAACGGATATAAGTACGCTATACATTCAGATATTGTAAAGGATGTTCAAATTTGAGGAATCTTTTTAAAATTTAAATAAAAGACAAATTATGTGAAATTTATATAGTCCATTGAAATGTCTCAAAGTTTTGGCTGAACCTTGCATTTTGGACAGGACAAGATATTTTTTTCTTTGTTGTGTAGGGGTGGTCAGTGTGAGTGTAAAACTCGGTTTTCGGGGTTGAAAGCCTTCCATTTGGCCCCCATTTTGCAATTTGATGAAAATAGCTTTTCCGCGATATCTTTGGAGTCGTAAGTCTCACAAACATTTTTTAAAGCTCTTTTTGTAGAAAATTAAATTTCCGATATTCCCGATTCATTACTTTTTACCGCCAAATTGAAAAAGATATAGCTAAAAATAGACTTACAGTCGTGTTCGAAATAATAGGAACAACTTAGATGAAAAATTTTTATACACATATTAAGGTCTTAAAAAATGGAAAAAGTGGTGACCAAATGCATCAATATTTTTTTGTTCTGGTAATATTGTTGCATTAAGTCTAAAATGAGCTGTTCGAAAAAATAAGAACATTAGCATGTAGGCAGCAGTTTTACTCGGCACAAGCGGGGGACTTTCAAAATTTAGGTGTAGGCATATCATTTGTATTTGAGTGCATTTTAAAATTTTCAGTTTGCAAAAAATTGTAGAAAATCGGATAAAAATGGGATGAAGACAACATTGTTCTTCTAAAGAAAAAAAATTAATTAAAAAATTCCTCAGCATTGTATTCATAAGGGAACTTCTTGGTATTTTAAACGGCATGATAACTAATGTTAAAAATTGGTCACCGAAAGTAGAGGTAGACGTAAAAAACCAGAGGGAGACAATATAAATTGATCGCAAAGATTGTTGAACAGCGTCCATTTATAACCTCTACGCAAATCAGAAATGAGTTGAAACTTCCAATAACACTTCTACCATTAGAAAACTATGAATCGCCTTTAATCTGAAGCCACGAAGGCCAAGCAAAGTACCATTGTTGAAAGGCGTGCATTTGAAACGGAGACTTCAGCTCGCCAGATTATTTTTGGCGCAACATATTATGTACGGATGAGACAAAAGTTGTAGAATTCGACCACGGTAGAGAAAAACAATACGTAAAACGACCTCCTAAGCAAGAATTCAATGTGAAGTTCACTACAAAAAATTTTTTTTTCAATATTCGTTTTTGTTTTATTTACATTTGAGAAAATGTGCCTACTTTATTAGAAATACTTCAACAAAAATAAAACAAATATGAAACTATACTATTATTATTTTCAAAATAAAAATTTAGCAAATCCTTCTTCAATTTAGGGGAAGGAAGTAGATTTACCCCGTTAAGGGTTTAGAATATTTTAGTTTTCCCTAACATGCCCATTCCATCAAATTTGGAGCAAAAAGTTGAAAAAAATGTTTGGCAATTTTTTTTCTTTTATATAAAGTCACTTTGGGGTGGTTATAACTCTCTCGAATTATCCCTTCTCTATAAATTTGATTTGGTTTGGCACAAACGAACCATTTATGGAAATTAATAAAAAATGGAATTTCCATTAGATTTTGTTTGATTATTTTTGAAATTATCGCGGAAAAAACTAAAAGATGGACCTCAATTTTCGTAATCAGTGGCCCAAATACCATTTACATGAATAATAAAATTAGTCTCTGACCTAACTAGGCTTGAATGGCTGTGGCGGATTGAGCGACCTCTAGAATATACTTAAAGTTCTGAAAAAAATCGTACTAATTTCGGAGGACATACAGAACCAAATTCTAGAAAAGAGCGATTTTTATAAACTTTTCTTTGCGTTGAATCACCATAACGTGTGGATTACGCCCTTGTACCACTCCAGATTCAATAAATTTAAAAAATGAGTGTAGAAATTTGATTGCAATAAAATCGTCTACCAAAAACGTCCGGAGTATTTTTTAATAAAATCAATAGAAAAAAAGTTATAGTTTATTTTTGAACATAACTTTTAAATTTTCCATTTTACGGTAAAAAGTAGTTTAATGAAGATTGTAAAGAATTAAGTTTTCTACAAAAAAAGTTTTAAAAAATTTTACTGAATAAGACTCTCAAGATATTGCGGAAAAACTATTTACACTCGTTTTTCAAAATGGCGGCCTTTCAACCCCGAAATCGAGTTTTATACCCACACTGACTCCCCCTACACAACAAAAAAAAAGAAAAAAAAATAAATTCTTGTCCTGCCCAAAATGCAAGGTCAATGTAACATTTCATTAGACTATATATTCAGTCAACTACAGATGTGTACAAAATATTTAACAGGCGATTTTTATTTTTTCCGATTTGATGGCCAAACTTTTTGAGTGTATTAATGGCGATATTTCTTTAACTTCTCAACACCCAGAAAGCATTCATCAAATATACGGCCTGATAAAAGCACGGGTTTTCCCAAAAATAAAAGAAAATATCGTCTCAATATATTATCTGCAAAATGTACATAAAGTTTTTGATACTCTGCGTTCTTTAATAAACTGTGTTGAAGCCGTTTTAACGCTTCAAAGGGTTTGACTACAAATATTCAGTACGTGGGAAAAGTGCAATTTAAGCACACTAACAAAACGTCAGGTAATAAAGTTTAGTTTAGTTATATTAAATGACTTTCAATGCTTCTCAAAAGGTAATAATAGTGTTTAGCTACTACAGCTATAAACCTTCTTAGCAATTTAGCTTGAAGCTTTAAATTAAGCAAAAAGCTCATTAAAAAATAAATGGTGAAAATTGAAAAAAAATGCTTGCTATTTTGCTTTTATCCGATGAAGCGCTGGAAAGAAAATGCTGCCAAGCTGTGTAGTGTCCATGGTGAAATATGGCTTTAGATACGTTATAGAGCATCGTGTTAGAGCTTTATAATTGTACTATATCTACATGCAATGTGATATATTCGTCATCTTAGATACGCATGTAGTCGATGTCAATATAGAGCAAAATAGTATAGAATTTAAAAGCAATTGGTACACTTTTGAATGTTATGATGCAAGAAAATGTGTTTTTCAAGCTCTGAAGGAATATAGAAAACAGCAAGAGCCAGAATTGAAGCAAAATTATTTGGAGGCGAAATGCAAACATAAGCAAATTTGTTCGGTTAGAAAGGCGGAATACTTTTGTCAACTTGATAACAAAGTTAACTCGGTGACCGACAGCAAGCAGTGGTGGAAGATAGCAAAGGATATTAGCAAGCATCAAAATTTACGTAAAATCGAAGTAACGGCGTCAGAATTGAAAAATTACTTTCAAGCCCTGTTAAATCCTCAACAGTTCGCAAGCAATATCTTATATGCACCTGTGCTATGTGAGGATATATTTCTGGACTGAAAAATTGAAGTCGAAGAAGTAAAATATGTACTCAGGAAAGCCAAGGTAAACAAAGCTCCTGGAGTTGATCGATTACCGTGCGAATTTTTCAAGAATGCAACAGAAGATTTTCTACTCAAACTCACAGAAACTTGTAACAATATCTTTGATTCAGGCAAAGCAGACGACTCGTTTGTGGAAAGCATTGTATTTCCAATACTCAAGAAAGGGTATCCTCGTGTATACCCAAAACTATAGAGGCGTGTCGCTTATGAACGACAATGCAAACATTTTTATGGGTGTTTTATGTGAAAGACTGACAGCATGGGTAGAGCGGAACAGTATTCTGAATTAATACCAAGCAGGATTTCGTAAAGGTTACTCTACAGTAGATAATATATATAACTTGGGAGCTGCGGTACATTTGAAATTTCTTGAAATTAAAAAAGCTTACGCATTCTTTATTGATTTTAAGGCAGCGTTTGACTGTGTGCCTCGAAATTTATTAATATAAAAATTGCATACCATAGGTATTTCCACTAAAATAGTGAACATTTTGCAAAACATATATATGTAGATACGAAGTCAACAGTGTGTACTGGAAATGAACTGTCTGAATCTTTTCAGACGCAATCAGGCGTTATACAGGGATGTCTACTATCGCCCTTACTATTTTCTTGGTATATTAACGATCTACATGATCACATTAGAGGAGGAATGAATGTTTTTGGCATAAACCTACGATTATTACTGTATGCAGACGACATCGTTTTGCTGGCAGATGATGTAAGTGTCATGTAACGAATGATAGTCCATCTAGAAAATTACTGCGAAAAATGGAATATGATTGTGAACATGCAGAAATCTAATATCATGGTATTTTGTAAAGGAATAGCCGACCTCCTTTACAAAAAAGAACGAAAACTGGTTTTACAAAGGCGCTGCAATTAAAATAGTTTCCGAACTTACATATCTTGGGATGATTTTTACGGCAAAGATGGGATTCAAAAAGCAATTAATCAATAGGAATATTTCAGTGAAGAATTGCATAAATGCTACTTGGAAAAGCTTTAGCAGCAAGCCGGCGGTGGCGCTTTCATCAAAATGAAAATTATTCCAATCAGTTTGCAGAGCAGTCCAGTCATATGGCGCACAAGTATGGGGCTTCTCATATTTCTAAGAGGTGCAACGATATTTTATCAAGGGGATGCTGAAGCTGCCAGATTTTACACCAAATTATGTTTTGATGTTGGAGAGGGGTAGAAGACAGTTGTATATACACACTAGCTCTATACATGGGTTACGTCATAAAAACCATTTACGATTATCCTAAGCATCGCTTGCCGCATAAGCTCTCGCTTTTGATTAAAAGAGAAAAAGTATTTTGGGCGAAAGAATGGTGCAACTTTGTAACTGATTACGCGGTTAAATATAATGAGTCGGAAATAGCAAGAGAAGTTTGGAAGGATCAGTGTGCAGCAATTATCAGCGCGATCGAACAACGAAACATTTTCAAGGCGCAGGAAGCAGCGAGAGCTAGCAGTACGAGATTCTACAAACATCTTGATTATTCGAAAGGTTTATTGTACTTGCAGAGCAACATGCCATAACATCACAAAGGGCTGATATTCAGAGCGCGATGTGACACATTAGGCTTGAAAGCCAACATGTTTTATAGAAACAGGCTTCGGACGTGCGTGATGTGCAACCTGCGAGAAGATGAGACGATACAACATTTTCTGGGAAAATGTCCAGTGCTGAAAGAGTTTTGGGGCACGATTTTTTGGCAAAACCGTTCTAAATGAAATAGTAATGTATTCTGAATATTTGAAAAAAAAATTAGGCTGAATATTCTTCATGACCCCAAGCATTTTTGGGGTTTTATTAATTCTAAAAAAAATCTGACGGGTTTCCATCTGAAGTTAAAACAGTTTATGGGCTCACTAGCGACCCACAAATTATAGTCGGGTTGTTTGCTAATTTGTTTAATGAATCATTTTCTACGGATTTATTTAGCCCTGAAATCAACTATTTTGAATATATGGATAACGACCCTTTAGTTTCGGTTAATGAGATATCTTTCTCTCCTGACCTCATAGAGAAATATATTTCATCTGTTGATGATGACTTCAACTCCGGGCCGGATGGTATTCCTGCTACAGTTTTAGTAAACTGCAGCTCTGTGCTGATTCAGCCCCTCAGTATTTTATTTAATAGATCAATTCGAGAAAGCTATTTTCCTAAATTTTGGAAAAATGCATACATTAGCCCCATTTTCAAGAAAGGGTGTAAAAATGGATTGACCCTTTAAGAATCAAACTACAGACCCGTGGCTAAGTTATCATCAATACCGAAAATTTTGTAACATATTATATACGATCAGGTTAAGGTGTGCTGTAGTGAAGTCATAACAACTCGTCAGCATGGTTTTGTTAATGGCAGATCTACAGTTTCTAACCTCCTTGATTTCACTTCTTTTGCATTAAGCTCTTTAGACTCTGGTGGGCAAGTTGACTGCATCTACACTGACTTCAGTAAAGCATTTGACAAATTACCACATAATTTGATTTTGTTTAAATTAAAGAAGCTTGGATTCCCTTTAAGTTTTGTCAGCTGGATTGAATATTATTTATCTGATCGCTCATATCAAATAAAATTTCGGAGGGTGTTTTCTTCCCCATTTAGCGCGGCATCAGGTGTTTCACAAGGAAGCCACCTGGGGCCACTCCTGTTCATTTTAACAATTAATGACGTTACACATGTTATTAAAAACTCCCATCTGCTAATATATGCAGATGACATGAAAATTTACAGGAACATGAAGGGGGTTGATGATACTATATCACTTCAGTCTGACATGAAATCCTTTGAGGTTTGGTGTTCAAAAAATAACTTACATCTTAATCCTGATAAATGCCAAACTATGATTTTCACCAGGAATAAAAACATTGTGGAGTTTGATTATAAATTAAAAGATGAGAAAATTTGTTGTTAAATTAACTTTTAGTGAGCATATCAATCAAATTTCTAAAAAAACTGCATCTCTGCTTGGCTTTATTAAGAGGTGGGCAAAAGAATTTAATTTTGGTAGCGGATATAATGCAATAGTGCGTTCTCACTTATAGTACGCGAGCCAAGTATGGTCACCATTTTATAATATTAATGTTCGTGAACGAATACATTTTATAGTTTTAAGTGTCATCACTAATGCATTAAATATTCGCATTAAATTTATTTGCATCTCTAACAAGTTCAATGAAATAGCCGTTATATCTATTTATTACTTTTTGCCTCATTTCATTCTTATGCTTACAAGCAGTATAACAGTTTACTAGCTTAAGATTCTCATCACTGTGTTAAGTTTTTTTGTTATTGTTAACTCTCATTAGAATTATGTTGTAGATTTTGTTTTTGTAATCTAAACGGCAAAATCATACGATTCAATACCTAATTGTTTTTTGGCTCTTTGAGCAATACATAAATTTGTAAAAGTTATTGTTGATGAAACTGCCGCAAAATAAAGACGCGCTTTGTTTAATTTAAAATCAGAGTTTTTTTATTAATTTTTTCCGCATTCATCAACATAAAATGGTCCTTCGAGCCGGATTCTAAAATCGGCTTAAATTTAAAACTAAAAGTTTCGTGATTTGAAAAAGTAAACGTTTTAAAAAATCTTTTCTCATCGAATACACGTTTAATTGTGACTCTATGTCATTGGAGCCTTAAAAGGGACAGACAGCGTTGGAATCTCTGGAGCAGTAGCAACATAAAGCAACGTTTGAGTTTCAACGAAATCAATTCCAGCATTTGTGTCTCGTTGGAAACAATTTCTCAAGACAGCGTTGGAGTTTTGTCGAGGTCGGGCTGTCAGTGCAGTGTTGGAACCTTGTTGGAGGCAGGTACTCAAGTCATTCGGTGTCAAAGGCGCTACATTGCGAAAGGCATTGGAAATATTTTGGCAAAACAGGTAACATTTTATATTTAAATTATGGCAGACGAAATGATCAATTTGGTGCAAATTCGTGGCCGCCTCAAAGGCTCTATAACCCGTGCGCTTGCATATGCAGATAGTCCACCTGAGGACTGTACCTATGAGCAAATAATAACTAGGCTTGAACGCTTGGAAGAAATTTGGCAGCAGTTTGTAAAATCGGTAGATGATATCGCTCACTTACTTCAAGACTGGCATAACTCAAAAAACATAAAGTGGGAGAAAAACGCATTTAAAGTTTTCAATAAGTTACTTTTTATATGAAAATAATGAAATGTATGTCTACATAAACTCTTCTCACAAAGTAAGTTTATGAGATAATTTTCTGATTTTTTGACACAAAATAAAACATGAAATGGCAGATATTTATGCATCATTAACTCAAAAATCACGTTTTTTGAGTTATGCCAGTCTTGAAGTAAGTGAGCGATATGTACTTGTTCAAAAATGTTCCTGACTACAGTGACCCTGAGCTAGATTTTCCAACATACGAAGAAAAATATTTGTCGGCTCGTGGCCGCATGGTTGCATTAAAAAATGAATTAACAACAACTGTGCGACCTGAAGATAACGGGGATGCAATTTCTAAACTGATTGAACAACAGTCTTTATTCCTAAAGCGATTTTCAACCGTCTCCACTCCTTCACCTCATAGGGAAAGTGAATTGCCCAAAATTAGTATGCCCCAATTCTCAGGACAATATAAAGATTGGCCGGCATTTCGGGATTTATTTGTCAGCTCCATTGATTCTAAATCTAACTTATCTAGTACGCAAAAACTTTATTATTTAAGGTCGCTACTACGTGATGATGCAGCAAATTTAATTGAACACATTCCTGTTACCGAGTCAGCATACACTACTGCGTGGACCCGTCTTCAAGATCGATTCGATCGTCCTAGGCACATTGTTTCTTCCTTTATTGAAACCTTCATGTCACTGCCTTCGATATCAAATGAAAATGTTTTACTGTTGAGGAAAATTTCTGATGGAGCTAACGAAATTATAAGAGGCCTAGACGCAATAGGTCAAAATCAACGCGATTGTTGGCTTATTCATTTGCTGCTAGCAAAAATTGATCCCGAGTTCCGTCGTAGGTGGATTCAAGATAGTCGCGAGAACTCTGTACCTACGATTTTGAATTTTTTCGAGTTTTTGGATTCACGCTGTGAAGAGTTAGAGCTAGGCCAACGCAAGTCTAATATCATTTCGAAGCCTCAGGGCACACAAAAAACAAGTTCTTATCGTTCATTTGTGTCTTTCGATGAAAAGTCGCAAAGGTGCATTAAATGTAATGCAACGGATCACATCGTAACTAAATGTAATTTATTTTTAACAATGTCTATTGATGATCGTTGCGCCTTTGTAAAAAGCAAATCACTTTGTTTCAATTGTCTGAAATCGGGACATTCTTCATATACATGCAATTCTAAATTCCGATGTAAGGAATGCCATAAACGTCATCACACTCTTGTACACAGCTTGCAGGTTGAATCATCACCAACAGTTTCTTCACCGACGTCAACATCCTCGTCATCTGCTGCAATATCCTCAGGCAAACCATGGCCTACTGTTGCTCATGTTTCTCGTCCAGGGTTTTTGAATTCTACTGCTCACCTGGATTATTCCCCAACAGTACACTCTGCGATTGTTTATCAAGGTAGCAGATATCTTTTGCCCACGGCACTTGTTGAAGTTCGTAACGCTCAAAATCGATTCGTTACATGCCGTGTTCTTCTAGATTGTGCGTCGGAACTGTCGTATATCTCGGAGCGTTGCGCTCAGGCTCTTGGCCTACCCCGCTCACCCTCTCGTATTGCTGTGTCAGGACTTTCATCTGTTAAGGCTGAGACTACACGTGGCTATTGTGCACTTCATATCAAATCTAAGGTTTCTCAGCATACCCTCGACGTTTGCGTTCATGTTTTGAGCAAAATTACTTCTCCACTTCCTACTTCAGAAATCGATTCTCCAACATTGGAGCAACTAAGAGAAGTGACCCTTGCGGATCCCTTATTCAATATCTCATCACCTATTGATATTTTGCTTGGAATTGATCAAGTTTGGAAAATATTTACTTTTAACAAAATTGTTGACTCGGCTGGCAACCCTATAGCTATTTCATCGATTCTTGGTTGGATTGTTACATCTGTAATAGCATCCAATGAGAACTCAACATCATCATTTGTAACTGTTGCTGATGTCGACCGCTCTCTTCGAAAATTTTGGGAAATTGAGGAAATGAATGGTTCCTTGTCACCTGACTCAAACGACATCCTTGTTGAAAATCATTTCATAGAAACTCATTCACGCCATCCTGATGGCAAATATATAGTTGAACTCACATTCAAAGAAAAATGTGTTCAATTTGGGAACACACTTCAAGGTGCTATTAAACGATTTAATTCTGTTGAACGTCGTTTATTATTGGACACTCAACTTCGACAGCAATACATCGCTTTTATACGCGATTATATTAAATTAGGACATATGCGTGAGCTTCGCTCTAATGAGATCGTTGTGCCTGATGGTCGTGTTTTCTACATGCCACACCATCCAGGTATTGGTCCAAAGCTTCGTGTTGTTTTTGATGGCTCATTTCAAGATGTTAATGGAGTTGCACTCAACAGTACTTTACATATTGGTCCAAGTATTCAGCGCAATTTATTTGACGTATGCCTCCGCTTTCGTATGTACAGATACGTTTTCTCTGCGGACATAGTAGAAATGTTTCGCCAAATTTTGGTATCTGAAAATCATCGAAATTATCAACGAATTGTTTGGAGAGAGGATCCATCAGAACAACTCAAACATTTTCAATTGTGTACTGTTACCTATGGCACGCCTTGTGCGCCTTTTCTCTCTGTAAGAGTACTCGAGCAGCTTGCAAAGGATTACGAAAAGAAATACCATCTTGCCTCAAAAATTCTTGAGGATTTTTACGTCGATGACGTCATAACTGGCTCCCAGTCTGAAAAAGAGTTGATGGAAAAGCGTGATGAACTAATTCAACTTTTATCTCACGCAGGGCTTGAGCTGCGAAAATGGGTTTCAAATTGCTATGCAATAACCTCGAGCTTTCGTGATCAATCTGATCAATGGTTTTTAAAAACCGAAGACGAAACCACAAAGGTTCTGGGTATTTATTGGAAGCCGAGTGATGACTTACTTGGATACAAGGTATGCTTAAAAAAATTCCCGAAGGTATGCAAAAGACAAGTTTTATCAGATGTATCTCGAGTGTTTGACCCATTGGGACTTCTTGCTCCAGTAATTATTAAATTTAAAATATTTTTTCAAGAATTATGGCTTCTTAATTTGAGCTGGGATGACCCACTTCCTCCTAATCTTGCTGAGTGGTGGCTAAAGTGTCGTGAAGACTTAAGTCATATTTCAGAATTATCATTGCCACGTTTTGTGCATAGCTCCAGCGGTTTTATCGAACTGCATGGATTTCCAGATGCATCGATTAAGGCGTATTCGGCAGCAGTATACTGTCGTTTCAAGAATGAAAATGGTGATATAAAGGTTGCGCTCATAGCCGCAAAGACTCGCGTGGCTCCTTTGAAACAAATTTCTCTGCCGCGGTTGGAGTTATGTGGTGCACTTTTGTTAACCAGGCTCTTAAACTTATTGAAGAAAGCTTTGCCACATAAGGAAGTCATTATGAAAGCTTGGTGCGACTCTACTGTGGTCTTAGCGTGGCTATCGCAACCACCAATCAAATTAAAAACATTTGTCACCAATCGCACAGCAGAAATTCTCGATACCTTACCACGAAATACTTGGAGACATGTCGTATCCAAAGATAATCCCGCTGACTGCGCGTCACGTGGAATAATGGCTTTAAATTTTATGGAATTTGACCTCTGGTGGAAAGGGTCTGCTTGGCTCAGTAATGACGATACACACGATCCTATAATTGAAAATGAAGCTAACCCAGTATTTGCAGAAAAGGAAATGGCCGCGGAAATGAAAACTTCAACAATCAACATGATCTCCACGGAAATCATCAGCCAGAATCCTCTGCAAAATCTTGTAAAAAGGGTCTCAACTTGGAGAAAGCTCTTATGAGTCATGTCATACGTCCTATCTTTTATAAGAAAAATTCACACTCATGCCATTCAACCAGCTCCAGGCCAATCCACGTTCAATAAAATTAACGAAGCTAGACTAGCGTGTCTCCGATTAGCTCAGGCATGCTACACCGATGATCGAATCAAGCTACAAAACAATGAAACCCTCAGTAAAGGATCTCAATTAATCAAACTTGATCCATTTATTGACGAAATGGACTTTTACGGGTAGGTGGTAGAATTCGAAACTCAACTTTAGATGAAACCATCCGCCATCCAATTATTCTCCCTAAGGAGCATAGCATTACATATTTAATTCTACTTGATGAACATGAGAAAAATCTTCACCCAGGAGTGTCTGCATTTTTTGTTCAAATTCGGCAGACCTACTGGATTTTTGGAGCGAGAAACTTAATACGAAAGCTAACTCATAAATGTCTTAAGTGCTTTCGCCAACGCCAGCTGACAACGCTGCAATTTATGGCTGATCCACCGGCCGTACGTGTTCGACAGGCGCATCCGTTCGAAAATACTGGATGTGACTACGCTGGCCCTTAGACTCTGAAATTGTACCGCGGAAGAAATGCACGCACCTCAAAGGGTTATATTTGCTTATTCGTTTGCCTTGTTACATCTGCCATACACCTAGAACTTTCCACTGACTTGAGTACTGATTGCTTCTTAGCGGCTCTTCGTCGTTTTATGTCCCGCCGTGGAAAATGTTCTACAATCTTCAGCGACAACGGAAGAAATTTTCTTGGTGCCTCTCGTGCTTTGAATGAAATGTACCAAGCATTAATGTCGCAGTCTCATAATGAAATCGTTGCCGCATCCTTAGCAGAGGACGGTATCCGATGGACTTATATTCCATCACACGCACCACATTGGGGTGGTATTTGGGAATCGGCAGTGCGGTCAGTGAAACTGCATCTACGCCGTGTAATTGGAAAGGCAGTACTAACGTTTGAGCAAATGAACACTTTACTTGCACAGATTGAGGCAGTGGTCAACTCACGCCCCTTAGGCACAGCGCCTGACTCGGACACTAATTACCTTTCTCCTTCTCATTTTTTAATAGGTCGCCCATATACTATGGTTCCAGAAGGAGATCTAAGCAATGTCAACGTCAATAAGCTAGACTACTGGCAGCACGTTCAAAATATGTACCAAGGGTTTTGGCGTACTTGGCATCAAGAGTATCTGACCTCATTGCAGAATCGTCCAAAATGGTCTCGTCGACAGCCTAATGTAGCAGTGGGCAACATAGTAGTCGTCAAAGAAAACAATGCACCTCCAGCAAAATGGCCATGGCACGAGTTACAGAAATACATCCAGGCTCAGATGGACTCGTTCGAGTTGTTAGGCTCCACACTGTTCATGGGAAAATGACACGGCCTATAACCAAGATTGTTGTTCTACCTATATTCTGAAACGTTGTTTCAGGGCCGCCCGGGATGTTCGTGAACGAATACATTTTATAGTTTTAAGTGTCATCACTAATGCATTAAGTATTCGCATTGAATTTATTTGCATCTCTAACAAGTTCAATGAAATAGCCGTTATATCTATTTATTACTTTTTGTCTCATTTCATTCTTATGCTTACAAGCAGTATAACAGTTTGCTAGCTTAAGATTCTCATCACTGTGTTAAGTTTTTTTGTTATTGTTAACTCTCATTAGAATTATGTTGTAGATTTTGTTTTTGTAATCTAAACGGCAAAATCATACGATTCAATACCTAATTGTTTTTTGGCTCTTTGAGCAATACATAAATTTGTAAAAGTTATTGTTGATGAAACTGCCGCAAAATAAAGACGCGCTTTGTTTAATTTAAAATCAGAGTTTTTTTATTAATTTTTTCCGCATTCATCAACATAAAATGGTCCTTCGAGCCGGATTCTAAAATCGGCTTAAATTTAAAACTAAAAGTTTCGTGATTTGAAAAAGTAAACGTTTTAAAAAATCTTTTCTCATCGAATACACGTTTAATTGTGACTCTATGTCATTGGAGCCTTAAAAGGGACAGACAGCGTTGGAATCTCTGGAGCAGTAGCAACATAAAGCAACGTTTGAGTTTCAACGAAATCAATTGCAGCATTTGTGTCTCGTTGGAAACAATTTCTCAAGACAGCGTTGGAGTTTTGTCGAGGTCGGGCTGTCAGTGCAGTGTTGGAACCTTGTTGGAGGCAGGTACTCAAGTCATTCGGTGTCAAAGGCGCTACATTGCGAAAGGCATTGGAAATATTTTGGCAAAACAGGTAACATTTTATATTTAAATTATGGCAGACGAAATGATCAATTTGGTGCAAATTCGTGGCCGCCTCAAAGGCTCTATAACCCGTGCGCATGCATATGCAGATAGTCCACCTGAGGACTGTATCTATGAGCAAATAATAACTAGGCTTGAACGCTTGGAAGAAATTTGGCAGCAGTTTGTAAAATCGGTAGATGATATGTACTTGTTCAAAAATGTTACTGACTACAGTGACCCTGAGCTAGATTTTCCAACATACGAAGAAAAATATTTGTCGGCTCGTGGCCGCATGGTTGCATTAAAAAATGAATTAACAACAACTGTGCGACCTGAAGATAACGGGGATGCAATTTCTAAACTGATTGAACAACAGTCTTTATTCCTAAAGCGATTTTCAACCGTCTCCACTCCTTCACCTCATAGGGAAAGTGAATTGCCCAAAATTAGTATGCCCCAATTCTCAGGACAATATAAAGATTGGCCGGCATTTCGGGATTTATTTGTCAGCTCCATTGATTCTAAATCTAACTTATCTAGTACGCAAAAATTTTATTATTTAAGGTCGCTACTACGTGATGATGCAGCAAATTTAATTAAACACATTCCTGTTACCGAGTCAGCATACACTACTGCGTGGACCCGTCTTCAAGATCGATTCGATCGTCCTAGGCACATTGTTTCTTCCTTTATTGAAACCTTCATGTCACTGCCTTCGATATCAAATGAAAATGTTTTACTGTTGAGGAAAATTTCTGATGGAGCTAACGAAATTATAAGAGGCCTAGACGCAATAGGTCAAAATCAACGCGATTGTTGGCTTATTCATTTGCTGCTAGCAAAAATTGATCCCGAGTCCCGTCGTAGGTGGATTCAAGATAGTCGCGAGAACTCTGTACCTACGATTTTGAATTTTTTCGAGTTTTTGGATTCACGCTGTGAAGAGTTAGAGCTAGGCCAACGCAAGTCTAATATCATTTCGAAGCTTCAGGGCACACAAAAAACAAGTTCTTATCGTTCATTTGTGTCTTTCGATGAAAAGTCGCAAAGGTGCATTAAATGTAATGCAACGGATCTCATCGTAACTAAATGTAATTTATTTTTAACAATGTCTATTGATGATCGTTGCGCCTTTGTAAAAAGCAAATCACTTTGTTTCAATTGTCTGAAATCGGGACATTCTTCATATACATGCAATTCTAAATTCCGATGTAAGGAATGCCATAAACGTCATCACACTCTTGTACACAGCTTGCAGGTTGAATCATCACCAACAGTTTCTTCCCCGACGTCAACATCCTCGTCATCTGCTGCAATATCCTCAGGCAAACCATGGTCTACTGTTGCTCATGTTTCTCGTCCAGGGTTTTTGAATTCTACTGCTCACCTGGATTATTCCCCAACAGTACACTCTGCGATTGTTTATCAAGGTAGCAGATATCTTTTGCCCACGGCACTTGTTGAAGTTCGTAACGCTCAAAATCGATTCGATACATGCCGTGTTCTTCTAGATTGTGCGTCGGAACTGTCGTATATCTCGGAGCGTTGCGCTCAGGCTCTTGGCCTACCCCGCTCACCCTCTCGTATTGCTGTGTCAGGAATTTCATCTGTTAAGGCTGAGACTACACGTGGCTATTGTGCACTTCATATCAAATCTAAGGTTTCTCAGCATACCCTCGACGTTTGCGTTCATGTTTTGAGCAAAATTACTTCGCCACTTCCTACTTCAGAAATCGCTTCTCCAACATTGGAGCAACTAAAAGAAGTGACCCTTGCGGATCCCTTATTCAATATCTCATCACCTATTGATATTTTGCTTGGAATTGATCAAGTTTGGAAAATATTTACTTTTAACAAAATTTTTGATTCGGCTGGCAACCCTATAGCTATTTCATCGATTCTTGGTTGGATTGTTACATCTGTAATAGCATCCAATGGGAACTCAACATCATCATTTGTAACTGTTGCTGATGTCGACCGCTCTCTTCGAAAATTTTGGGAAATTGAGGAAATGAATGGTTCCTTGTCACCTGACTCAAACGACATCCTTGTTGAAAATCATTTCATAGAAACTCATTCACGCCATCCTGATGGCAAATATATAGTTGAACTCACATTCAAAGAAAAATGTGTTCAATTTGGGAACACACTTCAAGGAGCCGAAGGTATGCAAAAGACAAGTTTTATCAGATGTATCTCGAGTGTTTGACCCATTGGGACTTCTTGCTCCAGTAATTATTAAATTTAAAATATTTTTTCAAGAATTATGGCTTCTTAATTTGAGCTGGGATGACCCACTTCCTCCTAATCTTGCTGAGTGGTGGCTAAAGTGTCGTGAAGACTTAAGTCATATTTCAGAATTATCATTGCCACGTTTTGTGCATAGCTCCAGCGGTTTTATCGAATTGCATGGATTTTCAGATGCATCGATTAAGGCGTATTCGGCAGCAGTATACTGTCGTTTCAAGAATGAAAATGGTGATATAAAGGTTGCGCTCATAGCCGCAAAGACTCGCGTGGCTCCTTTGAAACAAATTTCTCTGCCGCGGTTGGAGTTATGTGGTGCACTTTTGTTAACCAGGCTCTTAAACTTATTGAAGAAAGTTTTGCCACATAAGGAAGTCATTATGAAAGCTTGGTGCGACTCTACTGTGGTCTTAGCGTGGCTATCGCAACCACCAATCAAATTAAAAACATTTGTCGCCAATCGCACAGCAGAAATTCTCGATACCTTACCACGAAATACTTGGAGACATGTCGTATCCAAAGATAATCCCGCTGACTGCGCGTCACGTGGAATAATGGCTTTAAATTTTATGGAATTTGACCTCTGGTGGAAAGGGTCTGCTTGGCTCAGTAATGACGATACACACGATCCTATAATTGAAAATGAAGCTAACCCAGTATTTGCAGAAAAGGAAATGGCCGCGGAAATGAAAACTTCAACAATCAACATGATCTCCACGGAAATCATCAGCCAGAATCCTCTGCAAAATCTTGTAAAAAGGGTCTCAACTTGGAGAAAGCTCTTATGAGTCATGTCATACGTCCTATCTTTTATAAGAAAAATTCACACTCATGCCATTCAACCAGCTCCAGGCCAATCCACGTTCAATAAAATTAACGAAGCTAGACTAGCGTGTCTCCGATTAGCTCAGGCATGCTACACCGATGATCGAATCAAGCTACAAAACAATGAAACCCTCAGTAAAGGATCTCAATTAATCAAACTTGATCCATTTATTGACGAAATGGACTTTTACGGGTAGGTGGTAGAATTCGAAACTCAACTTTAGATGAAACCATCCGCCATCCAATTATTCTCCCTAAGGAGCATAGCATTACATATTTAATTCTACTTGATGAACATGAGAAAAATCTTCACCCAGGAGTGTCTGCATTTTTTGTTCAAATTCGGCAGACCTACTGGATTTTTGGAGCGAGAAACTTAATACGAAAGCTAACTCATAAATGTCTTAAGTGCTTTCGCCAACGCCAGCTGACAACGCTGCAATTTATGGCTGATCCACCGGCCGTACGTGTTCGACAGGCGCATCCGTTCGAAAATACTGGATGTGACTACGCTGGCCCTTAGACTCTGAAATTGTACCGCGGAAGAAATGCACGCACCTCAAAGGGTTATATTTGCTTATTCGTTTGCCTTGTTACATCTGCCATACACCTAGAACTTTCCACTGACTTGAGTACTGATTGCTTCTTAGCGGCTCTTCGTCGTTTTATGTCCCGCCGTGGAAAATGTTCTACAATCTTCAGCGACAACGGAAGAAATTTTCTTGGTGCCTCTCGTGCTTTGAATGAAATGTACCAAGCATTAATGTCGCAGTCTCATAATGAAATCGTTGCCGCATCCTTAGCAGAGGACGGTATCCGATGGACTTATATTCCATCACACGCACCACATTGGGGTGGTATTTGGGAATCGGCAGTGCGGTCAGTGAAACTGCATCTACGCCGTGTAATTGGAAATGCAGTACTAACGTTTGAGCAAATGAACACTTTACTTGCACAGATTGAGGCAGTGGTCAACTCACGCCCCTTAGGCACAGCGCCTGACTCGGACACTAATTACCTTTCTCCTTCTCATTTTTTAATAGGTCGCCCATATACTATGGTTCCAGAAGGAGATCTAAGCAATGTCAACGTCAATAAGCTAGACTACTGGCAGCACGTTCAAAATATGTACCAAGGGTTTTGGCGTACTTGGCATCAAGAGTATCTGACCTCATTGCAGAATCGTCCAAAATGGTCTCGTCGACAGCCTAATGTAGCAGTGGGCAACATAGTAGTCGTCAAAGAAAACAATGCACCTCCAGCAAAATGGCTCATGGCACGAGTTACAGAAATACATCCAGGCTCAGATGGACTCGTTCGAGTTGTTAGGCTCCACACTGTTCATGGGAAAATGACACGGCCTATAACCAAGATTGTTGTTCTACCTATATTCTGAAACGTTGTTTCAGGGCCGCCCGGGATGTTCGTGAACGAATACATTTTATAGTTTTAAGTGTCATCACTAATGCATTAAGTATTCGCATTAAATTTATTTGCATCTCTAACAAGTTCAATGAAATAGCCGTTATATCTATTTATTACTTTTTGTCTCATTTCATTCTTATGCTTACAAGCAGTATAACAGTTTGCTAGCTTAAGATTCTCATCACTGTGTTAAGTTTTTTTGTTATTGTTAACTCTCATTAGAATTATGTTGTAGATTTTGTTTTTGTAATCTAAACGGTAAAATCATACGATTGAATACCTAATTGCTTTTTGGCTCTTTGAGCAAAACATAAATTTGTAAAAGTTATTGTTGATGAAACTGCCGCAAAATAAAGACGCGCTTTGTTTAATTTAAAATCAGAGTTTATTAATATAAATAGAATTGAAAGAATTCAAAAAAACTTTATTGGTTTTGCTCTCAATGGCTTAAATTGGATTGACCCTTTAAGCCTTCCTTCTTATGAGGATCGTTTGAAGTTACTACATATGCAGTCTTTGAGCTCGCGTAAAAACTTTTGGTGTTATACTTTATCTGCATCAACTTGTAACTGGGCCTCTTGCTGCACCGGAGCCTCTTAACTACATACATTTGAATAGTACTCGGAGGAGTACTCCTAGCTCTTATCAATTATTTTTTTACCAACCGGTTAGTAGAACTAATTATATGGCTACAGCTCCATTTAATAATTGCGAAGTTTATAACATTAGCTTGTCAAAAGGTCAACTTAAGCTTAGACTGAAAACTAACTGTAGCTAAATTTGTAGCTTAATGGTGGTGTGTATTTTTATGTTCGTGTTGTCCGAGCCCCACAGCATGCAGGGTAAGTTTTTTCTGACATTTATCCCTTAGACCATATGATTAAATCCATACAATTACATTCAATATATACATATGATCTGAGTGGGTATGTTGAGAAAGTGCGATAAAGCTAAGAAAAAATTATAAAAAAATAACAAATTAATATGCATGATAATTTTTTCTAATCCATTATTTATTGAATAAGCTTTTTACTTGGTATAAAGCTTCAAGACTAAAAAGCTAAGAAGGCTATAATAGCTGTAGTAGCTAAACTCTATTATTATTATTAAGTAATAACACAATAAAAGTGTGCTTTGCGATAATAAAACATTAATAATAATAAAAAAAAAAAAAAAATAGAAAAAAGCCTCTCGTTTGGGGCATATTTGACTTCTCCCAAAGGGGTACATTTGACTGATGCATATGTTCTTACAATACAATCATTACATTTTTTTTTAGTACACTCAAACTTGTCAATAAGAGACAACGTCTGGGAATTTATTTTTCTCTCCTATTTGCAGGTTTTCCCTGCAAGTGAAAGTCAAGATTTAAAATTTTGTGCTGTAACACACTTGAGCTATTCGGCGGGAAGGAAACATTGGTTATGTTCGACAAATCCATTGATAGTCCATGAAAAGTAGAGTTTACATTTTTGTTTTTTCATTCGGTCACTAAACTGTGTCAACCAAGTATTCATAATGACAGTAGTCATCCAATCAGTTTTATTCCAAAACCAATGAACTGGCATCAAGTTTGCATCGATGTCCTTAAAACAAGGCAGATTTTATGTATTACCGACGACAAGTGGCTTCTCGAATGTCCCACCTGCAAGCGCACATAACATGACACGTAATATTTCTTTCGACATTTTACCGCCTGAACATTTTTCTCCTTTGAACACCATCGATTTTTTTGGAACTGCCCGAAAGAAAAGTGCAGTTTCGTCGCAATTCGCAATGTCTTTTTCATCATAACCAGCAATGATCGTCGATAACTTTTTTTTTTGTAAAAAATGAGCATCAACAAAAAAAAAAAGACTCGTCTGCGACGTTTTTCGCTGGATTAAATTTCGCACGAGACTCATCTCATTTTCTTATTGGCAGGTTCCCTTACGTTCTCTTATTGGCAGGATAGTTATTATGACACCGAGAAAAAAAAGATGTAAAACCAAAGAAAACGCACTTTGCCGCAAAGATTTTTGTTGGTTACATTGTGCCCAAAGACAAAAGGTCTTTGTTACAAAGTCGCGGGAATGGTTAAATTTTCAAAAAATTTTGTATTTGAATCAAAGACGTTATTCTTTGTGACAAAGATGAAGTTTTATTGAATTAACAAAGACGTGTTCTTAAAAACAAATACGTTGTTCTTTGTGACAAAGACGAAATGTTATTGAATTAACAAATACTTGAACTTAAAAATAAAGACGATATTCTTTGTGACAAAGACAAAATTTTATTGAATTAACAAAGGCACGAACTTAAAACCAAAGACAATATTCTTTGCGACAAAGACGAAATGTTATTGAATTAATAAAGGCGCGAACTTAAAAACAAAGACGATGTGATGAAATGAATAGTTTTTAGTTTTCTGACTTAAAATAAAAAAAATAGTTACGCAAAAATAAAAAGTTAATGAGTAAAAACTGGAATATTTATTTATATGTTTTATTTGCTCAAATACACAAAATTTAAGTAAATGTTCTTAAAATCTTACAATTTTTTCCATACTATTTAATGTTATTTCATTTCTTGAATTTTTAAAATTATCGATACTCTTTATAAGATAAGAATTACAAACATTTTCAATTTTGTAAGCTTGAAATTTTTCCAAAAACAATGTTTTCATTTCTTGAACAACTAAAAATAAATTTTGTTGTGTATTATAAAAAATTAATATAATTTTCATAATACAATTATTTTCATACTTAAAAAATAAGTTTTCTTCAAATAAGGTTCCTATCGATAGTTCACATTACGGTTCTATGAATTTCTTTGTTTTTCTCTTATTGGCAGGATTCTCTTATCTGCGGTGTCTCTAATTGACAAGTTTGAGTGTATTTTTGAAAGGTATGGTGCGTAACTACATAAAAAAGAAAAATCGATGAGAGATTGATAAAGAATAAGTGAAGAGAGCTATTTCAGATATAAGAAATAAGTACGAAACGGCCACATCAGCCTCTGAAAAATATGGAGTGAAAAGGACAAAAACTCATTGAAAGGCTTCTCGAATTCAGCCTTATATTTTTTGAATAAAAAGCACTTACTTGTAAGACCGAATATGAATTGTAAAAAGTGCACCTTACGAAGTCAAATGTGCGCCTTAAAAAGTCAAATGTGCCCCGTGCCGGGGTACTCCTGACAAAAAAGATTTTTTTTTGAAAAAGTTTAAAAAAAATACGGTGACGCAGTTTTTTTCTTTTTTTCGAGGTTTGATGCCGAATAGTCAATGTATAAGAAACAGTATCAATTTTTAAAATCCATTAATTGCTTAAGGAAATATATGCCTTTGAAAATTAAGTGTCAAAGGTACCCCACCTATATGATATCCTATATGAAAATATCTAAATTGGTGCTTTTTGTATTAACATTTGATTTGTTTTAACTGATTTTCATTTTAAATCATATCGTATTTGGTAAAAATGAATTTAACTTCTTATCATGATTAAAAGTATCACGATGAAACTAAAAAAATTGTAGATAATTTTTCGTGCATTTTGGAAATCAGACATTCATCAGCTAATGGCATTTTTACTGTAAGTAAAAATTATTTGGATAAGGGACCGTTCATAAATAACGTAAGACAATTTCATGACATTTTTGACCCCGCCCCCCTCCCCCGAGTAAGATTTCGTAAGATTCTCACAACCCCCCCCCCCACTTCCGGAATCTTACGAAAGATTCATAATAAAGGTGAAACTAGTCAAAAACGTGTATTTTTCATGAGATGTACTATATTACCATATTTAATTTAAATATTCATATTAAATTAATATCACGAAATTACCAACTACACATTTGTTTTTCAAGATGAATAAAAAAAGTCATCGTAAGTCATTGTTAGTTCATGTGCTTTGCAACCAGTCTGATAGTGAACCTACAATTGGCACACCCGGTTCGTCTGTTGAATTTTCTGATTCACATTTAAACTCTGTGACATCAATATCCTCGTCGTCATGCCACTCTGCAACTTGACAAATCTCCGAGTGTTTTAAAATGCAAAGGCTTTTTCCCTGTCCGCTTTTCAAAATTGAAACTGGTTGAATCATGTGAATAAGACTACAGTCTTTTCCTTGGAGTTTTTTGTGCATTACAGTAGCTTTTTTCGAGGCAAAGTACTGGCCACAAATATGTGTTTTTCATGTGATTCAATCGTAATTTAACGCTAAGCGAAGAAATAGAGGACAAAACTGATTGCTGTTTTGGTCTACTGTTGAAGAAGGAATCGAAAGCGAATCTTCTTGTTGAAGAGGGCAAGGGGGGTGGCAAAAAACCGGGACAACAACAACCACATTTCAACGTCTAAGTAATTGAAAACTTGTGAGACGGTGTTACAAGTCGACCCTGCGTGTAAAGAACATATTTCATTACAAAAACAGATGAGAAGTTGTCCCGTTCAGAGTCGATTACTTAAATCGATTGTAATCGATATTTCTGAATCTTTCGTGACTGTCGAAAATTCAAATATATTTCATTACTGCCACAAATGACGATGCGTTAATACAACTTTGTATGAATGCGCATTTTAAATCTTACGTAAGATGACCCCCCCCAAACGTCTTACGTAATTTATGAACGGCCCCTAAGCTACAAATTCCATGCGCGAATTTTAATGACTTTGGTTCAGATGAGGCTAAATGTCTAAACAGAATTGGGACGTGCGATTTATGTTCAGTGTCAAATCGCACCAATAAATAAAATTTTTTCTATTTCTCAACGATAAATTTTCTAGTGTCAATTTTGTACTCACTACAAACGTATAGGAAAAACAGAAGAAAAATCGTACGTCCCAATTCTGTTTAGACATTAATGCAAATGGTGATAAAAATGGTGTCCAGCAACGACAAAAACACACAACAATCATCTACAAAACGAATTGTCAAAAAATGATGCATTAAGCATTAAAATGAGCCACAAACAGTTGTTCCGTAATAAAACAAACTCTTTTTTAAGAGTTGTTCAAAAGTAAAGCAATACGGTTTGCAGTATCGGTTTGTCGTTGATTGAACAAAATGCTAAGTTCTTTTTAATTCTTTTGAAAATTGCGGAAATTACGTGGAAAGGGGGCCAAACGATGATGGCCCGAGCCAGGGGCCAAATATGGGCTGAAGCTGGTCATTTGGTACTAAAGGGCCAAAACGGCAACGCTGGGGCTAATGCCTCCTGCCCCAGCCAGCCCTACCCAAGCAGCAGACGAAAGAAGCAAAGTAAAGGAATTTCATCTTTTCTAAAATGAATTATTAGGCAACTTATTATGTTTTGAAAAGCAGCCATTAAGTTCTAAAGCAGAGCCCGCTGGAGTCGGGAAAATATCAATCAGAATATCGTCATCTCACCGGCATTATTAAGAAAAACCATTACTTACACATTTTGTTTTACATTTAGCCGAAAACCAAGAATGAATCGATAAAAAATGCATGCTTTTGCAACTAATCAGTTGCATAGTAATATTTTGCAAACAGTGGCGTCATTTCACCAAAACCTTGGGGGGTGGGGGAAGGCCGAGAATTTAAATGATGATATTTTGAATTAATAGCATTCGATAACATGGGTATATTGGTTACGTAAATCTTTTAAAAATTAAACGATTTCACAAAATTCAATTTTTGTATAATTCTACCACGGATAGATGTTTTGATTGAATCGATGTATGGAATAATAGTATCAGATTCTTGGGGGAAGGGGGAACAAAACCCCCCGCAGTACCAAACTGACGCCGCTGTTTGCAAATATAATTTACTGTTTAAGATTGAGCTGTACTAAACGTAAAGACCATTAACTGTTTTAATATAATTGTTCGAACCAAGCTCAAAATATTTTAGTTAACTCAAGCACCTTGTCGAGAGAAGATCATTTTAACAATGAATTGTAAGGCATCTTAAGAAAACATTTCCTTTGATTTAACCATAATTTTTTTAGTACTAGTTTTCAATATTGCCTTGGCGCTGGACCTATTGCAGTTGAGTGTGTCAACTCCAGCACAAACTACCAACAACCAGGCAACCTTCTCTGCACAACTTTTTACTACGATCGCTCGTGAAAATATCAATCGGAGCGTTGTCATCTCACCGGCTTCCATACAAACCTGCCTAGCGTTGGCATATATTGGCGCTGAAGGTACAACTGCTGATGAATTAAGACGAGGTCTACATCTGGGAAATAATGACATCAGCAAAGAACAGGTGGCACAACAATTTGGAAATCTACTGAGTAAAATGCGAAGTAACCATGAAGCCGTAGTAAAAATGGCGAATCGTTTCTATGTGAAGCAAAGTTATCAAATCGCGTCCAAATTCAATGATGTGGCTCAACGATATTTTGACTCCAGTGCAGAAAGTGTTAATTTTTCTGATAGTGTGAAAACTGCTGATAAAATAAATAAGTGGATTGAAAAGCAAACAGAAAATAAAATTCGAAATCTCATTTCACCTGATAGCCTTCAAGCTAATACTGCTGCCATACTGGTGAATGCTATTTATTTCAAAGGAAACTGGTCGAATACTTTTGAGATTGGCGATACTGCTAAGAAAGATTTTCGTTTTAGTAACACAAACACTAGAAAAGTAGATATGATGTATCAGGAGGATTATTTTGCCTATGGCGAACTATCAGATTTGAATGCTAAGGCTTTGTCAATGACATACGTTGGTACTAACATACAGATGTTGGTGCTGCTACCTAATCAGTTGGAAGGTCTAGGTCGGTTGGAGCAGCAATTGAAAGACGTTGATTTGACCAAAATTTTACCTAATTTAGAAACAAGGAAAGGGCGCTTATCTATTCCCAAATTCAAAATTGAGTTTGATATATCGTTGGAACCAACTTTGGAAGCTCTTGGTATGCGTGAGTTGTTCACTTCATCGGCTGATTTCAGTGGTCTCTTTACTACTAAGGATCGAGTTGCTGTATCGGAAGTCATACATAAAGCTTTTATTGAGGTTAATGAATGGGGCACTGAGGCTGCTGGAGCTACAGGTAAATAAAGAAACGGACAATTTCAAATTTTAGAGATATTACATACTAACTTTTTTTAATTTGGTTTTAAGCTATAAAAATTTTACCATTGGGTGGATCGAATGTTCCTTATGACTTCAACGTGGATCATCCGTTTTATTTTGCTCTCTTGGATAACGATACAGTATATTTTGCTGGACACGTTGCAGATATTTAAGTTATTTGAAACATTTTCAAATATAAAATTGTTAATAAAACAATAAGAATAAAAATATAAAAGTAATTTTTGCTTTGTATGATTTTATGGTCAAAGTTTTTTTATGAAAATGAAAGTGAGTCACTCAGTATAGGATGTTTTTTTATGCTTTTGAAATGATCATTAGCTTGCTGCAAATTTAACTACGATAGGACTACGTTTACATTGACAATGCTGTCTGTTTTTGCATTGCCGCATTCTTTTAATCTAGATCTTTTTTCCATCATTTGGCGTCTTTTATCGAGATTTATTACATTTCTTCTTGTCATTTATGACATTTTAAGTATAGATAATGATACATATACATTAAGTACGCAATAGAGGTCTGCATGGGTGCACTTGAAACGATCACCATATAAATTTCTGAATGCAATAAATTTCGAGTGCTTGAACTTGTAGAACATTTTATTTGCGATTTATTTGCAAGTGCAGCACTTCTTCTGCTTAGTGTTTCGATTTGTTTTGATTTGATTTGTTGGGCACGAGGGACTCGCAACGTGGCGCCCTCTAGTACGCAAGTGCAACGGATTTATTTCTACTAAAACGGATTTATGCAACTACCTAAGCAAAATGGGAGTCTTTTTACAATTGAGCGTGGGACCTTTCATACAAGCAAATACTACAAAAGATTATGCTACGAAAGCTATTCAAGTAAATGTTATCAAACTTACAATTAGTTAATACGGAATCGTCTGGTATCACAAGCAATTGCAAGACGAAAAGTAAAATATGAACTTTCAAACGTTATTTGCAGAAAACAATTTACGTAAATTTTCAATAAACTTGATACATAAACAGCAAGCGAGTATTGTGCAAAAAGTGGAATATGTGGGCGTGCTACCTACCATGCAAGTAAAAACAATAAAAAAGTTAGTCTCCATGACACGGTTCGCTTCAAGCAAGATCAGGATTGGAAAAAATTGTCAACCAAATCTGACAATGCGCAATTATTATTTAGTGTTCGGAGATTCCATAAACAAGATCCGTAAGATCGTACCTGGTCAATTACTCGATTTATGGCCATTTTAAGGTAAACGCTTTTACCGATAATTTTAATAAAGGTATAAAGCGATTACTTTTGATGCTTTTAAGATCAAGTGTAATTTTAAAATATACTATGATAATTGTTTTTTTATGTATTTTGAGTCGCTTAACACGATGAAGTCACTAATCTTTGTAAATATGCAAATATTTTAGCGTTATTCAGCATTTTTCATGGAAAAATCTCAATACAAAAAATTTTTTTGTAAAATGTTTATGTATCTTATGTTATTCGTCATTTTCCATGGAAAAGAAATAAAAATTTAAAAAAAAAATTCTTTTAAGCCTTAAAACTTGATCTTGCTTAAAACGAACCGTGTCGGCCAAAGTGCTAACCTTAAAACGGCCATAAAACTAGTAAATGAGCAGCTCCGATTTTGCGGATTATGTATTTGGAATCTCCGGACACTACATAATAATTGTGCGTTGTCAGATTTGGTTGACAATTTTATCGATCTTGATCTTGCTTGAAGAGAACCGTAATGAGAAGACAAACAATTTTTAATTTTCACAACTACTCCAGCATTACTTGGAGCATTTTATGCATTCTGTGGGAGATTCGACATTCAGTTCATCTTTGAAATCAATAGAGTCCTACCTATGATGAAACTTCTCTTCCCCAAAACTTCCCATCAGTAAACAACCATAGGTGCAGAGGGTCTGGTGCACATGGGCGCCACATCAGATAAGGCGCCCAAGAGAAATTTTGAATATGAAAGTTCCTTAGAATATGAAACAATATTTATTAAAGAAAAAGTTTCTTTCAAATTGCTCATGTCACAAAGTTCGTCGTATTCCCGGCTATTTCAAAAATTTTTAAAAACCTATTTAGTAAGAAAAATCTTGAGCACAAAAAAATCTGGCACACAGGCGCCAAAGCAGTTGGGAGAGGCTCTGTACCAATGCATGTGTGCTTACCTGATACCTAAAAATCTATGATATTACCTTTCGTCGTCATATTATCTTTTCCATGCTTTCTATTCCGCGTATTATAACAAACATATTGCCACTAATTCTGGATTTGGCTTGAAGTGATGTTGGTTTAAAAAAGGCTACTTAAGCAGCCTCATTTCATTTGAAGGTCGTGCCGCTAATTCATTTTATTAAACAGCGATGTTGCTGTATGCATTATAATACATTAAATTATTATAAAAAAACAAAAAACTCATTTAGCGTGGAAAACTAACGTTTGACGGTAAACTTTCATTATCCGTATTAATTGAAATTTAAATACAATCGAGAAATTGTTCCGATAAATAAAGAAAAAAATATAGAAAAATTGCAGTGTGGAAACGTTCCGTATTTTTCAAAGGTGTTAAAGCTAAAATTTAACAATAGTTTTTACAAATTAATTGGAGATAATTGGAATGCGTTAGTGTAGAATGGGTACATCAACCTGGCCTTAGATTGCCCCAACCGATGAGGAAGGGCCTTATATGGATATAAGTAGCCATTATTTCAAGTAAAATAATGACTGTCACTTGCTTAATTTGATGATGAAGAAAAGCTTATTCGAGCAAAAAAAAAAAACATTTAAAAAGAAATTAAAAAATTGTGGAATGGAAAAATAAAGCATGGTACGCCAACCTTGGAACATCCATGCCTTAAGATTTTGGTATAATTTAAATTTTATTTTATTTCATTTATAAAAAACTAGCTGTCCCGGCAGACGTTGTTCTGCCCTTTCCGGTAGGTAGCGCGATGTTGTATGAACTCATGCGATGGAATGTAAAAGCGAAACAGCCCATTTCATTTCAAGTAAAATCAACTTTTATCCCTACTCTTTTACATACATATAGCAGTTTTGGCAGACGTGTTTCTGGCCTTACTGCTAGGTGGGGCGATGAGCTTAATTTGTTATAATCTTAACCTTTTATATAATTGTCAAGTCTCATTCATCTATCAAATAAATGCTGATGTATACAAAATGTTGTTTTATTCGCATATGGAAAGTATGGCACCACCCAAACTTTCATTGAAACTTACTTTTGCCCGTACATTTTATATATGGGACATTCCATGTCAACCGGGACAGTGGTCTGCCCACAATTGAACGCAGCGGAAAAACGTTTGTAAGGTGTCAAAATGTTCGTATGCTCAAGAGCTTTCATATGAGAACGGGTGTTTTCGAATTTTTTTTTTAAGGAAATGGCGACCATAAAACGGCGCCTACATTTAGATATAAATAGGCAGTTGGTAAACAGCCATAATCATAATCGCTTAATATTTTTATTTTGTAGGAAGGCTGTGCAGAGAGGGAGTGCAGTTTATACTTTTTTTTCAATAGTAGGTGGTGCCACGCCCCTGACGGAAAGTACGTTGCCACGGCTAAACTAATGGACCGGTTTGAATAAAATGTTTTGAGATAGACTGAGCCATAAGAAAAGTAATTAAAAGCTCTGAGTTTTTAAATAGGGCGTGGCATCACCCTTAATAGGAAAAAACGCTGTTTCGGCTGAACCGCGTCATCGATTTTGATAAAATTTAGTATGGTGCTAGATTGAATCCTGTATAAAGATATTTTTGTTGAGTGGACGATGCCACGCCTATGAGCATACGAACATTTTGACATCTTAAAAACGTTTCTCCGCTGCACTCAATTTTGAGCAGACCACTGTCCCGGTTAACATGGAATGTCCCATATGTATCTAGTCTCATTCATCTGCATCAAATTTTGGTTGTTACTAATAACAAAGGCGTGGTACCGCCATTTTTTTCATTGAAATTTACTTTTGCCCGTACATTTTATGTATGTACGAAATCCCTTTCATCTGCGTGGGCGTAGTAACTCCTATTTTCCAAAACTAAACTATCCTTAGAACCTTCCATAAATAATAAGAAATATAATAAGTGTACCAAGTCTCATTTATCTGCATCAAATAGGTAATAGGCGTGTTATCGCCCATTTTTCTAAGCTAAAATTTGCGATCATAAATTTTCTATAGACCATAAGAAGCATTTATGCGATATGAGCGGTCTTCGTGAAAACTCTTTTTAAAAAATAATTTTGCATGAAGGCCACCCTAATTATGCACCCTAAATAAAATTTGTTCGGCCGCTATCTGTGCCCCTTAATATAAAAGCCATGTGGTGTAAATTACATGAGAATCGATTAAAACGGTCTTTGAGAAAATGATATTTCAAAAAAATTTTTGTATGAGGGCTGCCCTAAATATGCACCTAAATAAAAGTTTTGTAGCTCAAGCTATGCCACTTAATATAAAAGCTACGAACTGATCGATTGATAACACAGGCCGACAAAAATTATACCCAGAAACCAGATTATATATTTCCGTAGGTTTTCGATGCGCTGATTCCGAATCTGGTCGCAGAATTGCTCCATCACGTCAGGCTTTTGAGATATCCTAACCTAAAAGTGCCAAAAACATCGTTTTTGACTATTTTTGAGGTTATGTAGCACCGTGAATTTTCTTTTTTTCAAAAAACTATATGTGTGATCTTAAAGAACTGTTCTTCTTCTTTCCAATGTCGTTGAGTTTTCTGAAATATCTTTCTTTTTTGCCGATCTATCGCATTTTGAAATTTTCATATTTGTGATTTTGCCTATACCTGCAAGCTCATTAGGAACATTTGTATGTCAAAAAATTTGAAAATTTCAAAATGCGATAACTGGACGATAAAGAAAGATATTTCAGAAAACTCAAGGGCATTTCAAAGAAGAAGAACTGTAGTTTAAGATCCTATACATAGTTTTTTGAAAAAAAGAAAATTCACGGTGCTACATAACCTCAAAAATGGTCAAAAACGATGTTTTTGGCACTTTTAGGTTAGGATATCTCAAAAACCTGACGTGATGGAGCAATTCTGCGACCAGATTCGGAATCAGCGCATTGAAAACCTTTAGAAATATATAGTCAGGTTTTTGGGTCTGAATGTTGGTTAAATTTTGTCGGTCTGTGTAATTGATCATATATCGACCATAAACAAAATTTCTGGAGAGGGCCACGCGTCACCTAGGGGTATAAAAAATAGTCTGCGACACACAAAAAATATAAAAAAAATCGCTCAAGCCGTTTCGGAGAAGCTCGATAACCAACACTGTGACACGAGATTTTTATATATATGTATAGATTGAAGGTTTCAAACCCGAACCCTGAACCCGCTCCGGAACAATTTTTTTTTTTACATTATGTGAACCCGAACCCAAATCATTCAAAAATTCGGTTCAGGTTCAATTTTTAATGCGCTTAGAAATTCAAATTATATATTTTACAGAAGTTTTTAAAATTTCAAATCTCATATTTCACAGAACTTTTTTTTTGTCCAAGCAAGATTATTATTTGTTGTTTTTGATTTTTATTTGCTTTGACAATTTTCATTGAACTCCTAAGAAATGAATGTGAATTTCCTTATTTTGAAGAAGTTGAAGATTAAGAATTAAATGCAAATGAAGAAGGATTTGAACTCTTGTCAAGTTTATATAAGCGCATATTAAAGCTTCTTTGGTAAAAAGATTAGGCTTAAAAAAAGTAATGCTTGGTTGTCCAACTCGCTGGAATTCCACTATTTATATGCTCTAACGCTGGCTGGCTAAAATGACAATTTCAGTTGAAATTCACATATACGTATAGAGTCAGAAACGGTATCACAAACTAGTATAGAACTTATTACTGAAAATATTATAGGTTTGCCTTGTCGAATCCTGTCCCATACATGGGTTGCCACTTATTTAAGAAAAGTTGACCCCAAAAACGAGTGTCAACTAATGTTTAGGACATGATTCGACAAGGCAACCCTATATATTCTATTTAGACTCTTCGATCTCTATCATTAGGCACAAATTTCAAAATGTTATCTTTATTAATGAAAATTGACCCAAAAAACCGGTGAAAACCCATGTTTGGGACAGGATTCAACAATGCAATCCCAGGTAAAATATTGAGGCCTCTTTGAGTTTTATCATTTGGCATACATTTCGAGCTGTTATGTACTACAGTTTTAATTAGAGTAACAAAATTGGCTATAATTCGGACATTTTCGGCCATCAGGACATGCTTTGGCAAGGCAACCCTAGATATTCTATTTGGGCTCATCGAGCTCTATCACTTGGCATACATCTCACCATGTAATCTTACACACCCGACTTTTCTACAGCCGGCGCTTGGACTATAGAGAATATTCTACTTATGCGTTTAAGTGAAGATTTTTTCCAAAAATAAATAGAATATCATTCTAAAATAAAAATTAAATGATAATGTTTAATTTTTTTATTTTTTTTTGGAAAAAAAATTAGCCTGAACCTGAACCCGGACCCACTAAATTTAAATGCATTGAACCCAAACCCGTTCCCGCACCCAAAATTTACAGGGTTCGAAAGCCTGTGTAGAATAATTATCCATTAGAATTTGTTTTTTTTTTTTGTTTCAGAGTTCAAACAAATAATATAGCAATATATAAAAACACCAAGTTCTGAAAAAAAAAAATTTCAAACCTGACATTTTCTCTTTTTACTAAACAAAGCTTAAAATCGTTGTTCCGCTTAAGCAGATGGTAACGCTAACATAACTGTCACTCGTTACTTTCAGTAGTTGTTGTAATTCAGCAGAGTGCGCGTAAATTGCTGCGGTAAAATTACTGATTCTTTAATAGGGTTACCAGATGACCTGCCTACAAAGATAGTCAACCTCAGAAATGTGACATTTTTTGACAAAAAAAAGACCTCACTTTTCTTATTTAAACAAAAATAGTTTATCTGAGCAAAAACAAAAAAAAGGTCCTCACTTTCAGTTAGCAAAAAACATTTTACGAAGGAAAATTCAAAAGTACTACATTTCAATGAAAAGTATTATATTTCACCGAAAAGTATAAAAATATTTATACAAGGCAAAAGTAGTGAAATCTGGTGCTACTAACTACCATGTTTAGCGCCTTGGCGAAGTCGATCACTCTCAGACCGTTGTTTGAAGTGGTCTCGTGGAGACTGAACTAACCGACTGTAACGCCAAAGATGCCTTCTCTTCCGACCTTCGCGTTTAAGTCGCCGAGGACTACGGACAACGGTCATACACGTCCTCTAGACTCGCGTAGAAATCATCATTGGTGGCATTGTCCTTTTCCTCCGTCGGGGCTGCGCGCAAATTAGGCTTATTTTGAAGAATTTTGCCTTGATACGGATCGTATCCAACCTTTTGTTTATTGGCATGAACTAGGAAACTAGGTGACGTAATTATCGATATACAACGAATCCGCAACCAAATTTGCGCTTCTTCGCATGGTCGCTGTAGTAGATATCACAGTAGTAGTAGAGTAGCCTTGTCCTTTCCATCGCATCTCCTGGATGATGTCAGCCTTTATTCTTACGAGGGGTTCCGCCAGTTGGATAGATGCACCTTCCCTATGGAGGGTTCGGACATTCCAGGTGCATATTCGTTTTTCGTTTGTAGTGGTCGTCATCGTAGTGGGGGCTATTATCCGAGCTTTTTTCGTTTTCATTGGGAATTATAATAATATGTGGAGGTACCCAATCCCTACGCACACATTCCAAGTTTTAAGTCTAGGAGAGACTTGCCTTCTCACAACTAGCTCACCCGCGGACGGGTGTCCAAGGGATCTCCAGAGGATACTTGGCCAAATGGCCGGAAGTTTGTGAGCTGCTTAAACTGTTTCCAAAAGAATTATTTCTGGCCACTCCCAGGTGAGTGGCGATCAGGAAATTTACGCACTTACGTTGACTTTTACAAACAGCCCCACCCTCCATTTCTTGCAAGATGTCGTTCATAAAAGCTTGTCTTTTTTTTGTTAGATTGATAGGATTGTTACCTCTAAATTATTGCATGTGATGACAGCTGTACGATTTATATTTTGGATGTTCAGGAATAATTTCTAAATCACTATTTTTTTTCAAATTTGAACTTTGGTGGAGTAGAGCTTCTAAAGGCCGAAAGGGATCCAAAATACTAAGCCATTCAAAGAAAGGTGCAGATAAACTCATGTTTGAAACAGTGGCGTAGCATTTTTATTTATGGCTTTTAGCCCATTTTAATTTTCCTTTACAAATTATGTGCAAATAAAAAGTATACAACAGGTACTCATACAAAAGTGCAAGTATTTTTTTCAGTTTTTTGGAAGTGATATTCGGATACAAACTCAGTTGCCATAATAACTTATCTTAATTGAAAATTAAAACATTTATTCAAAAAACATGGAGAGCTTCAGTTCCCAGCGGCAAATCGATGAAGTACTCTGAATTTTCATATATGAAAAGCTATACCCTTTGTGTTGTATGTTTCACAAATGAAATTGTTACTGTGATATTTTGTTTATTTGTTTGCTGGCTGCCTGCTTTGTATATGGAGCTGTAGGCAGTCCGCTTGCTGGCTGTCTCCTTTGTATATAGAGTTGTAGGCAGTCTGTTTTTTGGCTGCCTGCATTGTATATGGAGTTGTAAGCAGTCTGAGCGGCCAACCGGCATGCGTCTTAGCAAACTGTATGGAGCTATTCTTCCGCTTAACTGTCACCAATGGGTCCTTGCGAGAAATTCGTCCATGGACTCCAGTCTCAACCAATCGACAAGCAAAAGTTCGCTTGGATATTTGTGCATCATATTCATCAATTATTTCGCGTTGGAGGTTTGCAGCAGTCTTACGAGGATCCAATTTTGCCTTGCGCACAATCTGGCGATCCCTGTACCCAGAAGTCTTACGAGGTCTCTTTTTGCGAGGAACATTTTTTGCTGTGTCATATTTATAGAAATGATCAAGTGCATTGAATACCATCTTTTTGGAGTAATTTAGCTGTGTTGCCGTCGCTTGATATCTCATGGCCGTCTTTCGAAGCTCAACAATTGACTTACGCGTGGCCGGTGTACAACTTTTGGCCACAACCCATGATTAAGGATACGCTGATAAGCAAATTCGGTCAAAATGTGTTCTTACAAGTAGTGACAATTTCACAATATCGTTTCTGGAATCTTTTGTCAGGTTTTCCTTTTTTTTTATTTGCAAATAATTTTTTTGTTTCCAATTAGTTGACTCAGTCAAATCTGAGGTTTGAGCAGAAAATCTCTCATAAAACTTCTTATGGAATGAATTTGATTTCAATTATGTTCTTTTTTTAGAGCTTATGTGTTCCACATTTATAATATCTATGAATTTTCTAGTTCACATAGCAAAATAAATGAAAAAACTACCAATAACACTACGAAAGATTTCGCTTCCAATTAGTTGGCAACAGCTGTACATATGTATAAGAGAACGATTCCGTCTCGAATCTATTTTCTTTAAAAAAAAAACGAGTCCGGAACAGATCCATATATGAAGTTCATTGCGAGTTCGAGACGGATCCCAAAAAGCAGACGATCCTTCCACTTTTTCGAGAAGAATTTCATACGAAAACGAGTTCGCAACTGATCTGCAACGGATCCGTTTTATTAACAAAAAAGAAAACTAAAAATAAAAAATTAAAAATTTAATTATATAATTATTCGATATTTTTTGCTTAAGTATATTTTGATAATTTTATTTCAACTAATAGATTTAATAATTTCAATTTTATTTATTATTTCTTAAAATGAATACAATAAAAAAAACAAAACATCTGCTTTACAGGGGGAAAAAAATGAATTTGCAGACAAACTTTATGACTACCAAAAATTTATAAAAAAGATATGCCTTTGAGGGCGATCTGCTTCTCCATTAATTCACCATAATATGGATTGTGTAAATTTATTTCAAAATTTTAAAAAATCTGTCAAAAGAAACTATTTACATATAGTATAACGTAAAAGACGCAATAAAATTTAAAAATCGTGTACAAGACAGTTATATTTTTGATGAAGAGAAAATGATATCCTTTGACGTAGTTTCTCTATTTCCTAGTGCGCCAGTAAATTTAGTATTGACAATTATAGACAAGAAGTGGAATAAATTACAACATTCACGACATTTCTAAAAAAACTTTTTATTGACATAAATAAATTTTGTGTTATTGAGAATAATTATTTTAGTTTTAACGGACAAACTTTTACACAAATGAAGGGCATGCCTATGGGTTCACCAGCCTCGCCTAAAATAGCTGACATCGTTATGGAAGAGTAATTGGACAATTGTGTGAGTAAATTGTACATAAAGCCTAGAGTACTGACAAAATAAATAGATGACATTTTTCCAATTGTAAGCACTGATATTATTTATGAGATTTAAGACAAGCTAAATAAATTTCATTGAAACTTACATTTTACTATAGAGGAAGAAGAAAATGGCAAATTGACTTATCTTGAAACACTTACCGTTAGAAAAGAAAAACAATTAAAACTTAATTGGTATCAAAAATCATTAATTTCTATTCAAAACATCCTAAAATAACTATAATGAACACTGCATAAAATTTAATCAGAAGAGTATTGACAATAAACGACAAAGAATTTTATAAAGACAACATTGACAAAAGGAAGGAAATTTTACTTAAAAATAGTTTCCCAAAAAGAGCCCATGACAAATATAGAGATCCCATGACAAATATAGACAACGGCCAAAACCCAAGTGCAATAACATACATACTCGGTTTCACTGAGAGATTCGCTAAATCTCATTTATTTGGCAACACAAAAATTGCGAACAAAACAGACTATATAGTTGGAAAATTTTACAGCAACACAAAAGATAAAATAAAAAAAATTGACAAATCGAAAATCATTTACAAAATTCCTTGTAATGGTGACGGGTCTAACGTATGTCATAAGGTACATATATGTTGGTATGTACTAAAAAAACAAAACTTAGGACAAGACTTTCAGGACACCGATCTGACCAAAAATATAGAACAGGACAAGTTTCTAAGACAGCACTTTCAGCCCACTAGCAAAAGGAAGGAAATATTGATTTCCCTCATTCGTAATACTTGAACGCTCCCAAGGCTATAAACAAAACTGCACGATTGACAACACTGCATTGGAAGTGATATGTTCCAATACTTTTTCTAAGAACCGGTTTTACAATTTTAACAAATTCAAAAACAAGTGAGTTTCAAGTGTTTTATTTTATTGAAATAAAAAAAAAAAAAATTAGGACGAAATTTTCTATTTAAGGTGGAACGACAACTTTTCACGGAACTCCACATCGAGTCCCAGGGGTGAAATGGCTTCTTTTAAGTCGTCACTTCGTATAAATTTAATTTTCTTGCATGTTACTTTAGAAACTACTTAGATTGAGTAAATTTAAAATTTTGAAGTATTTGAAAAAATTAGTCCTATAATGAATCTTGGCGAAAATGTTTCACTCAATTCTAAGGAGTAAATTTCGAAGAGGTTACCTGTGCAACTTGTGGGAGATTTCTTTAGCAGTCGAAAAATCGATTTTGCAACCTCTTCAGATTTTACTTTGTGGAACTGAGCTAAACCATATTATTCATGCACTCATGTTTGTGATATCTCTAGCTTTTCATTCACGAAACAACGCAATTACTTACCCTGCAAAAAAGGCAAGACATTCTCCAATTCAAACTCCTTCAGTAGCGCAGATAACTTTTGTTCGTCTTCATTCTCATCAGAATTGTTAAATTCACTTTCATGATTTACACTAATGTTAATTAAATTATTATTACTAGCACTCGCTTGCAGAGCTAAAACGTTTTCAACAAGGACAAACTCCATTTTTCACTTTAATCGACCACTCGGGCACGATGCCAAGCTGTAGCAGATTCAATCGGAGTTTGAATTCAATTCAACATTTTACATACAAACGGTCTTATTTTAAGATTTTGTTCAACCTTGAATTTGGAATGCGGCATAAAATATGAGCGCTGTATTCTTGATTTAAGAATAATATACCTAATTTAATCTTCAATCAAGGAAAAACGTATCTAAAATACGATTATATTTTTTAAATTAAGTATGACCGTATTCGATTTTAGAATTCGATATTTTCCTTAGTGTAGAATTGAAGGAAAACCGAAGGAAGCTTTGGTAAACGTCGTCAGTTCATGGTAATTTCTATAAGATGAGCTAGAAATTGATTCCGAGCTTGACGTCCTGTGGATTACATAATTAAATTGTTGGTATTCCCGACCATTGATGATTTTGATGTTTATTTCATTATGATCTGATCGAGCTTTCAAAAAGTTCGAGTGTCATTTCTAAAAATTTCACTGGCTGGCGTACATAGATCACACAATGAGGAAATAGATGTATTGCGGAGTACAGAGGTAGTTTGTTATTACTTTACAACAATGCCGAAATCTCACTTCAAGGACACTTCCGATTTAATCGGTTCAACAGTCTCGGTAAATGCTGCTTTTTGAAACGAAATTAAACCTTTTTATCTCAATTTAGTTTGTATTTCATAATATACTTTATCAAATAAATATGCTAAAATGCACTCAAGTATAACCATCTGTGTACGATTATGTTTTCTTATAGCTTGATATACTTAGTTTTTCATATAAATTACAGATGTAGACATCTAATCGCGTACGTAATTTCGCAATCCCGAGCGCTAAAAGGTTAAGGAAAAAGCCAGCAAGATAGCTAAACAGGCTTTTTTTTTTTTGTTTTGTTGCGACATCTTTTAAACGACGAACAACTTAGAATCACAATTATATAAATATTGACACGATAAATATTGAATGTGTAGCATTCGCCTGTGATTCATCAATTCATCAATATGGATCGCAATCCAAATATTGAACGTCTGACAGGCGCCTTTATTTACTTAAAATTTAGATATATTCAAACTTTTTTTTATAGAAAAAAACTAATAAATTTTGCAATTTTGTCTAAATCAGACTAAAATTTAAATTAGTGAATCTTAATGCCTCGCAAAAAGCAGACGAAAGAAGCAAAGCCAAGCCAAAAATGAATTATTAGGCAACTAAAAGTTGATGGGCCATACAAAAAATTCTTGAATTCTTCTTTAAATATTATGTTTTATAAAAGCAGCTATTAAATTCTATAGCAGGGCCCGCTGGAGTCGGGAAAATATCATTCAGAATATCGTCATCTCACCGGTATTATTAAGAAAAAGCATTACTAATACATTTTGTTTTACATTTGTTTCCTTTGAATGTTTTTAGCCGAAAACCAAGAATGCATCAATAAACAATGCATGCCTTAGCAACTAATCAGCTGCATAATAATATTTTGCAAACAGTGGCGCCATTTCACCAAAACCTTGGGGGGGGGAGGTCGAGAATTTAAATGATGATATTTTCAATTAATAGCATTCGATAACATGGGTATATTGGTTAAGTAAATCTTCTAAAAATTAAACGAAAATTAAATTTTTGTATAATTCTACCTCGTTTAGATGTTTTGATTGAATCGATGTATTGAATAATCATCAAATATCAGATTCTTGGGGGAAGGGGGAACAAAACCCCCCGCAGTACCAAACTGACGCCGCTGTTTGCAAATATAATTTACTGTTTAAGATTGAGCTGTACTAAACGTAAAGACCATTAACTGTTTTAATATAATTGTTCGAACCAAGCTCAAAATATTTTAGTTAACTCAAGCACCTTGTCGAGAGAAGATCATTTTAACAATGAATTGTAAGGCATCTTAAGAAAACATTTCCTTTGATTTAACCATAATTTTTTTAGTACTAGTTTTCAATATTGCCTTGGCTCTGGGCCTATTGCAGTTGGCTGTGTCAACTTCAGCACAAACTACCAACAACCAGGCAACCTTCTCTGCACAACTTTTTACTACGATCGCTCGTGACAAAATCAATCGGAACGTGGTCATCTCACCGGCTTCCATACAAACCTGCCTAGCGTTGGCATATATTGGCGCTGAAGGTACAACTGCTGACGAATTGAGACGGGGTCTACACCTGGGAAATGATGACATCAGCAAAGAACAGGTGGCACAACAATTTGGAAATCTACTGAGTAAAATGCGAAGTAACCATGAAGCAGTAGTAAAAATGGCGAATCGTTTCTATGTGAATCAAAGTTATCAAATCGCGTCCAAATTCAATGATGTGGCTCAACGATATTTTGACTCCAGTGCAGAAAGTGTTAATTTTCGCGATAAAGTGAAAACTGCTGATAAAATTAATAAGTGGATTGAAAAGCAGACAGAAAATAAAATTCGAAATCTCATTTCATCTGATAGCCTTGAAGCTGATACTGCTGCCATACTGGTGAATGCTATTTATTTCAAAGCAAACTGGTCGAATACTTTTGTTATTGGCAAAACTGCTAAGAAAGATTTTCGTTTTAGTAACACAAACACTAGAAAAGTAGATATGATGTATCAGGAGGATGATTTTGCCTATGGCGAACTATCAGATTTGAATGCTAAGGCTTTGTCGATGAAATACGTTGGTACTAACATACAGATGTTGGTGCTGCTACCTAATCAGTTGGAAGGTCTAGGTCGGTTAGAACAACAATTGAAAGACGTTGATTTGACCAAACTTTTAGATAATTTAAAAGAAGAGAAAGTACGCGTTTCTCTTCCCAAATTCAAAATTGAGTTTGATATATCGTTGAAACCAACTTTGGAAGCTCTTGGTATGCGTCAGTTGTTCAGTCAAGCAGCTGATTTCAGTGGACTCTTTACTAATAAGGAGGAAGTTTTTGTATCGGAAGTCATACATAAAGCTTTTATTGAGGTCAATGAATGGGGCACTGAGGCTACTGGAGCTACAGGTAAATAAAGAAACGGGCAATTTCAAATTTTATCGATATTAGATACTAACTTTTTTTAATTTGGTTTTACTTAAGCTTTAAAATTTTCTCCAAAAAGTGAACCGAATGTTATTTATGACTTCAACGTGGAACATCCGTTTTATTTTGCTCTCTTGGATAACGACACAGTGTATTTTGCTGGACACGTTGCAGATATTTAAGTTATTTGAAACATTTTCAAATATAAAATTGTTAACAAAACAATAAGCATAAAAATATAAAAGTAATTTTTTCTGTGTTTGTTTTTATGGTCAAAGTTTTTTTACGAAAACGAAAGCGAGTCACTCAGTATAGAAATTTTTTCTTATGCTTTTGAAATGAGCATCAGTATTTTTAAGAAGGTTGATCATTTTTTTATATAAATCGATTTTGATTCATGCATATGTGCTTATCTGATACCTACCAATCTATGATATTACCTTTCGTCGTCATATTATCTTTTCTCTGCTTTGTATTCCGCGTATTGTAGCTAACATATTGCCACTAATTCTGGTTTTGGCTTGAAGTGATGTTGGTTTAAAAAAAGCTACTTAAGCAGCGTCATTTCATTTGAAGGTCGTGTCGCTAATTCATTTTATTAAACAACGATGTTGCTGTATGCATTATAATAAATAACATTTTTAAAAAACAAAAAATAATTTAGCGTGGAAAACTAACGTTTCACGGTAAAACTTTCATTACCCGTATTAATTGAAATTTGAATACAATCATTAACAGGACCACAAAAAAAAAAGTCTTGTAGTTGAAAGGTGAGGTACCATACGGTATGTATTTTCGTGTGCTATAAACGAATCCGTGGTCAGAATTTACCCATCACACTTAGATTTTGACATAACCTCAAAGTCATAGTTTAAAAATACGTTAAAAAGAAAGTCCCTCAAAAAGAAAAAAGAACCAAAATTCAGAAGGTAGACCTTACTTATATTATGCATGTAGGTATGGTGAATGGCGATGCGTTGTCATCTTGGAATACAATTTTGTCATGGCGAAGTTGAAATTCGGGCCTCTTCTGACGTATAGCACGGTTTAAAGCGATCAATTGTTGATGATAACGTGCACTAGTAACAGTTTCACCTGGTTTTAGTAGCTCATACCAAATAACACCATGCTGATCCCAGAAAATACACAGCATTGTCTTTCGGCCGAAGCGATTTGGTCTTGGCGTTGATTTGGGTCGTTGGCCGGGGCTCAAATATGATTTTTTTCGTTTGGGATTGTTGAAATAAATCCACTTTTCATCGCCAGTGATGATTTGATGGAGAAAACCTTTTCTGTTTTGCCTGGCGAGCAGCAATTCACAAGTGGTCTTTCGGTTTTCTTGCTGCCTGTCGGTCAGTTCATGTGGCACCCATCTACCGACCTTTAAAATCTTTCCCATGGCCTTCAAATGCAAGGAAACGGTTTGTTGTGTCACATTAAGTTGTTCAGCGAGCTGTTGTTGCGTTTGACCATAATCTTCGTCCAATAATGTTTGCAATTCGGTGTCTTCAAACTTATTCGGTGGCCGGCAGCGCTCCTCATTTATCACATCAAAATCAGCACTTTTAAATTTATTGAAACACTCGTTGCACTGTGTACGACCAAGAGCATGCTCGCCGTAAGCTTCAACAAGCATTCGATGCGATTCAGAAGCGTTTTCCTTCAAATGGAAACAGAAAATCAATGCTTCCCGCAAATGAGAGTTTCCAGGCACAAAATTCGACATCTTTACGAGGGGAAAAAATGCGTTGTTGTATGAAACTTGACAAATTGTGAACTGAATATTGTTGACAGATGACAGAATGAACAATTAAGACGTTTGATGCGGTTCGGAAGCCCATACATCGACCGCTATCGACCGCTAGATGTCATTACCGGTTTCATATTTGTACACCTAGTATCACAATAAAAATGAGTTTAAGTGGCCCCCATTTACCTCCAAAGGGTCAAAAACTCATTTCTGATAAAAATTCAAATTTAATGCATATCCGCAGGTATTTGGTGCACAAAAACTCAGAATGTCGATAAAAATCTTTGGAGAGGTGTGATAAGCTACTGGGGTGGGTTTGGGGTGGTTGATTAGGGGGTAGAAATGAGTTTTTATCGATATTAACAGTTCTAGTGCACCAAAATTCCTGCGGAAATGCATTAATTTTGAATTTTTATAAACAAATAATTAAGAAACTGCGATAACAAATTAGAGTTACGGTTTAATGTACTCAGGTGACGTCATACTTAAATAGTGTTAACAAAAAAGCGGAACAGCTGATTGAAATTTCAACGCAATGGTGTGTATTTTGAATTCACTTAAAATTTGCCACATTTACTTGAAATTAAAAACTAACTTTTCGTTAGATTTACATAAATATAGCGGGTGTTATTTGAGTGCAGATGTAGGCATCAACCAAAAATATACTGATGAGATTTTAAGAACCGGAACATATGTTCTTGTTTTTTTCCTTTGCTGTCAAAGTTTGTTTAATAAATAAAGCATTGTATCAACTTGTTAAAAAAAACTTTTACATGAATGTAGATCGCTGCTAAAAATGGCTGAAGTTCAATTATCATTTAACTATTATTAATAAAAAAAAGGCAATAAAACAAACCAACAATTTATTAAAAAAAAATAAAATTAGTTATCAATTGGAATTTGTTTTTATTTTTCCAGACTTCAAACAAATAATGTGGTAATATTGCACAATTTCGCATAAAACTATAAAAGAACTAAATTCTAAACAAAAACTAATTTCAAACCTAACATTTATTCTTTTTATTAAACAAAGCTTAGCATCGTTGTTCCGCTAAAGCAGATGGCAACACTAATATAACTGTCACTCGTTACTTTGAGTAGTTGTTGTAATTCAGCAGAGTGCGCGTAAATCGCTACGGTAAAATTGTTGATTCTTTAATTTCATACAAAGGAAATATAAATAAAACTAATTTTCAAAAAGAGTCAAATATGTGTGTTAATGAGTTCTTGTGTGTTAAATTGAATAAATTTTGGAAAAAACTTGCATTTAATTGAGAAATCTCATTTAAAGCTGCGCCTCAGCAGGCAGAGCACCGTGGGCAGAGCTGCCATTAAAAGTTTGGTGTTTTGTTGTTGTGTTTCGTTATTGTGAATGGAGAAGTTACGTTGTTGGAAGAAGTAATTGGTGGTCGTATTTACATAGATAACATTTATTTTGAATAAACTTTGCGAGTGTTTTATTTATTACAAATCTAACGGTGAAGTCGTTTAGTAGTGTAAGTGTATTCCAGTTGTTGCTAAAGTGCAGAATTCAATGTTTTCTGTGAATGGTGGTGGTTCTCATGGTTCTCAAGTGATTTACTCAGGGATGTGGTTTTTGAATTACGTTAGGGATTTTGGTAAGTGTTTCTTAATTGTTTTCTACGTAAAGTATATTGTACAATTTTGTTTTTATATTTAATATAAATTTATTATAAATTCATGCCCACGAACTTAATCTTCTCTAAAAATAAAATGATAGCTGTTTCCGATGTTCAAGCATCACGCAAAATATACTGGATAAATTTTGATAAAATTATTTTAGATTTATTTCTAAGAAGTTTAGTCTCAACCTCAAATAAAAATGATCACGATATTGCTTAAAAATAATTTATTGCACACTAAAGTTAATGTGTTGTTTGTGAGCGTTTTGTCTTGGTTTTATCCATGGAAATGCAATCAAATATTTATAGAAAAGAAACAACGGAATATTCAAGTCTTACTCCATCGCTCTCACTCGCAATTTTTCAATTTACATTGCAAACAACAACAGATCCTGCGTAGAAAAAAATAAAAAACAGGCTAAGCGTACAAAGTCGTGGGCATCAATTTTGAATGCAACTTTCAGGCATGGTTCAATTGAATGGTTGAAGCCAAAATGCTATTGCCTTCTCATACGTTTTTTGTCTTATCTTATGTTAAAATTAGATCACAAAAAGCGGTAATTTTGACACTTTTAGCTTAAATAAATTTAATTTTCAGGAGTGTGTTTGATAGCTCGCATTAACCAATATTGTTGAATTATGCTTTTGAGAATTGCTTATTTGGCCCGATTTTGAATTCTGAGGTGATTGTGAGCTTAAACCCTCTTTCCAAAATTCAGTCAACGTGTAATGTTTTATATATGTATGTACTGTCAGGCCTTTTCGTTTAATCGAAAAATTCATTCTATCAAGTGAAGTGCATTAAGTTGAAGTTTCTTGGACTTTTTTAAACTGATATGCGTCATACATTCAGATATTAAGTGGTCAACCCAGTTCGACTTTTTGATCTTTTTTACGGATTTTGAAAGTAGACCACTTCAAAAACATCGTGTTAAAATTCTAAGCTCTCTAAATATATTTTTTGAACTTTATTTGAGCACGCTCTCCAGCTCAATAAAAAGCATTTAACATCAGTATTCCCAAGGTAAGCCTGTGTTATTTTTTCTCCCCAATCGTACAGTGTGCATTGAAAATAGCTTCCAAAGGGGAAAGGGGGACCTTCATTTGAAAGAGTTATAAATACGTCCTTGCCATTAGAGGTCAAAGTGAACAACATATGGAAGTGCTCTTGGAAATTTTTTTTTCTTATACCCTACAACGAGGGTATATTCACTTTGTCATTCCGTTTGTCACACATAGATGGGGGCGTGGCAGGTATGGAAAAGTGTATATATTCTTAATCAGCGTCACCACTTGAGTTGACTAAGCGATGTCCGTCTGTCCGTCTGTTTAAATCAGACTAACGGGAAAACCAAGAAATCTAATTAAATAAATTTCCACATACAAGCCACACCTTCTTGCAGGCATCTTGCTATTGAAAATGGGTAAAATCGGTTCAAGGACACGCCTACCGCCCAAACTCTATGTATATTTGTCCAAGACCATTTTGAAAAAAGTTCCAGCGATTTTGCTGAATCTTGGTGATTTTTTGTACATGTGAACCAAATTATGATGAGGCTTGGTTTCAAGTCTCCAAAGATTCGTACAGGGGCGTGGCACAGCCCTAAATTTTAACCTTTACATTACCATATCTCGTAAGCCGTGCAAGATATTGTGATGAAATTTAGTAAACGGATACATTTAAAATGTATCTTCAATTGTGACAAAAGTAAACAATTTTGATTCCGTATATTTCAAAAATGGCACTAGCAATGTTCATAAAAATTTTAGAGATGATGCCGCTGAAAGCAGTTGTATCACGCGTTAGTTTACGCGTAGAGAAAAAAGGTATAATTGGGCCACATAGATTTATATTTGTGGAGACAAAAAGAGCGGTACCAAACCGAATAAAAGAGATGAGTTTCTATTGCTAGTTGTTTCAATTCAAAGTATTGTCTCTAAGTGAAATGAATTCATAACGCGAAGTATGTTAAACGGTATCATATGTAAAACAAGAATTTTGTATATAATGAAAACAACGAGAAGTATAACAGAATAGTATGACGAGAATTTGTATATACAGGGTGGAAATCAAAAATATGATGAGCTTTTAAAATACATTATTAATACTCAATACAACTGCAAAAATGCACTATCCAAGGAAAATTTATTAAATCATATAACTAAAGCTCAGCCGCTATACTGAAGAAAATTCGTTGAAGGGCGTGGCACAGCCCACAATATTTATAAACGCTATATTAAGAGAACTAACAACGTTATCGTTATGAAATTTAATAAGGCAGATATACTTGCTAGAAGGTATGGTTTTGCAAATATTTGGCGCAATGGAGCATGTGGGTTCCAGCAGTGAGCGTGGCACCTCCTATATTACCATAAAGTTGTAATCGCTATATTAATTAAACTATAGCACCAGAGGGCGTGGCACTCCCTTAAGTGGCATATCTATCGAAATATGTGATCAATCAAACTAAAATTTGGTGAAAGAGTGTTGCTTATGAAAAGCTATTTCTGGATAAAACTTGAACTATATTACTGCAGTGGGTGTGTTACCGCCCTAAATTTTAAGACTAATTATGGTATATATCGCTAAATATATTGGGCTACGACGAATATAATTTATTAAACCAAAAGTAGGCAGAATTGCAGAAGTGGGAGTGGTACATTACAATTTTTTAGTTTTTATTCGATTTTATTTAAAAATTTCCATATTCTTGTGACTTTATCAACCTTTTAACTTTTTCCAATATATTCCATATGTATCTATTTGTTTGATTTTTTCAGCGATTTTGAATTGTATCATCATTCCTTAACCTCATTCAACTTTTTGGAACATTTTCATATTATTTCGACAATTTTCCAATTTTTTCGACATTTTGAATTTCTTTCAACTTTCTTCAATGGTTTCCATATTTTTGCGGCTTTTTCAGTATTTTACAACGGTTTCAACCTTTTTTACATTTCACATTTTTTTCAACTTATTCAACCTCTTAATCGTCTTTTAACATTTATTTAAAAGGGACTTTCAGTGCAGTGTAGGGTATGTGAGTTTCGGCCTGGCCGAAGATAACACCTTAACTTGTTTAAATTTTATATTAGTACAAAGTTGAATTTAAGTTTCACTTGTAACGTGTGCTCTAATTTCACATGGGTTGGGTACGTATTTTTGAATAAAAAAATTCCAAAAGCAAATATTAAAATTCCAGAAACAAAAAAATTCCAAATATAAAATTCCAATTATTATGCGAGCGACGATACATTCTCATCAAATAATGGCATAATTGTCATTTCTTTGGTCATAGAACTTGAAAAATTTTATCAATTGTCTTAAATTAAATACCAAATATGATGAATCAAAAAAAATTATTTTAATTAATATTAAAATTCAGTGTGACACAAGCTTAGTAAGAAATGACAATTAAAAAACCTTAAATGAATATTGTAAGCAATATTTTAAAAATAGTTCAATTTCGATATATTATTCCGTTTCCTTCTGACTTTTTTAATTTTCTTGGATTTGTTTGAACTTTAAAAATTTTTAATTTGGTAATTTTTCCCAGCAACATTTTTGTCGCATTTTTTGCTACAGATCGTTTTGCAGGACAAATCTTCATTAGTTCCTTATTAAATAAAAAAAAACTAAACTACTAACAAACTAAAATATGCAAGAATGCAATAATGTTGAACAATAATATTTTCTGCATATGAAAGACTTAAAACGTCAATCTTTTGAGGTCTCCAAAAAAGAAGACATGAAAAAAGTTTCATCCTTTTTTCGTCAAACTAATTATGCAAATAAGGAAATAATTTAAAGAAACCCCTATCACAATTCATCATTTTAACCAGAAATAACTTATAATAATGTGTACCTCAATTGCAAATCCCATTTTAAAAACTGTCAACACCGCAACTAATTAAAAAGGGGGAAACCACAAATTCTTTTGGGTAAATCCTTACAACTTTTGAAATAACTTAATCCAATTCACAACGAGGCACAATATGTAGTTGCCGAAAAAATGGCGTTAAATCTGTTTTCAATTCGAATCTGAAATTGCATTCATTTCAACCGGCCCTTGTTCAGTTTCTATTTTCCTATACCTTTGGCTTTTTCTTTTTGCCCTCATAAAATAAGCGTTGAGCGTTGGTGCGCATTTAATCAGCTTCTTTTCGTTATTGGCCGCTGGGTTCTTGGAAAGTGAAAATTTTAAATTTAACAGGCAAATGATTGATGCGCTACAAAATTACTTTGTATTAAAAGGGAACATTTATATGGGGTACATAGATATTGAATCTGTTTCGAGAAATTAGCATGCAGAAGGTTAAATTAATGTAGCCAGTGCAGGCTCTGTCTGTTTATATGTCGAAATTCTATAATCCAAAAGACATGTTTTCTAAAGTTTGTGGTTTTTTAAAACATTCGGTTTCTAGATCGACTGGTCGCCGCATCAACAGTTTAGCCATAAAATAAGCCATGGATGCGATATTTATGCTTTACATTTGTTATTTTAATAAAAAAAAACTCAACATATGAATCCAGGGCCAGCTAAGGACTTTGTGGGGCCTGGGGCTAAGAACTGGACTCCTTATAACAACAAATAAAAAATTTTCAATTTCAAAATGATAAAGGTAATTTACTTTCCTAAAAATGTGCAATCTCTATATAAGTATATAAAAATTGAACGCCGTTCGTCTGTCGCACCTTAACTCGCGAACCGCTCGACGGATTATCATAATTTTTTTTTTCAAAATGTTTCTTTTAGTCTGCGGAAGGTTATAGGCATAGTTTGGTTTGGAAAAAAAGGCGATGCCACGCCACCCATATAAGAGAAAATTTAAATGCATCATATCTCATTCAATATTGGACGCATATGAATGAAACTTGGTACAAATATAAAAAATACGAACTAAGGAAATGTTCTTTGAAAAAATGGGCGTTACTACGCCTCCCGTAAAAGAAAAAACTAAAATTTGTTATATCTCAGCACCTATTTGACGCAGATGAATAAAATTTTGTACATATGTTTCTTATGGTTTATGGAAAGTTCCTAGCATAATACAATTTGGAATAAATAGGTGATGCCACGCCCCCCCCATATAAGAGAAAATTTAAATTCATCATATCTCATCAACTATTAGACGTAGATGAATGAGACTTGGAGCATATATATAAGATACAAGCTAAAGTAATCCTCAATAAAAAAAATAGGTGGTACCATACCTCCCGAAAGAGAAAAAAATAAAATTTGTTATATCTCTGCATCTATTTGACGCAGATGAATAAAATTTTCTGCATATGTTTCTCATGGCCTATTGAAAGTTATTAGCATAATTTAGTTTGGAACAAATAGGTGAAGCCACGCCCCCCATGTAAGAGAAAATTCAAATTCATCATATCTCATTTACTATTGAACGCATGTGAATGGAACTTGGTTCAAATATAAAAAACACAAGCTTAAGTAATCTTCAATGAAAAAATTGGCGATACCACGCCTCCCCAAAAAAGGAGAAAAACACCAAAATTTGTTATATCTCAGCACCTATTTGACGCAGATGAATAAAATTTTGTACATATCACATGTTTCTTATGGTTTATGGAAAGTTGTTTGCAAAAAAAAAGGCGTAGCCACGCCCCCCATATATGAGAAAAATCAAATCATCATTTCTCATCAACTATTAGACGCACAGAAATGGGACTTGGTACATATATAAAAGATATGGGCTAAAATAAGTTTTAATGAAAAAATAGGCGGTACCACGCCACCATATGTGAAACAAGAAAAATTCGTTATATGTGCCTCAGCACCTGACGCAGATGTATAAAATTTTGTGCATATGTTTCGTATGGTTTGTCGGAAGTTCTTAGCATAGTTTGGTTTGAAACAAATAGGCGACGCCACGCCCTCCCACATAAGAGAAAAATCAAATTCATCTCATCAACTATTAGACGTAGACGACTAGGACTTGGTACACACATACATATATAAAAGATACGGTCTAAAGTAAGTTTTAATGAAGAAATAGGCAGTATCATGCCTCCAATATGAGAAAATTAAACGCCATTCATTCATTGTGTTGATTCACTGCGCGCTATTTATTCCATCCCAGTTGCGAAGTGAGTTTATTTGAAGTAAGTTTTTTCCAAGTAAAGTTTAGAAAACAATAAAAAATGTGAAAAGCAAATATTTCGATATTTTTCTTTACGTAGAAAAATCTAAATTTCTATGCAAAGTTAACATTTTGCACTTTGTAAAAATTTTATTTTCGAAAAATATATATATGTACGCATCACCTGGTAAAATATTGTAGCTGAAATTCTTATAGTTACGCCAAAAATTGACATGGAAATTTTGGTTTTGTACTGCTTGCTAAAGCACAGAAAAGTAGAAAAAAACCCTCTCCTGTAAAATTTGGTTTTTGGCACATACGATAATTTCGCGCACAGGGGTCGATATAATCTATAACTCAAAGTTGGTGCACCAATTATTATGCTTCCCAATATAAACCAATCACATCTACCGGGAACGAGGAGGTGCTTGGCTTCCAAAAAATCAGCCCAAAGATGACAAAGTTCCTTCAAGCAAATCTACATCGAAGCGCGTCCGCGGACGCATTGCTGGCACAAGTAATGATCGAGCATGAAGCAGACGTAGCGATCATTAGCGAACAATATAAGACCAAAAACGGAATTTGGATTGAAGATACGACAAAAACGGCAGCGATATGGATCAAGAACAGCGAAAAGTTCCAGAGCACAGGAAACAGAAGGTGCGAATGTTTCGTCTGGATTAGTAGCAGAAATTACACCGTTATGAGCTGTTACCTCTCACCAAACGACTCTATTCAAGAATTTCAGACCAAACTCGACAACATCGAAGATACAGCGCGCCGCATCGGAGGAAATTTTATCATTGCAGGGGATTTTAACTCCAGGGCAACAGAATGGGGTATGCCTAGCACAAACTCCAGAGGAAGGCGAATATTGGATATGGTGGCTAGATTAGGCCTTATAGTCGTAAACACGGGCTCAACACCAACATTCAGGAGGCCAGGCTGTGAGGGTACAGTCCCAGACATCACATTCATATCTGAGAGAATAGCCAATAAGTTGCAGCAATGGAAAGTTCTGGAGGATTACACCGGCAGTGACCACCAATATTTGACATACCACATAAGACCAAACGATGGCGCTGACACTGGCCACAGAAGAAGAGGTACACGAAAATGGAACCTAACAAAGCTTCGACAAAATGTTTTCTTATCTGCCATTGATGCGGGCGCCATCACGCACGGAGAAACAAATGACACTGTAAGGATGGTAGAAGACACGATGCTCTGCATCACCCAAGCTTGCGAGGCATCAATGCCAAGAATTGGTAGAAGGCAACCAAAGAAAGCTGCCTATTGGTGGACGGATGAAATAAGCTGCCTTAGAACATTATGCATCCGTAGCCGAAGAAGATACACAAGAGCAAGGAGACATGGCAACGCAGCTGTAGAAGCCCAGGACTACAAGGAAGCCAAAAAACTGCTCAAAACTGCGATACTCGCAAGTAAAAAGGAAAAATGGGAGGAACTTCGTAGCGACATCAATAATGATCCATGGGGCCTTGGTTACAAACTAGTCACGAAGAAACTTGGTGGTAAACCTCCAATGGCAAATTTGCCAGAAGACAAAATAGAAAACATCGTAAACATGTTGTTCCCAAGACACGAAGACCTACTGAAAGAAACAGGCAACCAAATGACAGCCCATTAGAACTGTTCACTGAGGAAGAGCTTACCAGGGCAGCCAGCACGATGAAGAACCAAAAGGCACCGGGTTCGGACGGGATTCCAGCCGAGATAATCCAGATTCTCGCAAGAGAACGACCTCAGTTGCTTCTTAGAGTGTATAATGCTTGTTTGACGGATGGACTTTTTCCAGAAGTTTGGAAAACACAATACCTGGTTCTTATTGGCAAGGGCAAAGGCGACCCAGAGGCACCATCTTCATACCGCCCACTTTGTATGTTGGACACAGCGGGAAAACTGTTGGAAAAGCTGATAAAGTCGCGGCTATCCCAGGCGATAGAAAACTCTGGCGGTCTTTCAAACAAACAGTGGCCCTCGTCGTATGGAAATATCATCAGGTGCGACGCAAGGCTCCATCCTTGGCCCAGACCTTTGGAACGTTTGCTACGACGAAGTACTACGCATTGAGATGCCGGACGACACCTATCTGGTCGGCTACGCGGACGACATCGCAGCAGTTATCACAGCGAGAAACATCGAAGACGCTCAACGGAAGCTGAACCAGGTCATGATACGAACGCAGGCGTGGATGGCAAATCACGGGCTCAAGCTGGCATCTGAAAAGACGGAGCTACTCATTCTTACAAAGAAGCATATACCGTTAGAGATACCGATAAACACGATCTCAGAGACTTTTCAAACGAAAAAGGCGGTAAAATACCTGGGAGTTCGGCTGGATTCCAGGCTGACTTATTGGGCGCAGATACAGCACGCGACTACAAAAGCAGCACAAGCCACAAGATCACTGTCAAGATTAATGGCAAACACAGGTGGACCAATAGCAAGCAAACGCAAACTCCTTATGGCAACAACTCAGGCGGCCTTGCTGTATGGTTGCGAGGTATGGGCGGACGCAGTGAAAAAGGAGCAATACCGGAAAGTGCTGAGTTCAGTACAAAGAACGGCAGCTTTAAGGGTAGCCTCAGCATACCGCACTGTTTCACTAGCTGCGGTGCTTGTAATAAGCGGAACCATCCCAGTTGACCTACTGGTCTTGGAGCGGCAAAGGATATGGAAGCAGAGGAACCAAGCCGAAAATCGACTGACAAAACGAGAGGCTAGAAGCCAAACATTACAAAAGTGGCAAGAAAGTGGCAAAATGAAACCTACGGGCGCTGGACAGCACATTTAATACCTCAGCTAGACATATGGCTGAATAGATGTTTTGGAGAGGTGGGCTATTACATCACGCAGCTCCTGTCTGGCCACGGGTATTTCCAAAAATACCTGCACAGGATGGGAAAAACCGAGGCACCAAACTGCATATATGGTGACGCAGACGTTGATGATGCGGAACACACGTTCTTCAACTGCAGGAACTGGGCTGAAAGAAGGAGCACTTTAGAAGGACAAGTTGGCCCACTAACAGTCGAAAACATCGTCCCGACGATGCTAAGAAGCGAGGAGTACTGGATGCTGATAACGAGATACGTCGAAAGCGTACTACGAATAAAGAGAAGGGACCTCGACGTTTTTCAAAGAAGACAAGATGGAAGCGGAGGCCTGGCCGCAGGCTCAGAAAGCAGCTAATGGCATTGGATGCCTAAATAAAGGGAACCCCACTGAAGTAATGCTCAAGAGAGCCTCCCAGTGGGGGAATCAATTCCCGGACAAAGAGGGAGGTGTTTTAGTGGGTATACCACTACGGAAGTCCCACACACCGACCAGGTGACGACCTGGTTGAAGGTGCGAAAAGCATTTCACCTGCCTCAATCGCAAAAAAAAAAAAAAAAAAAAAAAAAAAAAAAAAAAAATATAAACCAATCACGACTTTGTAATGGCACCAGACTTGCCGTGAAAAAACTAATGAACCATGTCATCGAAGCAACTTTTTTGAAAGAAAAATACAAAGGCGATTTTGATTTCCCGATTTCCTATGATTCCTACCGATTTTCCATTTGATTTTAAACGCCTTCAATTTCCTGTTCGTCTTGCTTTTGCGATCACCATCAATAAGGCGTAAGATCAATCTTTAGAAACCTGCGGTATCAACTTGGAGTATTCAGTTTAATCACACAGACAGCTTTATGTTGGATGCTCACGAGTAGGCAAACCAGCATTGCACAACAGATGGAAAAACAAAAAATTATTATTTACCAAAAAGCCTTACAATAAACATTTTAAAAAAGTAATAAAACAATTTTTTAATTTTTGAAAAATAAAAATCTTTTAACTGTTCGGCCAGTCGACAAATTTTTTCTTTAGACAACTAAGGATATTATTTTCGCACGCGTAGCGAAGCAAGCGAGGGTCCGCTAGTGCAAATATAAAATTACATATTGATGACAAAGAAAACAGGTCATTTAGCGCGGGGCCCTAGCCCTACTTCTCTACTTCTACCACTAAGAAATACCTTATTCCAGCGCTGGTTGGGGGGCCCTGGCCCCAGCCTAAAGACGGGACTGTGTGTATCCAATCCTAAGGCATTACGGATATAAATTAACGACCGTATAAAATGCGTTAAACCATTATTCGAAATTGGTGACCAAGTTTTGATTATTTTCTCAAAGGCATTGTTGTTGTACTAATAATCTGTGCGCCACATCCACTAATCTAAATCTGCCCACTTTTAACAGTTTGTGTTACCAAACGTTGTACTGTGCTTGGTCACATTTGCTCAAATAGCTTTAGCTATATAGCGTCTTAAGTTAATAAGTTAAGAGTCTGAGAACGCCCACTTTTTGGTTAGTGCTTGCTCTTAGCAATAATGTCAAGTTTTTTTGCATGGGAGGCACCACACCCAGTTGTCTAAGCGTGACCAGTTTTTGTCAATGTTGGAACAGGCTATTCCTAGTATTCTTTGTAATTGCTTTCATATTTTCATATTATCGGGACGAAAAAAAAATACTGCCAGGGTTGCTTAGCTGAAAAAACCCATTCCCGGCTAAAAGTCAATTTTTTTGGTTAGCAATATTAAAAAATTATTTCATAAAATGATAAAAACTTACGTTTGGTGTGGGAAAAACTTGATGACTTGAAAAATTTCGGAAAAAGCCGTTAACTGGAGGATTTTTTTTATATGTATGCACTTAAAATTTTTGAAGTAAAACTTCTTTAGTAGGAGTGTGATTTGAAATTCGGTGAAACGTAAAACGCGACATTATTTTTTAACTTTTCCTTCGAAGGTAATGCTTGGTTGACGGGATTTAGAATAGTTATAGCAATAAATGATATATCAAATTAAAATACTGATCAAGCAGAGTGCCTGAAATTATCAGCCTTGAGATCAGTTAAACGGAAGCTGAGATATAAGCGTGGAAAGATTTTCTATTTATTTAAATTTTTTCAAACATTAACTACCAAAGCCTTGCCATAGCGAGAGGAAAAAAATCTACTACTCTCTCTCATTGCAATTTGCTATTGTTTTTGATATTTTAACACCAATAACAATTACAATGAGAAAGAGTAGTAGATTTTTTTCTTCTTGCTATGGCAAGGCTTTGGTAGTTAATGTTTGAAAAAATTTAAATAAATAGAAAATCTTTCCACGCTTATATCTCAGCTTCCGTTTAACTGATCTCAAGGCTGATAATTTCAGGCACTCTGCTTGATGAGTATTTTAATTTGATATATCATTTATTGCTGTAGCTATTCTAAATCCCATCAACTTTTATCATTTTAATAAAACATTTTCGTCTCATTCCATCGCAGTTAAGTTTTCTAAGGGTTCACATCTACCACGAAGTTTTCGCCATTTTCTGGAAATTTTTTTATTTTGAGAAGGCCGGGAATTTCTTTAACCCTATATGAGTGTAGACGTGTTCATTTACTGATATTGGAGTTTAAAGCTTACTGACAAGACAAAAGATGACTGACCACTGTCGTTTTGGATGGATATACTTAGTATCCAACGACAGATGCAAGAACTGTCATCAGCCTGATATAGAGGAAAAAACAAAATCTTTTGCCTTGCCTTGGAATTTGATATATTAGTCCGGGAAATAAATGGATTGAACTTTGTAAAAATTAGGGGAAAGCTGGGATTTCGTATTAACCTTCCATTAGTGGTTCTAAACAAAATCGCAAAAGTCCCCATCGACAGGTGTGCCGCTAAAAATTTTACACGGGGTCAAAGGTTCTCAAAAACGGGTTTTCATGAATGTCTCGTTAACGGTTACTTATGCATATCGAAAAATAGTTCTAATAAAATTTATAGCTTTTTGGATCTATCTATGTCTTGAAATTTTTGCAATTACATGGGATCACTAATTTTTTACCCATAAAAAATTAGTAGTAAGAACAAATCTGTACTGGATTGATATAACGCTATCGGAATGTAGCGATATTTCACAACTTTTTCAACATTTTTCAACATTGTTTGACATTTATTAAGTTTTTCAAATAATTTCGACTTCAACATTTTCAACTTTTGTCACTTGATATTTTTCGATTTTTTCATCATTTTTCAACAGATTTCTGCTTTTTAACATTTCTCGAATTTGGCTTAAGTTTACTTAAGTAAAAATTCTTTTTTAAACCTACTTTCCTTTACGTGGTTTCTAAATTGAAGAAAGAATATGTAATCAAAAAGTGTCGGTCTAGTCTAGTTTTGGAGATATTGTCATTGGAAGTTGCATATATAGCTTTTATAAAATGCGGTATAAGTTGGAAGCCCCTGGCCAAAGGGCGCCGCGAAGCCAATGTTGGATTTTTGGGAGTTTAAAATCTCTGCTCTGTCTCTTATGTAAAATTAGTGTGGCTAGCAAACCAGGTGTTGGTTACATTATAGACTAATCCGCGACCGAAGGCCCCCGCGAATCCGGTGTTGTTATAGTTGCATTTGTAATATTTGTTGTAATATTTTGGTGTTATTGTTATTTTTTAAGTCGCTGTTGTTGTATTTGTCTATAAATAGTTTTCATAAGAAGATTTAAAAATTTTATTAATCAATATTTCTTTATTCCGGTAAATAATGGGTTAATAATAAAAAATTTAGTACAAATGATACATCATTTTAAAGAAAATGAATTGAGCTTTCTTGTGATGCTAAAAACGTTGCATGTTAATGATACATTTTTTTGGAAAAATAAACGTTTTTAAGAAAAAAAGGGTCAACATTTTGCAAAAATCGTTATATCTCGAAAACTATACAACAAATTCCTAACATTTATGCTTCCATTTTATGTATTAATCAATTACCTGTCATATGATTCCAATATTTTGGAAACTTATACATGTGTTCTCAACTTATACCGCAACTTCCCATAGCTACATATTTATTTTATTTATTTATCTGATAATGTCTTTGGAATACAATATCCTTACAGACTACTTAAAAAAAAAATAAAACAATAATATATTCATATAAATGTAATATAAAACAAACAAAGAATTCAAGTTAATATAAGTAATTAAAATAACAACGAGTCTTACAATAATAAATGATAAATTAAAGTAGATACAGACTATTTAGCAATTTCTTAAAAGAGAATTTCGAAAAAGAAAGATCTAAATCATGGACAGAAGAAAGTTGATTATACAACAATAAAGCACGAGTTATAGGCTCATTAAGTGCATAATTAGTTCTATGAATTCGTGAATGAAAAAACGTGTAGTGCCTTAACGTTCTTGAAGGTACATTAAAAGTAACAAAAAGCAATAAATGTGCACAGTCAATATTGCCTGAAATAAGGTCATGAACAAATATCAAGGATTGCATTTTTCTTCTTGTTTCGAGAGATTTCAAGCCCAATAGCATAATTCGTGCATTATAGGAAGGAAAAGATCCACTGAAATTTAATGAACGGAGCGCGAATCTCGAAAACGATTTTTGGATTTTTTCTAGTCGAGAGCAATGAATGGCATGGAAAGGACTCCAAATAAAAGAAGCATACTCTAATCTTGACCTTACAAAAGAGTTGTAAAGGCAAATCAGAGTGTAGGGGTCAGAAAAATCTGTACTGTTTCTACGCACGAAAGCAAGTAATGAATATGATTTTGGAACAACATAATTTATATGGTCAACAAAAGTGAACTTAGAGTCAAATATAACTCCTAAATCTCGAATTGACTTAACATTCTGTATAGGAAATCCCAAAAGAGAGTACGAATAAATATGCAAATTATTGGATTTCGAGTACGACACAGAAAAGCATTTATTAAAATTTAAGGGTAAAAAATTTTGTAAACTCCAAGACAATAAATTATTGAGATCACTCTGTAAAAGAGCAGCATCATTTATGTCAGAAACTTTCTTAAATATTTTCAAATCGTCCGCATAAAGCAAAAAGTTCGCTGAACGAAAGTATTTACAGACATCATTAATAAATAATGTGAAAAGCAAAGGGCCAAGAATACTACCCTGTGGTACACCCGAAGTAGCAATGAAGCAGTACGATTTAACGCCATTTATCTCCACAAAACAAACTCTGGATTGCAGATAAGACTTGATCCACTTCAAAAAAGCAGAATGGAAGCCCATTTTAGCAAGCTTAGCTAATAAAACACTGTGAGGGACCTTGTCGAATGCCTTAGAAAAATCAGTATAGAGAACATCAACTTGATGTCCTAGTTCAAAAGATGAAATACAAAATCTCGAGAAAACTGCTAAGTTAGTTACAGTTGACCGACCAGCAAAAAAACCATGTTGTTCAAGGCAAATATGTCGCTTGACTAAAAAGAATAGCTTATTCTTAATGACACTTTCAAAGAGTTTAGATACATTAGAGAGCTTAGAAATAGGTCTATAGTTGGAAACATCATTTTTACTACCACTTTTAAAAATTGGTGTAATAGATGCAATTTTCCAACAATCTAAGAAAGTACCAGTCATTAATGATGCATTGAAAATTTTACATAAAGGCTTAGATAAGGAAAAAGCACATTTATTAAGTAAAATGGATGAAATGCCGTCATTATCAGACTTAACTGAAATTTTAATTTTAGACATAAAATTGCAAATCTCATCATCAGCGAAGACTATAGAGCCGATATCCAAAAATGAATCAACATTATCTAAAATTGACTCATCAAAACCAAACTTTTCTTTTTCATAATTGGACTTGAAATAATCAGCAAAAAGATTCACTGTATCTTCAATTGAAAAAGCATGATTACATTTATAGTATGTAGCCGTTGGAATGCAAGATCCATCTCTCTTAGATTGAATAAAATTCCAAAATGACTTGGGATTAGTTTTAATATTGTTCTCACAACGCAAAATATACTGTTTGTAGAGAAATTTATTTAAAAAATTAAATTCTCTCATATAATGAGAATACTTTAAACGATACTGAATATCATTAGTTGATTTATATAATTTAATGTATTTATTTCGCAAATTCTTTAGTTTTTTAAGACCTTTAGTGTACCAAGGTAGCTTATACACTTTAGGCGAAAAATATGGAATATGCTCAGTGCAAATAGTAGAGATTTTGGCATTAAAAATCTCAAAACAATCAGCCACAGATTTATTTAGAAATAACTCACTCCAGTTAATATTGCCAAAAATAATATTCAAGTGCTCAAAATTGCATAATTTAAAATTAAAATATTTTTCATGTTGAAAAAATTGAACAAATTCATAGAACTCAAATTCCAAAACAAGAGGGACATGATGCATAACCGACGGTGAAATCGGGCAAAAACATTCAGATAGCTGGGTCTTAAAATTTTTAGAGACAAATACTAGATCTAAAATTTTACTTAGAGAATTAAAAAAAGAATTTATTTGAACTAAATCTATGCTGAATAAACTATCAATAAAGTAAATTTCGTGAGTGTGATTAATATTAGACGGGGTCAGCACTCCAGCAAGAAAACTCCAAACAATTTTACTAAGATTGAAATCACCCAAAAAACATAAGTGACTACCATCATTTTTTAATGATGATTGCAAGTAAACGAAATTGTTCACATGTGCAGCATATAAGTCTTCCGGACTATTTGGTGGAATATATGAGGCGCAGATGTAAACAGTACCCTTTGGATCATTTATAGCGACACAAAGTTGATCTAGCAGAGTATCACTATTCTGCAGCATACATATGGAAGAACAAAGTTTGCGTTTAACTGCAATCAAAATACCACCACCCCGATTGAGACCAGTTTTAACAGCATCCCTATCTTTGCGATACACCATATATAAGTTCTGATTAAAATATTCAGCATCAAAGAAATCCGCATTAAGCCAGGTTTCCACAAAAACGATTACGTCGAAATCGCCTTGCGAAGTCCAATTAAAAATTGAATTAGTTTTAGTTCTAATTCCAGACATGTTTTGAAAATAAAGTTTGAATTTATTGCATATTCCACCTGCATTATTTTGATTTTGAAAACATGTTGTTGGTAGGGCTCGCGATGCGAGCTCACGTACTTGCACAACATTCACATCTGAAGGCGGAGAAGATGAAATCACCGACAACAACGGCACAGGCAAAGTTGATGAAATTGATGACGATGAAAGCGGAAGAGGTGAAACAGCATGAATAGAAGATAATGAGGGTATGTACTCTACTATCTCTTCGTTTGAATTTCTTTTTCTTTCAATAAAAAAGAGAAATGCCGAACTCTTACATCAGCCGGCCACAAAGTTGAGTTAAAAACTTTACTGAAGTCGCTCATTGATACAATTAATTTAAAATTAATTTTCTTTAAAGAGTTCACATCCACACCTTTCTTAACGAGACGATAGCAATTAATATGTTCTCTAAGAATATTAGTATGCGCACAAATGTACTCAATGATGTTCTCAGCAGTAACGGATGGCTTAAAAGAAGAGAGATGCAGAACTCTCTCTCTCTCAGCAACATCAAGATCATTGTTAGCATTACTTCCTACAATAACCTTTTCTTTGTTTTGTTTATTTTTAATTTGCTTCTTATTACGCACTGTAATCCACTCATTAGACGCAACGACAGGCAGGGGAGTTGATAAAAGTGTATCAATATCACCCACTACCTCATCCACAGCAGCCGCAGCAGCAGCCACAGACGAATTACAAAACGAAGAAGACGCATCGTTAACAGAAGCAATTGAAGCAGATCGCAAGTTGACATGAGCAGCACCACTAGCAGCAGCACCCACGGAAAGCAAAGACTTAGAAGGAGAGCGTAACTCAATTAAGTTTGAATTAACAGCAACAGCATTACATGAAGACGTTGAATTTCGTAAATCGGCAACAACAGGATTGAGTGTTTTTGTAGTTTGCAAATTTAAAGAGTCAGCTGCAGCATTCAAGGTTGAGGTCAATGAACTCAACGACGAAGAACAAACACGCAAACCATCAACATTATTTGAAGAATCAGAAGAGTTCAATCCGCTCTTAACTTTACTTTTTTTCTTATCGGCAAAGAGATAGTTTTGACTAATGAGCGATTTCAATTCTTTCATTTCTAAAGACAACTGCGATACAAATTCACGAATATTGAACGATCCATTTAAGCACTTGTCACAATTATAGACAAAGTTGGGGCAATTATTAAAAAAGTTAATTGAGTTGTCATCGATATTGGCACACGATCTATGACACCGACCATTGCACGCATTACATGGTAACGAAACCTCCGAAACCGAAATGGTTTTACAGCAAATTAAACAACGAGAGCGCATAATGCATAACCACAACGCACGACAGTCGAGAAAAGACTGAAAATATATATATCTTCGACAGACACTTTATTTTTGGTAGTTTATTTTTTATTCTTATAGCGCTACTTTTTTCTAAATATTCCTCGATTTTTTCAACACTTTTAACTTTTTCGACTCACTCCGACTTTTTAAAAATTTTTTAAGTTTTTCAACAATTATCGACTTCCTCAACATTTTTCGAGTTTTTTAATATACTTTTAATAACTTTTTCGTTATAAGAACTCTGTGTGTGCTCCCGATTTTGTAAGACTCTCCCAATTCTCAGTTCAGGGAACCTTCTTTATGCATTTTGTGCTCGGAGAGAAGAATAATCTGCCTCCAAATTTTGGAAGTAATGCAATTTTATCCTACATATAGATGTGAAAAAGTCGGTGTTTTTTGTCAAATACCCAATCAAAATTAAATTTCCAAAAAAAAGAAAAGAAAATTAAGTTGTTAACGAACTTTTTTTACATATTTTTTATTGAATACTGGAAACGCGTACATGGTACTGTGCCCCCTTTCAGTGCAGGGTTTTCTGACATTGCACCCGAATTTGCTTAGCATTGAAACCTGTATTTCTTCTTTATTTTAGGAAGGCGTAAATTATTTTTTTTCATTAAGAAATGGTCCCTAATTTGTGTTTTTTCCAATGCAAAAACAAAATGCACTTTTGTTGTGGAGCACACATCCAAATTTCGAAAAAATTTTGCTAATTTTGTAATATTTTTAAAACCAAAACCTAATGTTATTCAAGTTATATTGCTTCAATATCTAACTGACTTTTCAAGGAGTGGTCAGCAAAGATACAGCTACGTTTGCAAATAAAAATACTGCATGATATTGCGATGCTTTTACCAACATGATTTACGAATTTTTTTCGGAACGTAATTTATGCAATCTGACATTCAAAATATATTTGTTAAAAATAGAATTATCACAGTTACAATTTGGCTCAATATGGTAATCAAAGTAAAGTAAACAAGAAGAAAACAAAAACAGAAAAAAAAAGAATCGCTTTGAAAAAGGATTCAGGCCATTAAGTTCCGGAAGTTTGTCTAGTAGAGCTTCAACGTAATACGCAAGTTGCAACGACAAAACAAGAGATAAATAACAACGATGTACCCTCAAAGTCGTTCAGCGAATTTGTTAAACTTTTATTTATCTGGTTGGATATTAAGCAACCCTTCCATCAAATAAATCAACAAATTACAAGCCAAAAAATCACCGGAAAACAAAATTCAAAAGTTGTTAACCAAC